>JASJOG010000023.1:1612500-2047500 GCA_030142905.1 Heliopora coerulea
CTACATGTTTAATAAAAATATCGATGAGGCGCGATCAGGTAGAGGCATTATTAAATTATTAGACAAGCGTTCTCTGATCAATTGAGTTTTTTAGTTCGAGCGTTCGGTCATCTAACTGTGATCTTCGTCAGGAGTAGAACGAATAATAAATTACATGGCTATATATACAGTTAACTATGAATAAATTAAGATTAAAATAGAAATTACGGCTATAAAAGTGTATATGAATTAGGGGCGGCGTTTCTTTGTAAAAATAGCGATAAAATAATGAGGATTAAATAGAAATACCGCTAATAAGCGCCGCAAAAGAAGATTCGCACAAACACTCTTTCATCGCGCAATGACATTACCCAGTACAGAAGAAGGAAAAACTAAAGAAATTGAGTATGTCAGCAACCCTTTAAAGTCTAATGACTATGGTGCGAAATTCATTTCCTCAGTCAAAAGCAGCATCACCTCCACTGTAAAAACACCATCGCCAGAAGAGCTAGTGGGTATTTTCTTCAAAAATGTCGAATCAACAACTCCAAAAAGTTATGCTGTTCTTCCGTACATCAAAGGCCTTACCGAAAAACTACAACGCACATTACGAAAACATGATATAGATGTCGCTACGAAACCAGTAAAAACTTTACAACAACAATTTCCTTCACCAAAGTATCGCGTCCCCATGGAAGAAACTGGTGTGGTACATCAAATACCGTGTAAGGAATGTCCTTGGACATACATAGGGGAAACTGGACGCTAGTTTCAGACGAGAAAAAAGAAACACATGAAAAACGTTAAAAACTACGCCAAAGGATCAAACATTGCAAACCATTCTTGGGAACTGGGACATCCAATTGACTTTGAAAACAGCCGCGTAATCGATAAAGGGGATTATAAGACCAGAAAAACTCTTGAATCGTGGCATACCGCTATTAGGAAAAAGGCCGAGAACGCTAGGCCATTACCGGGACAATACGCTATTTTGACAAAGAAACGCCGCTCTTAATTCTTACACACTTCTTAGCGGTATTTCTATTTAATCCTCATTATTTTATCGCTATTTTTACAAAGAAACGCCGCCCCTAATTCATATACACTTTTATAGCCGTAATTTCTATTTTAATCTTAATTTATTCATAGTTAACTGTATATATAGCCCTGTAATTCATCATTTGTTCTACTCCTGACGAAGGTCACAGTTAGGTGACCAAAAGCTCGAACTAAAAAACTCAATTGATCAGAGAACGCTTGTCTAATAATTCAATAATACATATTTAATGTTCAAAGTTTTTCACTGGACGAAATTGCATAATACCTACTAAATTTATTGTAACAATATCTGCTACGATGTTCTTTACACGCTCTCAAGCTATTCTACTCAGAAAAACTTTCTGAGTCCTTGACGGGAATTGAACCCGTAACTTTCTGATCGCCGGTGAGATGCTCTAACCATTAAGCTACATGGACTCAGACGGTGAGCAAAGGTTACATTTATGTACTGGTTCGTATTGATGGTAGACATATGTACTGCCAGTCTGCAAGTCTCAATATGTCATGTATTTTAGTGCTAATCAATGACGGTCAAGGACTCAGAAAGTTTTTCTGAGTAGAATAGCTTGAGAGCGTATAAAGGACATCGTATAACTACCAAGCTACCACATTTAATAACAATAGCAGCTACGTTATTCTTCAATGAAATATCTAACCTCATTCCAAATTTCATAAAAAATTCATCGAGGAGAACCGAAGATGATGAGACTTGCAATAATTGTGAAAATATGCCGAAGTTCCCAAACCGTTGTTACCATGGTAACAACAGAAAATTGTGCAATTTGACCAATATCACCTGTTTATTATACTTCTTGTACAAATTAGAGACAATGGGCACTGAAATGAACGTACAACTATTTTAAAGACAGAAGTGTCCACATACGAAGACCATACTAATTGCGCCTGTAGAAATAGAAACCAAAGGGAGCAACCTCATTTGGAAGCGTGACGTTCTAGAGTACAAGAGCGACAAGAAGTAGAAATGGATGCCTCGAAGTGCAAGGCCTTAGAACGGTCGGCACTTCTTATGAAGTCAGCAATGACAATAAATTCTCGATGTTCGTTGTCACGGCAACTCACCAAAAATTTCTCAATCTTAACGCATAACATTGGTAGTCAGAATACAAACCTAAAGGACAGTAATGCCCTTGTTTGCAAACATTCCACTGGTTGAACGTCACAGCGGTCCCCCATCCACACGACTTTCCACGAGGACATGGAGTGCACTCTTCTGCCCTGGTCAGATCGGTACGATTAGTGTAAGTGCCGGGAGGACAAGGGTACTGGGAAGGGGAAACAGTTCCATTGGGACAATAGTAACCTTCTTGACAGGTATCATTATAGGTATGTTGACCAGCACGTGGACATGTGTAACCGGAAGGACAAGGTTCACAATTCAAAAGATATCCAACCCTGCTCTTAGGATTATAAGTTCCAGGGGGACATGGTACAGGTGCTACGGTAGGTTGGTTCTGGGATCCATCAGGACAGTAGTGGCCAACTGGACATTCTGTACATTCACTACCATTCTTGAGGCCCAAAAGAGGGCTAAATGTTCCAATGGGGCATGCGTACTGTCGCGGTTCTCCAGTGCCCTCCGGACAATAATACCCAGCAGGGCAAATTTGTCCAACGGCAGATCCGCCAGGGCAGTACATTGTTTCCGGACATGGCTTGCAAGCTTCGATAGTACTCTGGTTAGTGGCACTTGAGTTTGTTCCCGCAGGACAAGGAAACTGTCGGTCATATTTGGTACCAGAAGGGCAGTAGTGGCCTGCAGGACATATGAAGTTAACGTAGGAATCTAGACTGCTAACCATACAGTAGAAACCAGGCGGACATGATTTACAATGGCCAAAAGTACTTGAGCCATTGAAGGGATTGAACGTGCCAGGTGGACAGGGATTAAACGTTCGGCCGTCACACCATCCACCTGATGGACAAACACCTGAAGGAACAAAAAGTTAACTTGTTACACATAAGCAGCAACTACGAAGTCAAGATGATCCTGACAACAATATCTCTCTGAAATGACAATAGATTTTATCACTAACCACGAGGGTGATTAATGCCTTAACATCACTGATAATGTTTAACAGACAGTTTATGACAAACATTTACATTGCAAAATGTTAAAATATTGGGTAGATATTTTTCTAGTTGTAAGATTAATTTCTTAAGTAGTATTTATTAAGATTTGTAATTTTCTAATTTGAAAGACTTTCCTAGTAAATTCTTGGTAAGAAAAGCCATGTAGATTTTTTCTTCTTTCAAGAAATTTAAGAAAATATGTCTTGATTCAGAAATATTTTTCCTGTCTAGTCTAGATATATTTCATTAATTCAAGAAAATATGTCTTGTTTTAAGAAATCTTTTCCTATCAAGATAGCTTGTTAAGAAAAATTATCCTGTCAACGGGACAAGATAATACTTCTTAATTTAAGAAATATATTCTTAAAACAAGTTTTCTATTCTTAAAATATGAATTTTATTTTTTGCAGTGCATATATTGGGACTTTTCTTAAGTCCATCGAAAGGTGACTTATATCGCTATATACTTGTAAACAACAGGTAAAGAGAATCATAAATGTTTATCACAGTATTGATTCAAGTGGACATTCCATAGGACTTGATGCAACCTTTTGATCAACGTATTGTAGATGTAGCAAAAAAGGTATCGTTACGAGACGTTACAGCAACCACTCCAGTACACCTTTTGCTGTTCATTACCAGAAAATATACTATCATTAACGCCAACCTCAAACTCATTAACGCAAAACGACATTCATTTTATTCAATCGATATTCACTAGCGTAGATACGCAACCATTTTCATCGAAGGGCATTCCATCGCGCCAACATACGACCATTAACACCATTCTACTATACATTATGGATAATAAATTTCAATTAGGCAAGATATTTCTCGAGTAATTGAAACTTTATTATCGCTAATGAATAGTAGAATGGTGTTAATGGTCGTCTCTCGGCGCAATGGAATGCCCTCTGATGCAAATGGTTGCGCATCTATGCTAGTGAATGTCGATTGAATAAAATGAATGTATTTTTGCGTTAATGAGTTTAAGGTTGGCGGTAACAATAGTATATTTTCCGGTAATGAGCAGCAAAAGATGTAAAACATGATTTTCAAGAATTACTGAGTTTTGGATTCGGGAAACTATTGAACAAAACTTGACAGAGTTGTTTTTACACAATTGGAACGTTTATAAATATCATATTAATGATATTTCCCAGCAAATAAAATTTTCATTGCGATCGCAAAGCAATCCAGTATTGACGAAGTTAAAGCGAGATCTTATACTGTACCATCGGATGGCGTAGATGAAGAAGACCCTTCCTTGCAAATAAAACCAGCTGCACATGCTTGACAAAGAGTTGATCCAGGACCAGAATAAGTGCCAGTAGGACATTTCTCAGGAACTTTCAAAAACGGAAAGAGAACCAGCAGATTTGAAATAAAATTTCAAATTCCTCTACGTCAGTTACGTACAGCAACACTTTAAAATACTTCCGTGTTTCAATTAAGAGTAATTAAAAAAACTATTCGAACAAAAACATACAGAACAGTATTGTATAGCATAACATTGCAGTGAAGCACTGCTCAGTATAGTAAAACACTATACAGAACAGCACGACATTATACGGCACTGCGCAAGTACCGCACAACACAGTTCAGTACAGTACAGCACAGTAGAATATACTACAATACAGTACACTGCACTACACTCCACTAAACCACAACACACTGTACGGTACAGTACAGTACAATATAGTTCATTCTGAAACGTATTAATAATTTGTAAACAAAAAACAAAAGAAATTAATAACTGATCAGGGTTTTGAAATTGGAAGTACTGTCTTCAAAGGAGACGGCGGGTTTGAAGACCTCCCAGGCGAAAGCGGGACTGCATGATTATACTAATAAAAATATTTATTTCAAAACTGCCAGTACCTTCAAACGTTTCAAGGTACCAATACGTTTGAAATATTTCAAGGTACTAGCAGTTTTAAAATTTTTAGCAGCTCATCGTATTATTACAGAACATACGCCAAAACATAACTAGTAAAATAATATTCTCAAATCCGCAGTAAATGAATTTCTGTATATGAAAGTCTGTTTAAATACTCGACGTCGGACTATACCGAAATTTCAAAGCCTTCGTGCATTAAAAAGGCACTCCGACTTTAAAACCCTGGTAAAGCCCTCCATCTCGTATTTGAACCATTAAATACAGTACAGTACAGCAACACACAGCATATAAAAGTGCAATGCAGTACAGCATAATTAAGGCCACATACAATTGCTCCAATAGCACATTCTTTACACACATCCTGATTAATTGTTGGAGCAAAAGGGAAATAGAGACAGAGCAAGGCAGCACCACATCCTGAAAAGAGAAGATATGTGCAGTGCAACACGGTACATCCGGTATGAACTGGGCATCTTTTACGTTAGGAGCTTTTCGTTCCATCTCATACTAAGTAATAATTCTCAGGGGTATCAGCTTTCCTCCTTAATCTGAGGTTAATTGAGCATAAATGAATACAACCAGAATCCGATGACAGGACGGCAAATAGAACGTTGCATGATATACTGTATATAATACGACTCTCCTCATGTCTGTTGTGTGGACTTTACAATTGTTAATTATAAGATTTTTTGGACCTTTTTAGCAAAATTTTTTGGCCTCATTTTAACATAGTGACAGTTCACAGTGGTGTAAACTCCATTAAATGGATAACGTACCGCAAAACTAAGAAGCTTCGAAGTAAAATTATACGTTTTTTAAGTATTTCAGCAACTGAGGTTCCAGACACGAATCCTAAGAGTACGATGAACACATAGCCTATAAAATTGTGTTACATGATACTTACAAAATACCAACATCTAAAGCATATTATATAACACTAACTGGTATAATCTTATCATATCTGTAAACACTTTTCATTCATTCTGTGATTATGCTGCGCGACGCAACGAAACGTTACAAATAATTAAAAACTCATTAAAAATTCATGAGAAAAATACAAAGGAAGATCATAACCGTGCCGTGTCTTTATATGTGATAAAAACACGCTTACTTTTCTCCTCTAATTTTCTCGGTTTAGAAAACATTAATTTTCAAACTTTCTTTGCCTATTAACGTATGAAGGGGTTTGCTTTTTAAGCCGTTCAAAAAACTCGCAGTACGTGCTTTAACGGATTTAAAACGTTCGGCTATCGCGTCGTGTTTTATATCCGATAAAGCACTCCTGGTCATTTTTTAAACATAACTAAAAACTTTTCCAAATGTGACTATACTTCAATTTTTTCGCTGGGCTCTGTTCTTCATCCATCGCTTAAGATTATACGTGGGTATCACGTGACGTCGAGGGAAGCATATTGGTGGAACTTTATCAAAAGAATTTCATTACTGTTTTACTTTATTTGTGAGTGACCTTCATATGGCTGATGTTTTCCTTTCTATTTTGAATCTCAAAAGACTGATTACAACCGACATGCTTATACTTTCGATTAAATATGCACTCCTGGAGGTCAGAAAGTTGCAGAAAGAGATTATAATTAATTTGGATAACAAACGAGGAAATTAGACATCTGAGTGATTAAGAATGATGCAGCTGGGAGAGAAAGAATCCAAATGCTAAATGTGAAAAAATTGCAACAAACTAAACGCAATGATAGGCCGACTTTGTTTTCGTTGTCCAACGTCTGACGCTTTATTACGTCTCTAAGACTGGTTTGTCAACAATAGAGTTCATATATTAACAAAAAGGGGCATTACATATAAATTTCGCTCAACTGCAGGCGACAAATTGAAGACCGCCATAAATTGGGGGGCAAAACAAACATGCTCGTATGAAAAGTTCAAGGTCATAGTCAAAGGCCACTAAACTTTTATCCCTTGTTTTTGTTTATTTTTAAAAAGGAATTTAAGACAATTAAGGCAATAGTAATAGCTGAGTAATAACCAGAGAAGTTGTTTTCTGCTATACAGCTACAGGAAACAAACATAAAAACAATTTCCTAAAGTTCAGTTGTTCGACCTCGAGGTTCTCGAACAGATGCAAAAGGGACTGGTCCCCATGCCCCCTCTAGTTTTGTATGATCTCTATAGTGTTAACATCTTCTTACTCAGTCGTTACCTGCGGGATCCGAGCACTGATAACCAGCTTTACACAAACTACACGTGGCCGAGTTTTTTTCACTGTAGTATCCAGGATTGCACTTCCGTGGGCCTTCTGTTTTCTTTTCGCACGCGAAACCAGGATGGCAAGGAGAACATTCGATCTGACCACCCAACGAATAAGTACCATTTCCACACAATTCCCTAATGTAATTAAAAGAAACTTCGTTTACACTGAATATTAAGGCCAACTAGCGGATATTAGTAACCCTGTAACGAGATTGGTCAAGTTCTCTTACCATACCAATTCATTTCCTAGCATTAACCCTTTCCGGCCGGAGACGTGTCCCCTTGAGGAGTAAAATTGACTGGCTTTAGCCGGTTTAAAGTGAAAAAGTCGGGTACGGACTAAAAAGAGTTAATGTAAAACCAAATCGAGACGTCGTTCTTAACCCAAAATATGTAAGACCGATATATTCTAAATAGACCCTTACTTTTACCGTTACTTTATTATTACTTATTGTTTACTATCACAGTCAATATTCATTTACTAGAGAATTTCTACTCCTGGAGCGACGATGTATTTGATTCAACAGTGGTTGTGTGAGGTTTACCGAAACTTCGGTAAACCTCACACAATCACTTCAGAGTGACATGAGCCAGCAATATACACTAATTTACTGGCAGAGGGAAGCAGAGTTGTTTTATAACCCCGAGACCACTGTTGTTAGACTCGGCTTAGCCTTGGCAACAACAGTGGTCTCAGGGTCACAAAATGCACTATTTCTCCGAGGTATCAATCAATCAGTGTTCTGCTATATATCAAGTGTCGGATGACGAAAGAAAACGTCGTGGAAAACCTTCGAACAATGTCTTAAAAATGGTGAAAAAAATGGGAAACGTGATCTGAAAGACGACTTCCGGGTTTTCATAATTTTTCCTGAGCAAAATACAAGCAATGTAACCCACAGCGCCTTGGGTTACGCAGTTAATCATCTTAATATGTGGACCATCACGCCAGGCGTGTTCGCCCATTCAGAAAACAAGTAGAACGGATTTCGACACTCGCTGCATGACAAAGTGTTATGTTACAATGGCGTAGCCAGAAAACAAATGTTGTGTAGGCACAACATGGGCACAACATGGGCACAGTTCTAAATTCTCCTGATAGTTTTTTAGTGATTACGCTGTTAGCTAGGGGCATGCGACATGCCCCTCAAGATATTTTGCAGTGCTTGGGCCCAAAAATACTTGTGTACTAACAATGCAACTACATTTCAAATTTTTAGAGTACTTTCATTTCAAAAAACGTCCCACAATTATCATAAAATTAAGAACAAGCACCAAAAAGAACAAAAATTCAACAACAATAGGATTCTTCAATTCTTGTCCTGTGTGCAAAAAGGATATATTTTTACGAATTATTTAACATTTATAATATATTTTTATAAATAAATTTATATTTAATCTTTGTAGTGACTATACTCTATACTTTGCCTAATGTGAGCTAGACTTGTCAGCAATATTTCACCCGGGCACAAGCAGATTTCACCCGGGCACAGGCCCAGGCAGGCCCGGGTGTAGCTACGACACTGATATGTTGTTCTGATGAAATCCCAAAGCAATAGAATGACAACGATGCTCGTCAATAAAAAAGCAGTAAACATTCTAATACTGCGTTCCAAAGCAGGCAGTAAGGAGTAAGTCAAACAAGACAAAATAAGATTAATGTCCGTTAAAATATTGACCAGAGATTTACCAGGCGGAAATCGTAGTCTTAGGATGAATATTAACGCCCAGTTCAAGATTCTAATATGAATAGCCATGACGAGATAAATCAGGACAAATAGCACAACATGTTAGTTTATAAAAGCTTTACTGATGTTTCGTTGCTGATGCGCAACATTTTCAAAGTGAAATACATAATGTATAGGAAAGGATATTAAAATAATATTTACAAGGTGTTGATCATTTTTGATCATTAATAATTTTTCAACATCTTGTAAATATTATTTTAATATCCTTAACTATACATCATGTATTTCACTTTGAAAATGTTGCGCGTCAGCAACGAAACGTCTGTAAAGCTTTTATAAACTAACATATTTTGTTATTTATCCTGATTTATCCCGTTATGGCTATTCATACTAGGATCTTCAGCTGGGTCTGAATATTCATCGTAAGACTATGATTAATGTCCGTCTAAACAATCCTTTACTTACTGAATGTCTTGGTTTTTGTAGGGACATTTATATCCAGGCGGACATCTAGTACATCTTGATGAGTTGGCCAGAGAAAAGTAGCCATTATCACAGGCGATCATCAACTTCTTGTCAGTCCTTGGGCAGTAGCTAAAAAAAATAAAAGCAAACAATTTGGTACAACATTCACTGACGACTTGTCCAACGTAATTAGAGCTCTAAGTATAAATGAGAATTATCGAAACCAATCCCAAAATTTTGGGGAAAGACTTTTTCAAACTATTGGGGTTCCAAAAACCAGAAATAAGCTTAATGCCAGCTTCAACGTTCTTTATGACAATTTTAGCAACTCCATTCGTTTCCCAACGAGCCGAACAAATCACATCTTTAGAAATTATACTTTTTTCCCCAAGAAATCCAACAAATCACATCTTTAATATCTATTCTTTCTTTCAAATCTAATAATCCCACTCAGCTAATTATTTTAGACGCACTTTTAATCAAACAAAACTAGCCTAAGGTGAACAATGGTCTAAAAGCCAGCAAAGAACTCTCATTTTTCACTTAATTTCATATGAGATATTGCATATGTAGATGTTCTCCATTTCTTGTCAAACTTATCATATCTAATTAATTTCATTGTTAACAGGCGATGACGTCATCGCAGACATGTAGATTGCAGTTCGTTTATTAATCAGATGGTTTGACAGTGACTTTGAAACAGAGTTAAAATATCACCGCACTTTATCCTTGTCTTACCATATTCTAACTTGAATATCAAACTATAAGTTGACGTTTTTCGGATTTATTGTTGTCCTCTAAAGGTTATACTCAGATGGCGAAAAAGTAACTGAATAAAAATTGAGTTTTTGTGACGTCATCCATGTCTCTGTGCTCTAATACAAAACAAAAATGACGTCAGCATGTCTCTCTATTCTGAGAGAAAATGAGGCTTCTCCAATCAGTGCTTGAGTACAAGAAGTGTTAATTTATAACAGAATACAGAAGTTTCCAAAAGTGACGCACTTTTCCTTCCCTAAAGTGATAAAAACAACCATCGAATATGGTAGAAATGTAACCAACCAGATGTAATCAAGGCTAAAGACCTTTTGACGATTAAGAAGACTAAGTCATTTTTCCGACAGAGAAGTGATTACTTCGTTAAGTCGCCCTGTGGTCTATGTGTTTAAATTTCCGTTTTTTATGCACTTGTTTACTTGACGTTTTATTTTGTTTTGTTCAACCAATCAGTCCTGGTTGGTCAAACTAATCGACCAGATTTTTCACTTTTTTGGTCCTTTCGTATTCTATTTACATATCACTGCTATTGTTGCTTTATAATTTCAAGTAAACATTAAATTAAAACAACTGGTACTGTACCAGACCAATTAAAGACACGAGTCGTGATCAGTACAAGGGAAAGGCGAGATATGGTCCTACTCAAGAGGAATGCGTTACAGTCGCAGCCCTTGTGGTTGCACATAATAATTTATTTACGATCATTGTACTTACAATCCTGCACTGCACGGTGTACAAGATACTTGCTGGCCAGTAGAATAGAAACCAAGCTGACATTCAATCTTGTAGTCACTGGTCGTGTTTGGACATGCAAATCCTCTTGGGCAAGATGTACAACTTCTAGACTTGCCGATGGAAAACTCTCCAGGGTTACAATCTCGAATACCAATGTTGTCACGGTTAGGGCACATTTTACCAGCTGGGCAGCTAGTGCATGTAGACTGGCCGACGTCAGAGTAGGTACCAGGAGGACAAGGGATTTCCAAATCTATCCTAAAATACGTCAATTGACAAAAATATGACAGTATTCAACGCACAGTATTGTGATATATCAACCTTCAGGTTTTTCATCCTTGGTATGAACCTATCAACGTTGTGTTGCATCGCATTATGTTGGACGTGACGTAATGGAATGTAATACAGTGCTCAGGGAGTACACAGAATTTCAGCTAAAAGGGGGTCGTTTTAGCCTCTTAAAATTATTTTTGACTGGCGCCCTGCGGAAAAACAGCAATAAAATCACTAACAACGTTTCTAACTTGAATTGTTTGTTTCACACAAAACTCCATATTGAACGCGATTACACCTATTTGTAACCTATTTTGGAATCAAAAAGAGGGTGCAGTTGCACCCTCCGATCTCCCCCGGTATGCCTCTGACAGTGTTGATTGCTATACAATGCATATTGCACAATAAGGAGCTTATGTCCTTGTCTATATCATGATTGTCGCACGCGATTGTTCATTTATTCAAGAAAGTCATCTGGTGGCATTGCAACATCCACGAGTGAATAGTTAGCAGGAATTGAATTGTGTTCCTATGAGATAATTACATACGCTAGGGTAAAGAATCGTAACTGACAGTCGTATCGTTAAGATGGGGCCCAGAACACCAAGATACAATACACATTCTACAACAGCAAGCTTAAGTTTCCATGACGGAAACATCAAGAACGACGTATCACTACAAACAACTGTTCTTCCAAAACATAGAAAACCAACAAGTTTAAATTCCTAGAATATAGCGATTGCTATCGTAAGCTCACACGACAACAGTTATCAAAACTGCAATCGGTAGAGCTATCGATCGCCATCGCCTCTCGACTATTTTCGCTTTCTGTAAAAGGGAGTCAGTAATGCAATGTTTGTAATGGGCACCCTGAGAAACTGCAACCAATACGACTAGTTTAAGCCTCTACTATTTCAACTGCTTCAACTTCATTACTCAATGAAGGATCATTGTTTATGGAGTACAAAGATTATTTGCTGAAGTTAGTTTGAAAGACATTCAGTTTCAAATATTTTTCCAATGAAGAAGTCATGATCAATAAATTTAATGTATGGTAGGTGTACTTAATGTCAATGAAAACTTTAAGGATAACAGAGTTTAACTTCGAGGTTGCATTAGCGTGCAAAAGTTCTTTTTACGACCTAATTGGGATAAGAGACGGGAAAAACAGTCAACAGGCATTCCTACTTGGTACATGGCAAAACTTTTTCAATAAATACCTTATAAAGACCAATAATCAGTTTCCAAAACTGTTCAGATTCGCCCAGTTTTCCCCGACTTGAAAATGATATAAAACTATGCCGATAATTTTGGGCCTTCGTTGATTCAAATACACAACGAGTGGTCACATTTCATCTCATTTGCGCCGAAAATTACCGTATAAATATACTTCTTTTAGAATGTCCCATTGGCTTGCTCCTCAGTAGGGCAAGGACTAAACTGATGACAAAAATGAATCATTCGACACAATTTAAATGGAATGAGATTATTAAAAGATCAGTAAACATTTGTCTCGGGTAGGATCGTTCACAAACTACGTACTCATTACACTGCCTCGTATTGCATTTGCATACACCGCCCTCCATAACAGTATACGCAGGTGACAGACACTTTCCACACACTTTTGGTCTACTAACTCGCATCGATTTCCCGATCCGAAGACTGTCGAAAATGCTCGGATTCACTGTACAAAACCGTATCTCAACGTGTATTAAATTATTGTCTGGCCCATAGTCTGACCTATACCACATGTTCCAACCGACTTGGGGACGTGATAAAACGACACAGGCGAAACCAATTTCCCGATAGAATCCCTACCTTAAAAACAAATTTGAACGACTAAATCCCCCACACTCGACCATATGTTTTTCTTTCAAAGTTATGCGCGCCCGCGAACCTCGGAGCCACAGCCCAGCGCAATCTACAACATACATAATCGTTAGTAACATCCTCCTCCTGAATGTGAAACATTCGATTCCTATTCGAGACAACCATAAATCAAATAAACGTCACAGCCCATATAGTTTGTATCTTCTGACCACATCGTTTCTTTTGACATAACTTCAACCTCAAAATTCAGTATTATCACCGTCAAAATAGCGTTCTTTAAGCGTAGTCCAAGGGACACAATTTGTGGATTGGTCTCAAGTACTCTTCGCTTTTACTTTGTACCTTCACCACACTCACTAAGTCATCTTTACTCGGATAAACTTCCACTATACGCCCTAAAGGCCAATCACAACGATGTGCATTTGGATCAATGATCAAAATAATATCTCCAACTTTCATGTTAGGTGTAGGGCTGAACCACTTTTTCCTATTGTTAAGTGATGGAAGCAACTCTCTTCTCCAACGTTTCCATACTTGACCAATTAATTATTGAATACGGCGCCATCGTTTGCGAGGATTGTAGATTTCTTCTTGCGTTGCTTCTTCAGCAAACTTTCCTCCGGCCTGTCCGTGAATGAAGTGATTTGGAGTCAATGGATATATATCGTTACAATCCGAACTAACGTACGTAATAGGCCGCGAATTCAACAAGGACTCAGCACCGCAAATTCCTGTTAGCAGTTCTTTGTCCGTGACTTCCGCGTTACCAAGAATACCTCTTATTGCTTTCTTTGCACTTTTAACCATGATTTCAAAAACACCTCCAACGAGTGGACTAGCGGGAGGGTTGAACTGCCATTCGATTTCACCAGCTCCTGAACTTTTGCGAACTATTTTCTTTTGATCTATTTCCTTCACAAGTTCTTTCAACTCCTTATCTCCCGCTACAAAGTTGGTACCATTGTCGGACAGGACATAACAAGGTGTCCCCCTCCGTGATGCAAATCGGGAAAAGATGTTCAAGATCGAATTAGTGTCCAAAGAATATGTCATTTCCAAATGGACCGCGCGAGTAACGAGGCATGTAAACAAACAAATATATCTCTTCGCTCTACTCTTACCACGGCCTTGTTTCGTGAGATATGGACCTCCGAAATCCACACCAACTCGTTTAAACGCTCTCAAGATAGAAGTAACTCTAGATCTCGGTAACGGGGCCATCATTTGACCAAGAGGTTTTGCGTTGAATCATTTCTTGCACATTTGACAATGATTAATGACCTCACGTACAGCTGCTCGTCCCTTTATTACCCAAAACCGGTAACGTAATTCTGTAAGTGCATGTTCCACTCCTGATCCATGCCCAAGTTTATTGTGAACGTCTTTTATTACCAGATTTGTAATTGGATGTTTCTTAGGCAATATCACTGGGTGTTTACTTTCATATGGCAGATCTGCATCATGGAAGCGACCACCTAATCGTAGCAGACTGTTTTCATCTTTCATGGAATTCAAGTTCTCCAAACTTTTTTGACCTTTATCTCCAAAGCCTTCGACTAGTGCTCGTTTCAAAGAATACTGTTCGGCCCGTTTCACTTCCTGCTGAAGTTTTTTGGACTTAAAAATTCGTCATCAGCTACTAATGATAATTGTGTTTTGACAGTCTTGTTCTCTTCACCGATGTCACCAGGTAAAGAATCTCTTCCACAGTCTTGCTGAGGCCAGCTTTCTTCATTCTGCAACAAAAACTGCGGTCCTTCCAGCCACAGTTTGTTTTCTACCAAATCATGAATATTCATTCCCCGAGTGGCCAGGTCTGCAGGATTCTTATGGCCAGGAACATGATGCCATTGTTCAGGATTTGTCGTTTCTTGGATCTCCCCAACTCTGTTTGCTACAAAGGTCTTAAACTTTCGACTTTGATTTCTCACCCAATACAGCACATTGGTAGAATCAGTCCAGCAAATGACTCGGGATACGTTGATGGATTTCAAAATCGTATTGGCAAAACGTGTTGAAATAACAGCTCCCAGTAGCTCTAGTCTTGGTATGCTTAAGGACTTCACTGGTGCAACTCGACTCTCTGACGAAATCAAAACTGATGTTGATGGGCTGTTTTCATAACGACAAACGAGATATCCACAAGAAGAGTATGCATCTTTCAAGGCATCGGAAAACATATGTAATACCGTTTCTTTAGGTAATGGTTGACGCACGCATCGTGGAATCTCCACAGAAGGAAGTTGTTGTAATTCTCTCAACCAATCATGCCAGTGCCTTAAAAGAGTAGCTGGAAGTGGATCGTCCCAATCAATCCCCGCTACCCATATATCCTGCATAAGAATTTTGGCTCCTACCGTGAAGGAGGAAAGGAATTGAAGTGGATCATATAAGGTTGAAATCGCACTTAATACTTCTCTCTTGGTATTCGATTCTTTGATTTCAGGTAATTCTTCGTTGAAGGTGAACACGTCCTTATCCGACTTCCACGTCACTCCAAGGGTTTTAACCTTCACACGTGGCTTTTGATTATCTTCACATATCTCTATTCCAGGTTGCCTGTCTTCTTCCGGAACGTCCACTAACACCGATCTAACATTGGAGGACCACTTTCTCAATCGGAAATTGGCCGAATTCAGCAAATCTGACAGCTCTCTTCCCAACTCTATCGCGTCTTCAGGTATCTCGCACATGTCAAGAACATCGTCCACGTACATAGCATCACTTACTGAGTCCGCGGCTTTGGGATATTTCTCTTCGTTATCTTTGGCATGTTTCTGTACAACAAATTGTGCGCAAAATGGCAAGGCTGTATTGCCAAATACAAGTCTTTGAAATTATTATACGTCTGGTTCTCGAGAACTTTCTAAACCACGCCAAAGAAATCTATGGTACTTACGGTCATCTTTTAGCAGCCCAACCTGAAGAAACATCTCAGAGATGTCCCCGGGTAGTGCGACTGGAGCTCTTCGGAATCTTATCAATACGTTTAGTACGTCGTTCTGTAGCTTTGGCCCTGAATGGATAGCGTCGTTCAGATTTTTCTGAGAATTTTTCGCCGCTGCATCGAAAACAATCCGTGTTTTTGTGGTTGTCCTGTCGTCTTTGACTACCGCAAAATGTGGCAAGAACCATTGGTTTTCTTCGTTTGTCCTCTCTGTTTTTATCACATAACCCTTCTTCTCGTAGTCTTCTATTATTCTGTGATATGATTGTGCAGCTTCTAATCCCTTCTTTCTTAGTACCTTTCTTGATTCTCCAACCTCTTCAATGCCATGTGGTAGTTGTTTTTAAGATGTGGTTCCCCTTTCTTCCACGGAATCCCCCCGGCATACTTTCCATCGTTGAGTGCAACACTGCTAGACACCTTGGCTACCGCTTCTCTTTCATCAAAGGTTCGTTCGTTATTGTCCCTGATCCCAATTCCCTCAAGTTCCCAAAATTGTCGTAGCTGCTGATCGGGACTCTGCTCAACCTGACTTGATCTGTATGTGCGAATAAAGTGTGAACGTCACCTACGCCGATAATTCTCCAGTTGAGCTGGTCCAAAGCAAACCCAACCCAAATGTGTAAGCCTGGCAATTGGATCCGTTGGTGTACTGCCGTGTACTTCCTTTAGAACATGATGGAACAGGGGGTAATCACTTCCTATCTGTACATCGATTTGTTTTCTCTTTGCTATTTTCTCAAAGGGAAAAGAATACAAATGGGGCCACTTTGATTTAAGGTCTGCCCAGTTAAATGCTGGGGTATCACCAGCAATGTCATCGAGAACATTGGCACTCACACTTTCGGAAAACTTATTATTTGAGCTTTCTATGATGACAGTGACTTGCTTTGACTGCTTTTTAACAAGCGATCCACCAGCACAAGCAATTGTCAGTTCTTGTACTTCTCCTTTCAACTGTAATTCTTCTGCCAAGGCTTGGGACACATAGGAACCTGATGAGCATGGATCTAGCATCACATTGACTTTGAGCTGTCTGTCGCCCTTCCTTGCAACAGCTGGTGATACCATTAACGAGACACAGTCTGTATGGCCGTTGACATACGATCTAGATTTACTATCAGTCGTATTCTCAGCATCTTGTATTGATTGCCCAGTTTCCTTCACATTTTGTGAGCTTCGACCATTCTGTGGTTTCTGCTGTATGGCTTGTAGCATTTGAATGGAGCTCAGGTTTACCAGGTGCTCCCTGGTTATGTAAGTGATGAAGTAACCTGTTATGTTGAGTGCTGTCACAACAATTAACACCACATCTTTTTGACCTGGTACATTCTGCCACCTTGTGGCCAAATCCGAGACATCGATAACATCTCTTGGACGTTTCGATCAACATCTTTCGATTTGTAACTGGTAATGTTTTAAATTCCTCACATAGCCACGGAGGGTGATTCAGATTGCACGATTGAACAACACATTTGATATTGCCCTTTGAACTTGTTTTGAATCCTCTTTCTTTCTTTCGATGCACTCTTTGATCACTGTTCTTATCCTTTTTGTTAGTTCCAAGCCCTTTAGTTTCTTCCCTAGCTTCTTCCATTATTTGTACTCTTAGTTGTAACCACTGTACAAGTGTCTCAAATTTATCCTCCTTTGAATGTTCAATCAGCCACGACTTATAATGCTGCACATCTTCTTCAGGTAATTTCCCTTTACTTATCAAATTCAAGCTCTGCCCAAATAGGTCACCCTGTTGATTGCAAGTGTCCTTCAAAACTACTAATGTTCTGTCTAACACATTCAGAAATTCTTCCAATTCATCCAAATTCTTGGGTTGCACTTGTTTCCAATTCTTAAGAACAGTCAAGGTTTTTATTTGAAGCCTTCGACGGCCACCATATTTCTTTTCAAGCTTTTCCTTTGCTTTTTCGTAAGCATTCACAGAAAATCCAAGATCCTTGATGAGTTTGAAGGCTTTTCCTTTTAAACTATTCTGTAAACGTAGCATTTTTTCATTCGCAGCAATATTTGCACTATCAACTGCAGACATAAACGCAGCTTTCCATTGCTCATACTCCACCTTATCTTCACCATCAAATGTAGGTAGTTCAACACCTTTTAATTTAACAGCCTTGTATTTACCTTGATTTGTGGAAGAAGGACTATTCGGTTGCTGTGGATATAGATGTGGTTGTTGGGTTAACCAAGGGTAGTCTTCGAGGGAGTGTGCCTTATCACTTAATTCACGGTCGTGAGTAGGTTGTTTAGGGGATTGAGAGGTTTTTTTGAAATACTGTGGCATTTTGGTTGAGGTTAGTCTTTTTCACTATACTTTCTGGCTCTGTCAGGCTAGTATTGTCCAATGGGTTGGTGAAATTTGCTACTTACGGCAAGGTTTGTCTGGGTGAGTTTGATTGGGGGGTGTTTTGAAACCTTGCATCGATAATGGAGACGATTTTACGAGCTTCCTCTGTTCTTTGTCTAGCTAGATCTAGTTCTGCAACTTTCCGGCTAAATTCTTCCTCTTTCTGAATTTCCTCGAGATGTAATTCCTGTACTCTTTTGCTTGCTTCAGATAATTCCGATTGATGGGATTGTTCATGTTCTGAATGACTGGATTCTGATCCGACAACTGACTCCGTACCACGTTGAGACTGCAAAATGGATTCCAATTCACCATTTTCTAATATTTTTTTAAGTGCTATTCAGCAACCTCGATAATATTATCTACTTGTAATCCAATTTCCTCAAATTCTTTCTCTATCCTCTCAACTTCAATGCTGGACTCTTTAATAATCTCTAATATGGACAGTTCTTTTAACTTATTCAGTATCTTCTCAATAATAGAAAATTCAGCTATGATCTTATTGATGTAGCGCTTAATTGTGTTCTTACTTGTATTGCCCGTTTGCAATAAATCTTGTAATTTGTTTATCTCCCTTGTTAGTCTTGTTTTTGCCTTCTTTTCGTCTTGTTTTAATCGTTCAACGTCTTCTGCTATTATACTTTCCGCCATCTTGAATTATCAAAAACCCTAAATTCTCGCCTTTTTTGCCAGGAATCCGGCTCGAAGGACCAAATGTTCCCATCGACTTGGGAACGTGACAAAACGACACAGGCGAAACCAATTTCCCGGTAGAACCCCCTACCTTAAAAACGAATTTGAACGACTGAATCCCCCACACCCGACCATATGTTTTTCTTTCAAAATTATGCGCGCCCGCGAACCTCGGGGCCACAACCCAGCGCAATCTACAACATATATAATCGTTAGTAACACTACATGATCTACTCACCTTCTAGAAGGACAGTAATACCCAGCTCGACACACTGTACACTTGTCCTTGTTTCCAGTGGCATATTGTCCATCGAGACAGGCCTTCTTGCTACTGGGATCAGAAGAATTAGTACACTCATATCCAGGCGGGCAATTTGTGCAGGTCGTTTGTCCTTGAGAACTGAATGTTCCTGTATCGATAAACAATAAAGAAAGTGATGTCCCGTCAACGTTAACTCATCGTATTTAAAAATACAAAAACTATTTGCCAGCGCACAGGAAAATACATTGTTGTCGTCGTCTTTGACGTCAGCTAATCCGGTATTCAACGTCGATATTTGTTTTCGCTCGTCCTCAAGTTTTGGCACACATTTCATTTCATATCGTAATACTTTACAATTTCACCTGCAACTTCGTTCTGCATAGTTACCTCTCGTCATCTGGTAGTTCTTACGGGATTTTTATTTCACATTTTTCCACATTTTTCTTTCAACATGAACACGTTACTTAAACTTCCTCGGTCAAAACAGGTTGATACGGAGCATATGTGCCCGCTAATCAGCCAATCACACTGCAGGGTTTCCGCATTCGCACCGCCCAGCACCTTGGGCGGATAGTGAAGGACATTATAATTGCCTAATGGCTGAGTGAAGCCTCTCAAAAATAAAAACACAGGCTAAAATGTGTTTTGGTGTCACTCGTGCAGTCCATGAAACAAGTACAAAAAGTTAAGTTATCTTTATATCAAGACTGTCGAAATGGACTTACCAGGCACACAAAGTTTAGGATTGTCTCGAGTATTAACGCAGTATGACCCGGCAGGGCACTGGACACAAGAAATGGAGTTTTTGTTTGAGGCATACCAGCCTAGAGGACATTTGCTGGGAATTTTATCTTTATGAGGGCATTTAAATCCTCGACGGCATTCATGACACTGTGAAGCGCCAACTAAACTCCACTCTCCCGTGCCACATTCTTTTTCCTGAAGATGTGGTGCTGCACAGTAGTACCCAGCTCGACATGGGATGCACTCAGTGCCATTGAGGTTGGGTATTTCTCCAGTTTTGCAACTTCTTGGGAGTAGATATGGCGAAGAACATACTTGGCCAGTTGTTCGGTTTGGACATTTCACACAGTCTAGCACTAGATATGAAAAAGAAAACAAAAGCTGAAATAACACAGCTATAAATTGTTACAGTCGCTTCTGCTCTTCGGTATCGTCATCGTTCCTTTCTCGAGCGACGGATCCACTTTCTGGGGGAAATTCGTACTGAGTCACATTTATTCTAGTTTGTCCACGGTATTCCTAGCATTATATTAGGCTACTAAGTAAATTTGATTACCATATATCTAGTAGGTGAATAGCCGTTTTTACGCAATCAGATTGGTTCCTCTATCTCGGAATATCATGCACTATGTACCTCCGAGGAAAGCAAGATGGCTTTCAGTTCTGTTTCAGTTACGGAAGAAGGAAATTGTCTGGAATAAACGAAGTTGCCGTGCCAGACAATACCAAAAAAGCAACGAAATTAGACAATAAAGCATTCAGAAATGTGTATTCCTTTTAGATTTCAGCGTTGAATGTACCAGGACGCATTCAAAATGTTTTGTTTACAAACGACGAGCGGGCGACGAACCAACGTCTGACAGTAAGTAACTTTGTTTAGCAAGAGCAAACAGTCGCTTTTGTTCTGGCTTAATTAATTTTAAATTGTTTTATCATAATACTTTAGATTTATTGCAATCATCACTTTCTGGACTTTGACAGCTTTGTCGCGTAATTTCCTGAGTTTTACACAATAACAACTTAAAAGAATCAGATTTAAGGACTTTACTAATAACACGCCGTACTCTGAAAAAGCAATTTTCCACCGTAAACGTTTAAAAACTTAAAATTAATACAAACCACATTAATTTCAAGATGTTATACACTGCTTAGGTTAAATGACGACAACATGCTTACTGTTTCCGGTGCTGTAATAAAAGCCAACATCTTGGGAAAAGGGGCAAGGTTCAGGTGATTTGTGATCAGGACAACGATGACCAGAAGGACATTCTTTGCACTCGGTCGCAAAATCTTCTGAGAATGTTGCTAAAATGTTTCAAAACAAAAACGTAAACATACTATAATTAAGAAATATCCATATATATAAGCAGAACTTATAGATTGTTCGTTGTAACTCAGAGTTTTATATATAAATATATATATATTAATACATGCATATATGTATGTAATATTTAATAACCGAGCAGGAGTGCTTTATCGGGATTTAAAACACGAGGCGATAGCCGAGTGTTTTAGACCCGATAAAGCACGAACTGCGAGCTTTTAAAATGTCTTCTAAAATGAACCTCCTAATACGCTAATTCGCGATGAAAGTTTGGAAATTTTTCTTTCGTAAGCCGAAAAAATTGAACTTCTTCTTCACGTATAAAGGCACATATATCTTTATCACATATATAGATCCGACACGCTTATGATTTTCTTTTGTCTTTTCCTCATGAATTAATAATGAATTTTAGAAGTATGTATATATGTATATTCTACAGAACAATAAATGTAATAAGTGTAACCTAAGAAAGTCGCCGACACCATAGTGTTGAACTGCGCATGGCAATGGCCGGCACTTTACTTTCATACGACAGTACGAGTACGCAGTGCATTACTTTGTATTCCTAACGTCACTTGAACATAACAGGATCTTTACATGAAATTCCATTTAGATTTAGCCTCATTCGTTTCTTTGTAAGTTCGTTTGTTCACTTGCTCGTTTGTCAGTTAGTCCGTCCGTCAGTCCGCCGATCCATTTGCTCCCTCGTTTACTGGTGCGTCCGCCTGTCCATTTGTCAGTCAATCTGACAGTCTATTACTTCGTTCGCTATTTATTTTGTTCCATCATTTGTTCTTCGGTTCGTTCGTTCGTTCGTCCGTTCTTTCGTTCATAAGTTCATTCATTCGTTCACTCGCTGGCTCGTTCATTACAAAGTTCGGAAATTCGTTCGGAGGATCGTTCGTTCATTTGTTTCAATGAACTACGAAAATTCAACGAGAAATGATGGAAAGGTCACAGTTATGCGAGAACTCATACGGTATCTCTAAAAATTTATGATGGAATAAACTTTAATTTGCACGATCAAGATAACAGACATGTCTAATCTGAGGGGTGACAAATGCATAAGTTTTAAAAATACAGTTTCTACTTCTTGCATATTTTCAAAATTTTGCCAGTTGATAAAAAGGCTTCTCAACTTGTCACATAGGAGTCGCCATTTTGACGGTTGCCATCTTAAATGCAACATTTGACAACCATACTGAGTTCTTTGATAACTGGAAGGCTTACTGCCTGTCAAAAAGTGAAGACAAAAACGGAGGACATGGGAGACTTTCTGGCCGTCAATTTCAGTCCCCTACGAGGTGACCCGAACGTTGATGCAACCTCACATTGACATCGAAACTGATGTCAGTTATTACATGGTGTTTGCCGCGCAGTTCATATTGCAGCTGTAACCTTCTTGATACCTTGGAACCAGAGGCATCTGTGGAGGGCACTGGATCTAAAGTGGTTCTTTCGTGGAGCTGGAACTGGAATGTTTGAGTAAATTTTGGAAACTGAATGGGCTCACAATAAGTAAATTCAGACTAAAGAAGTGTCGTTTTTTGGGAGTTATCTCACTTTTTTACCTCGTATTTACTTAAAAAGTCTTCCGGATAATGGGTTCAGTCATACGCAATTTTTGGAAAAATTTTTGAAATGCATTTAGCAGAGTCTTACTAGTTTAGGGAGACCGATTCAGTTGATTTTAAGTATTCCTCAGATACGTATCTCTTATCAAGTGTGACAGTGCTTCGTACACGAATCTGATTTGTGGAGAAGAATGTTCTCTGATCACCCTGGGTGGTGGTGCCTTCTGTACGAAATAGTTGAGCCGTCTACTTAAGGGAACTGGTCGTCTACTCCATACGTTATTGAGAACTTTAAAATCAGCCTGCATCTTATATCAAGAACATGTTACGGCTGAAGATGCTACATAAGGACACGTTGTTCCTCAAAGGTTTTCATGTAATGTTATTTAAAGGAGATTTTATGGCTGGTATTGGCTCCTTTACACAGTAATGCATGCACTCTCTCACTAAATACTGTGCCACTGATGTATTTCTTTGGCCGTGTTCTTTGTACAACCAGCGCCTTACCTCCAGTACACGCTACGGGTGTAGATGCTGCATAAGGACACGCTGTCCCAGCACGACAAGCAGTACAGTTGAACGTGGAACCACCAAGTGAAAACATCCCAGCTGGGCAAGGTACTTTGGAAAGCCTAAACATAATTTCAACACAAACCTTGAATGAAAAGCAACGTTTTCTTGACCGCAAGAACATAAGATCCTATTGCCTCAATTAAAACTTTCAGGAGCTATTTACTCCTTCCAATGGAGGTATAATTTTCGCTTGTAAAAACTGTACTTTCATGCCAAAACAGCAAATCTATGTCTGAATGAAACAGGCTAACTGACAGCCCCTTAACATAGAGCATAACAGAGATTTGAAATTTTTTCAATCACTAAAATATAAGGTAATATACATAAGCGTCGCGACGGGTCCCCAGGTGGCCATGCCCCCCCCCCCCTCCAACCGTAAATTTGGGGGACCTGGTCCACCCATTTCATGTAATAAATTTCGTAAATTGCCACTTTGATCAACGAATTTTGTACGGAAATGCGCAGTAGATAAATTTCATCATTAAGAAGCGGTAAAACCTCAGGGTATGCCACAATTTTGGTCTCCCCAGTAAATTAACCCTAACTACGCCATTGGTAACCTATAAACCTTTATGCAGTATACTGAAGAATGTAGTTCACCGACGTCATGTCAGACCCTTGGTTATTACGACATTGCACATTGTACTGTAAAAGGAAACTTTACGAAACTTACCTTGGGTCTGAACAGAAGTATCCAGCTGGACAAGGGTAGCACACTGTTCTTGTAGAAGAGCTGAAAGTTCCTTTTCAGTAAAAATATAAAACATGAAACAAAATACCGTACACATGTACCCAAAATAGAATCAAGATCCGGAACTACAACCCTAGAACGGATCTTCAAAGATGTATTATGACATCAACGGACCATTTGTCCCACTGTGCTTTGGTGTCTTCAGTGATGATTACTGCTAAGAATGTTGCACACGTTGACCGAAAGAATCGCAGGTCTTGAATGGTCAAGTCGTTCTGCTAAATCTATCGGTCTTTTTTTGAACACAATATGATCCTATTGTTGGATATCGTTGTCAAAGAAAACACCTACAGACTATTAATAAACCCCAACTGAAGGCTAATGTTAGAGCTTTAAAACCTACAGGTACTCGTTCTCCAGCCAATGCCGACATCTAAACTATTTTTAAGGTAAGACTGTCATGTTCAAACGGTTGAACATTGGTAAAGTTAGAATGGCGTTTGCTAACAACAGATCATTTGTTTTTGATTGCTTGTAATTTGATTAAAAACATTGAAAGAGTTTTATATTAAAATGAAAATTACATTAACAATAAAACTAAAGAATAAATGCAATTCAAATTAAAACAAAAATCAAAAATCCAAGTTAAAATTTAAATTAAAATTAAAGTTAAAGTCATAATTAAGATTAAAATTAAAATCAACATTAGACTTAAATTTAAATTAAAATTGAAACTCAAATTTAAATTAAGATTTAAACGAAAAACGTTGGACAGTTGATTTATGCTGGTTCACTCTTGTCGTAAAAATCGCCAAGCCTCGGCTACAGTTCTTTCCTTAATTCTTACTGTGTCTTTGATATTCTTCGGGCAGCCACGTTCAAACTAGTCGTAAACATTGCCGATTTTCTCGGATTTATATTTGAAATGTAAATGGTTCCAACTGTCGCGAATGTTACGATTCTTACGATCAGATCGGCCACCTTCCGGGACGACACTATAACTATGTTAACAACTGTTATAAGAAACCACGACGATCGGGGATCGGAAGAGTTTCCGCTTCTTACGACAAGTGTGAGCCACGCTTGAGTTGAACTAGCTAAGGCAGGTTGTTACGGTCTTGAAGAGAGGGAGGAAAGCAGTATCTGAGCCAACAAGTGACTCATATTAAAAAGAAATGTTGAATGACTTAAAACACAAAACCTGGTTGCAAAAAAGGCAACAAGCCTTGATCCAGGATTACAAGCCAAGCGGCTGTGTTACATGAATTTCGATATATTTTGGTTGGCTATTTGAGTTTAAACATTTGTGAACCCAACCTTCCTAACCAAGCATCAGGCAATGCATTTCAAATAATTAGGTTCTACAAAGTACATTTTTTTTTATCTCAAAAGGTCTCATGAAAACCATTCACGACACCAACTCATCGACTCAATCAAAATGCTCAAAACAGCATCGAAATAAGTTTTGTTGATATAAAATTTTTGATAAGTCACTTTACAGCCGCTGCAATTCTTAGCTGAATTTCCATTCGAATCGTCGAAATCATATTTCCTTGACTTTACTGTTTCCAAGTTAGGCAAGTTTAAAGTGGCGGATACAGAAATTTGGTAATCAACAGGTGCGTAGGCAAAAATTTCTCTTTGGGGTATTTAGGGGAGCATATCAACTGCAGGTAAACTTAGAGTCCAATATCACGTTTACTTTACAGTTTTCGAGACGTTTTGCCGCAGTTTTTTGACGTTTGCGGTGGCAATGGGAGCACGGAATACCTCGGACTTTCCTAGGCTAGGCCACTGGCAATCAAAGTCACCTGAACGTTGGATTAGTACATACCTGGTTCACACATTGTACACAGGCCATCTCCTGTCTTGGAAACGTAGCCTTCCGAACAATTGACTGGAGGAACTGAGGGGTCGACACACTGTTTCCCAGCAGGACATGGAAGGCAAAATGAGGCAGAGGAATCACTGTAATTTCCCGAAGGACAAGGGATGCAATTTGCTTCACCTTCTTTACTGTAATAGCCTGGTTTACACGGCACTGATTCTTTTGAATTTAGGCATTCTCTACCAGCCTCGCATTTGGTACATGCTGACTGACTAGTAGCGTTGTTGTAGAAACCTTTTTCACAGTTTTCTGGAGCTGAAAGCCCTGCGCGACTACATTTGAAACCAGCAGGGCAGTCCAAGCATTTTCCCGAATGTAGAGGGGAGTACGTTTTCATTGGACATTCTCTTGGTGTTGTCCCTTGAGGAAGAAACAACATTTGTAAGCATTTGCAAAACACGCAAGAAGAAATTGCATTAACAAGTACTTAAATATTTCGAGTACGCGACGTTGCCAGGTTAGAGAAGGTTCAAAATCAAAATAGCGCTTGAGAACCAAGCCATATTAGGTAAATAAGATAACCGTCAAGCAAATTATAGTTCTCTGTGTCTTTTCAAGCAGATTTGGTTGAACCGCTACAAAATAAAGCAGCAGCAATTGTAATTACTTACTACCCAGCAACAGAACTGCGAGTGTTTTGAACTATTTACCTAAAATAGTCAAAATAGGAAGAATTGACTGCAAGCAGCCACATTCCCTACGTTCAGGCACCGCCTGAGTCCACGTATCTCAATAGCTAGCGTGTCTATTATCAGCAGTTGATGGGGTCGATTCTTATCAGGGACTGCAAATAGATTTTCTGCTTGACGAACGTGTGCAATCCTTCTAGTGTAGTAAACGGCTCTCAAACCACTAGTCTGAGTCGTAGGTGAATTTGACCAAGTAATTCCAAGCGAGTAAAACCGTGGCTCGATAGGCGATCTCTTTGCCTGCACATGTGATGCAACGTATCGAAAAATTGTCTCATTAAAAGCACGAAGAAAATTGCACATGAAGACATTCTTGTTGGCTGACGTGACAGCCACGAAAATCTCTAAAAAAGGAAATGAATGGAACTGAATCTCGTTAGTTCTTTCCGTTCACAGTACTACGCGACTTTAGCATTTTTAGGCAATAAGAAAATTGTACAAAGCTATTTCCCCCTTGCAACCCAAATCGTGTCATGGGTTCATTACATAAAGTTGCGCCGCCTGTGGAGCGAAAAATGCGGAGCCTTGACTGAATACATGACCAGAAAGCCTCATTCTCGCGCACTGAACTTCACTACTATGTAGACAAGAATATTTTATTGAGAACCACAATTCTTGAATCCATAACACGTTAAATCCACGAACTACAATATACATCGACTAATCGTTTCACCAGCGGGAATACAAATATGATACCCGGGTAAGGGGCTGGGTTCACACAGTTCGATTGAACCGATCCAACGCCAGTGTCAAAACAGCTGAATGCAAGTTCCCGTGCTCCTGGCTGTCAGAGCAATAGCAGTCAAATCTGTCAAATCCAATCGTGTAAGCCGACCTTAAATATGACGAGCAATTTACAAATAGATGGATACCAGCCGAGTGTAAAATGCTTGTGCCAAATAAATTCGCGACAGATGGCGCAAGCCATGCACCTGAATCTCGTACCAAGCAATACGTGTAAGAAGCAGTAACCAATGTGTGTGCAATATACAAATGACAGCAAATTTTCTCCAGACAAACGTTCTAGCAGGTAGTAATCTGTGTCACTAAGTAAAATCTTATGAGCCGTTTTACTTATTTACCCGTCAAATATACTTCCGCAAGTATATTTGACATGTCCTGCTTTTAGTCAACATAACACTGACACAAGGAGAAGAGACGCGAATGATTAAGATGGCCTTTTAAATCGTTTTCATGTTTGATGTCAGATTGGCACCAAAGAATCGGCACATGTCTCAATGCTATTGTCCCCAGTTGCTGGTTGGAACGCTTACTTAAAAGTGTTTCCGCTCCACAATTAGAGAATGAAGATTCATCTACGCATTTATTTAAGTACCAATTTTTAAAACAACATTTTAAAACTTAGCCAAACACGTACTGCACAATGTACAAATGCTGGCGTTCCATGCAGTCTTTAGAGTTAAGATACTGTACCTCGTACGTAAATTCTTATACGCTAACAACATATTGTAGCAATTGAGCCCACGTACACTGATCACTTTCAACCTGTACATATATATTACAATAAGTGTGATTCATATTATTTTATCTAATGTATCTCACCGTTTGGACATTCATATCCACCTGGACAGACAGAACAGGTGCTATTGCCAGCTCCACTGTACTGCCCTGGTAGACATGGAATGGGTTTGTCTGAGGAACTTTGGCATTGATAACCTTCTGGACAGATGGAGCACTTGATTTGTTTCGGACTGTCACTGTAAAAGCCACTCTTACAAGGAACTGGCGAGCCTCCAGGAGTCGGACAGTAATGACCAACAGGACAGTCCTAGAAAATATTTAGTATCACGTGTATTAATAAATACATAGAAGTTTTCATACAAATTTAAAATCCTACACACGTATCGATACTCAACATAGGTGACGCGTGAGTTACTGGCTACTGCGATCGACGATCGACGTTGGCGCCTCCATCCACCCCCGACGTCTAAGGTCCTGGGGCACTCCATCAAACCATTTTTAGATTGTAATAAGCAAACTCAGACTGTCCAACCATCCCGATTTTGCTTGAAAATCCCGAATTCCGACCGATATGCCGTCGGGATTGGAAAAATCCCGATTTTAATATCTGCTTGAAGAAACAACAAGGCTAGGAAGGTATTTTCGTCAAACTCTAATAGTGCAGATATCTATTGGAGACCTGGTTAAAAAATGGCGCCCGTGGTAAATAGGTGAACGAAATGAACAGGACGCAAACTTGACTGGTTGCCTTTTTCCGTCTCAATGAATATGTCCCAGTCTGAGGAATTACGATACTTAATCTTTCATTACAGTTCCACTTTTTAGAAAAAAACAAGCGCAAAAATCAATTTACCGAACATTTTTGACAGAAATTACCGTCTGAGATTGCTACAAATGGTGTTTCAAGGAGTCAAGATTTGAACATTTTCTGGGGAAGCATGGCCCCAGGCCACCCTAGTAAAATCCCGATGTCGCTAGGTTCTTGGGTTGGACAGTCTGCGAAATGGAACTTTTCATGCACACCTGGCCAAACAAATGAATTGTTTAAAATATTATGTTTGTCATTATTATCAGCCGATCGGTCCTAATTTATGCAAAATAGTATATTTTATGATTATGACTTTCCTGCCTGAATTTGGTAACCCAAATCACGGCACCCACGGTACAGGTTCCCATCAGCTCTCCCCTAGCAACTTGACCGATACACAACACACACGTCCACCAGTAGTAAGCATTCAACATACTATTGAGGCCACTATTTACATTACAAAAAACAAACCTGGATTCTCATATCAGATTAGCTCCAATCCATGTTAGATTTTCGAACCCACCTGAATGGGTAGCTCAACCTAGTTCTAAGTCGAGTTTCTATGATAATACTTCGAAATTGGGGCGAACCTGAGACTCTTCATGCCCTTTCCCATCTTGAAACAATCTTACAACATTCCCTGGTAAGAAATTGAACTCTTAAAGGTAATTTCATGGACTGAACTTCAACATTAGACATACCGTTTAGACAACCACTTCTCACAGTTCCCTTCAGAGACCTTCATGTAAAACTGTGCGTACTGTCGGAACTTATAATCTTCAACAGAGCAGTCAGATTCTAATAATGATCTATCTGCGAGAATAAACTTCAAATACCAACCTTGCAAGCCAGTCTATCAGACTGTCCAGTCAAATTGTTAAATGTTCCCCAAGGACAAACCTGTGATGCATTCTGACCACCCATACAACTGGAAGAGTGAAAAGGACAGAATTAATAGTAGCAGCGATACCCTAATTTTTATGCATGACTTTCCAGTACGTTTCTTGTGTTAAATTTAATACAAGGGTAACACTGGGTGCTGCACATACTGTTCCATTTTACGATGGTATCATTAGAGTGTCAAGTACAGCAATCATGCTGGAGCGATCTAACGCTTTAGACTTTGTAAGGAGAAAAACGTTTATAATCAGCAAATGAAAACTTGTTTGTCGTGACCTTGTGTCTTGTATTACGTCACAAAAGAAATATCTCGCACCTTTTCCTGCTTATTCGAATGAGAAATTCACATGCGCAATTAGGAGTGTACCCAAAAAGCTCAAAGTGCTCTCATCTTTCACTGCAAGAAACTCACATCCTTTCTTCGTACTCTCACTGCTACCGGTATGCATGAGTCCACGACTTGACTAAGGCAAAATAATTAACTATTTCATAAAACCACTGAAAAGTGGTTAAAAAGGAATTTTCATTTTTTGAGGGTTTTGCCTTGATATCCAAATATAGCACCATTTCACGTCCTGCCAATTAGTGGCAATTGTTTACGAGACAATTTTTTCCAGAGATATGTTAATTTAAAAGATACACTAAGATGGCATTTATTTCGACGTTAATTTATGAAATTCACAACATCCTGAAAAAATGTAAGAAACAAAGGTCCAAAATGTTCAGCAAAGTAAATAAAATCTGATCGAATCAAGTCATGTTCCTTTAAGTTCACTAGATCAATTAGAGCTTGAAATTTTAAAACAGTTCTATGTTTTGTAGTCGCCTTTTATCAGCAGTAACTTGCCAGAAGTCGAAAGCTAATGTCATGTGGTTGGCTACATTACTCGATTGTCTAAAACAAAAGCTGTAATGTCATTGGCTACGCTACTCGACAGCGACAGATCTTCTCTAGCGTCCGGTTAAAATCTTTGAAGATGATCCCACGCTTTGCTTAAGAGCTTACTGGCAGCCAACAGCTGAAGAAGTGTGCCAGTGGGTGAGGGATCGCTAGATTGAGAACCTAATGACCTCTAAGCTCGCAAATGACGAAACTCGGCACTGCAGACATGTTCATAGAAAAAAATTTCAATATTGCTACCGTGATTAAACCTTTCTTCTTCATTACCAACAAAAAGAGAATAATTTTCGCTATTTGAGATTCAATATATCTCAAACTCATTAACAATTCATGAGCAAAACACAAAGGAAATCAGTAGCGAGACGTAGTTTGGATATCTGATCTTAATTAACATAAAATTTCGACAACTTTAAACCCGATTTTCTCTTTAAATAAGGATTCGTTTGAGATGCAATATCACACACTCGAAAGTCGTGTTTCATCAGATATCCAAACACCTCGAAGTTGGTTAAAAAACTCGGCTATCGCCTCGTTTTTCAACTCACTTCTCGATGTTTGGATATCTGATGAAACACTCCTCGTGTATGATATATTACAACAATAGAAGAACATTATAATGAAAGTATGCTCATTTCAATCGTATTTTTCATTAAGACCATAGTGATATGCATGAACATTCAGCAACATTCTTGAAGGGTCATTTACTTGGATACACAAGGATTAGAATCAATCAGATAATTAAAAGAAAAAATAGGTTCATTAATCTACAGCAGATTATTATTACCGCGAAGCATTATAAAGTCATTTATTTTGTTCCTTTAGCCTGCATGGACATACAAGCATTACGGCTACGAGAAGACGAAATCGGATTTCTGATGAAAACCAGCAATGAACAGTCCGTTTCTATGAAGATCCCCGGGAGACTCTTTGCATGTCGCAGTTAGGTTGTGGATCATCGGAAGCACGGCAAGAAGTATATAACTATGCTAAGGATATCTCAGAATGCAGAATGAATCAAAGATCTCGTGGTGAATGGAACTAAGTAAAGACAGACAACGAAATGAAATACTGTCTCGAAGGCATCATCAAGGAGAGTAGTTTACCACCTTTTAACTAGACTGTTGAAGAAGTGCGAAGAGAATTGCCAAACGAGCCTTGGATGGGATGCTTTTTAGCGTGCAAATGACGAGACCGGTGCATTTCAGCGGAGTGAAATTACAAGAACTTCACTGAGAAAAAGCACAAATGCGTAACTAGTTTCATGAGGGAAGGCGTACTGAACAACTGCCCGTCTATTGACGAATGCGGCTATATAACGTTTGGGTCTCTAGGATCGTGGCAGAACTTGAGTTCAGGAGAGGGTATATCTCAAAGTATCTGAGCTACATATGACGAATATTACATTTTGTCTTGCAGTAACACAAGATGATAGCCTGGTGTATCATACAGCCCAGTTGGCGGGGGAGGGTATGAACGGACATTGTTCTAAATATTTTTGTCGTATTTTTTTAGGAATTAGACCAATGTCAACTAGAGCAAGAGTATGCAGGGATTTCTTATATATAATAATGCACTTGCCCATGGCAATGCTTTAAATCCTGGAGAAGAGACAAAACTCAAATCTCTTTCTCACTATCCTTCTTTAAACAAAGTAAAGAAAACTGCAATTACTCTGAAAGAAGCATTTTACCCTTTAACCCCCAGTGTCCTATATATCAAACACCTAAGAACAAAAGAACCAGTGAGAAAACAAAGGAAAAACAATGAGATAACAAAAGAAAAAAATTCAGGCATTAAAAGATCAAGACAGACATATCATGGCCAAATTTTAAACAGCACCTCGATAACCGCAATGAGCCTCGCGGACAGAGAATTCCTCCGCAGAACCTTCGACAAACGTACTAATGGATGGTAGTGAAAGAAATATTCCGACCATCACGGGATTGAGTGCGTATCGATTCATGCGTGCATGCACACCTACATTCCTCGCTTCTACATTCTCTGTTATATTCCTTATTTCTATTCTCAAATAGCGAAAATTAGATCTCTAAATCAAAACTTTTACCAACTTCTTTTTTTAGTGATAAACAACTCAAAATTGTTGAAGATGGTGAGAATTTCCACGTTTTCCGTCTTTCATACTCTAGACATACCAACAGCTGGCATTTTAAGTTAGATGAACGATCTTCAAGCTTGATACTCAGAAAATGATTTCTGAGCCCCAGACGGGGATCGAACCCGCAACCTTCTGATGACCGGTTAGACGCTCTAACCATTGAGCTACCGAGACTCAGATGGTGAGCTAAGGTGCAAATTCGATATATATATGCGACCTAAGCGGAAGCCACTATATATTAATAATGATCGAAGCAGTTTGATGTTTGAGAAACATGAGAGCTTTCATAATTCGCAAGCAGTCATAATTCGCAAGCCAGTTGGCTCCGTGATTCGTCAGTATTCGAGTTTGGGGTTTTTTGTTATTATTACTTTGCGGTAGGCAACTCCAAACATGGGAGCTATTTCGTCTGCTCGTAAGTATATCCACTAAATTTTTTCTCTAATTTTTGCCATGTATTATGTTCCCTTTTCCTTGGCAACCATTCGTGTTACTTTTTGTGAGACCTTCGGCTTTCTCGAACAAATACGACCATAATTTACACCTCCCCTGAATTGTTTGGTGTTTTTTCCGTCTATAGTTGTGATTGTTATGGCAACTGATTAATTCACTTTGAACTGGGTTTTCCATCCAGCTGGTTTTAACTTCGCTGCCAAAATAAATTTCCAACACGAATGCAGTGAGTACTTCACCACGTTAATTTGGTCTACCTTAGAAACACCTACGATCCAAACATGCGTGATGTTGGTGTTTTGAGCTGCCTGAAAGTTGAACCACATGTCGTTGACGTCAAGTGCTTGGACTAGTCCACATTATCCAAATGTAAAAAAGAGCCATTACAATAGGTATTTCCTTCATAAGATTATAAGAAAGAGGGAACAACGCCAACTTGAATAAACATGTCGCGGGACATTTCCGTGTTGAAATATTACTATACCCTAAAACGTTGATCGGGTATTAACCAATCACAGCTCGCGTACTGTATGATACATATTATTTCACAAGAGAAGCCCATCTTAACCCATAAATATTAAGCACATAGGAAACACTGTTACAATAGATAGGGTGGTTTAACACTAACTGATTTTTATGAACAGTCCGTGCTGGGTAAGCAAACTCTAGCTATAATATTCTTAAAGTTTATGTGGATCCAAATACTTCTGCTTGATTTTGAAATTCTAAAAGGGCATTGGTAAAAATGACAAAACATGAGTAAAAGAATGTTTCTGGTGAATATAAGATTTAACAATTCTGTAGCTTCCGGATTTTTAAGATGTCAGTGAAATGACATGTAGAATGGAATCTAATACCAACTGCTGAAAGTTGATGAGAATTGATGTGAGCAGTTTATCATAAGTTTAAATAAATCTGCAGTGTCTTAGTCCATAAATGCAATATGAGGGCAAATATAACATACTTCTTTAACTTATGTTTAATAATAGCACTTATACTTCCAGTTTCATGAACCCCCCTAACATGAGAGTTGAGTTGGATAGAAAAGTTGAGGTAGGGGAGGTAGTCTGAAAATTAGACAGTGGCAAATATGCTATGAGGGCAGAAGTTGGCCAAATATTCAGAATGTTTATTGTTTTCTTAATGGGTTTTTAAGTGCTGGTAACAAGGAGTGGGAAAAAAGAGAAAAATATGGTGGATTAGTATCATCAAAGTCTGGTTTTCCACATAATTAATAATCAGACATTTCTGGTGCTAAAAGTACTAAAACTGCTACAGGTGCTAATTTATGCAGTAAATCAACCAAACCACCCACCAAAACCAAATGCCAAGCCATGGCTCCCTGCTCCTCTCATATTGACACCTATACATCCTCAAGTCTGACTGATCCAATAACTTAAAAGTTATACACTCAGGAATCTTTAGGCACACTAGCAAAAATTCACGTAATTCTAGTAAAAATTCTTGATGGCCACTAATTCAATTTTGCCAACTGGAAATTGTAAGAGAAAGTTGTAAACTAATTGTGTCACTCCTGGTCAAGCTACAGCATTACTGAGGCAACTGACCAAGCAGTAACCTTAGCAAAAAATAAAGTTTAACTCAATCATTAAGGGGTGAAGTTCAACCATTCAATGAGTAAAACCATCTGGCATCAGCCAGAGTAAAATGTTAAAGAGTACCCTTAATCAGTTAAGGAGATCACTATGGAACTCATTAAGGGGCAAGGTTGTCCCTTAGGGCAGTAAAGTGTGCCCTTGCCCTTTAACAAGTTAAATAAAGTTTAAAACTACAAATTATTAAGCTGGATTCCAGAATGCAACAGTCAGTGATCCCTTCTGCCTTTACCAGAGTTTATAACACAGGTATATAATATATGTCTTATTGCTTTAATATTCTATACACAGTAAATATCATCATCAATTCAAAACCTAGCTAGGGCACAAGAGTTTTCCTCAGTAGAACAATTTCATAGGTGTTTCCAAACATCTGGACAGTCCTAATTGAAATGGGCATAATAGTCATTAACAGTGGTATAGCTCAAAATTTTACTAGAAACAGCAAACATTATTAATACTCACAGATTGTCATGAGAAACATTGAGACACAAAAAAAATTGTGGAAGAAAATAAGTATAAATATCTAATCAAGTACTAAGTACTAAAATGGTAAGTCAACTAATCTTGGGCTATCTAAGGACATTATATATTAGTCTAGAATGATTTTGACCATCCTTGAAATCTTACATAGTTTTCTATTTGAATATAAAAGACTGAGAGATCTTGTTGGAACCCTTGAAACAGTTCTTACACTTTATCTACACTGTATCATTGCCACATGTGATTGTTCAATATGGAGTATACAAACTAATAACAGACAAGAATCATACTCTACAAAACTTTATTGCAAATGTAAGGTCAACAACTGTATGTGACAATATCATGTAAATGGGGCCTTACAGTATATTGCAAACACACCATGAAGTTTAGTATGGGTTGGTGTTGAATTTGTCCTAACATTTATGAGTTTGTTATAAGAATGGACAGGTCTGAGTATATAATTTTCATTCAAAATGTCAGACCTAATCATATGTCAATTACACTTCATTCCCTGGTTTTCTTCTCCTAATATTCTCTCTGCAAGAGAAAAAAACCTTGATATGTGTTTGTATAAGGAAGGGTCAATCCAAGTGGGGGTATTGAAACATTTTGTAATTTATACTCCCCTTCCATCAACAAGTTTTCTTTAAGTCAGCCACATTTTAGGTGTTATATGAATAATTCCAGCCAGGGATTTTTCTCTCACAGACAGACAACTAGGACAACAGAGCTTGGGAACAAGGTTGATATCATTATTTATTGATGAGTAATAAACCTCTTTTCCATCAACTCACACTTACATTCTAATGACTGACCCACCAAATAGGAGGGTGTCTCCACCACATTGCCCAAATAATGTGCCCAGGGGTAATTCCTGGTTAATGTTTTGAATTGTTACTTGGATTTACCTGAGGTGAAAGCAAGTTCCACCAGTACTCTGCCTAGTATAAGGCATAATTTCTGTACAATATTGTATATATCTTTATATTGTTGCAACAAATTCTGATGGTTGACATATATTGTGAATGACTGATAAACATTGTCTCTTTCACCGATGAACTTCTTACGGACAAACCTAACATTTTTTAGCAAACAACCAAGTGGATTTTAATAATCTAATGAATAATTTCTTACAATATTCCAAAGGCAAGTTAAGGTTTTGCCAAATTGCCAGCCGTTTTACTGGCTGATTCAGAAAGTAAAGGATGTTGGGTTTCCCACGCACTCACAAAACTTGACGTTGCACGCCATTGATGAGATTACTGCTTGAGCATATGAAGAATCGGTATGTTGACGATTGCATTATGCATACATGATTAACAAGCTTCCGAGATTCCAATAAAAATCAGTCCCAAAGTGGAACTCCTATAGCTTTTCCACACAAAAATATCGATAAAGTGAAATAACTAGTATACAGATAAATCAAGCCTCAAAATAAAGTAACTAGTGATTTGAAAAAAACTGGCCGGGTTAACCGTAAACGTTTAAATCGTACGAAATACTTTATTCTGCACATAACTTTGTTTCCAAGGACAGGTCTTGCCCTCTTCTGTCGGAATTTTGAGCCAAATAAGCTGTTTGGGTCAAAGAAGGAATTCTGATTCATCCCTCTTAACGTCCAAAGTATCTTGAAAGAGTATGTCGTAAGTGTGCACGAAGGTAAAAGTTTTATCAGAACTAATACTGTGAATGTACTCACTAATGACCATTCTGACATTCAAAGCAACCCCAAGAGCTAGTATTTCCAACAAGGAATTCTCCAGGCTTACATCCAAGTGAACCCATACAGTTCGCAACACATGTAGTACAATCGCAAATTCCTGCAAGAACAAGATACGAGAATATGACCAAGAAAGCCAAAACAGTTAATTCGTGATTGAGCCGACTGAGTTTACCTTCTACGGCAATAATCGTAGTTATCCCATAAAGAAACGTTGCCCATAAGATGTGGAATTCAATTTTGTGCCTGCTCAAAGACGTCATTTTCTACTACTGGTATTATTCAAGGCCAAAACATCTTCTTATAAATATACTTTAGTGCCAGGAGCTGGGCAGACAGTTGACGATCGGTATCAATAGCGAATTCAGTCCAACCTGTTCGATACACTTCTACTCCGTTTCAACAATAGAAACATCCAAACAATCTATGGGTTTAATAGTGTCAATTAACCAACTTAGCCCTTGACTTCTTCTATCACTGTTCTAGGATCTGCAAGGGAAACGTCTCCAGGAAAATTTACATTGGACGTAATAAAAACTTTACAATCTGGAGTCTGCAGTTTTTGTTTGATCAAGGTTATTTTGTCTCGCTGGACTGGCTGTAATGACGTCATGGAAACAGTTCCAGTGTCATAGGTTCCCATAACAACCAGATGTACCGGCTTTTGAAATTTCAAAATATTACCCGATACTGTTTAACAAATTGGAAAAACTTGAAAACAAACCTACAATCGATCACTTGTTTTATGAAGGGAAGATCAACCCCAAGTATTTCAGCTTGCTACTTTGTCATTAGTCTTTTTAGCAAATCCCTGGCACTACAATGACCGCTTTAATAACTACATTTACCAGTCATTGGAAACAAATTATTATTTATATCGGATGTATTGTATTCATGAACCGTATACAAAGGCCACATTAACTACGTCCAGACACTGGTTCGTTAATGGCTCAAACTTTCTGTCGACTACTGGCATGTTTAGTCGACTTGAAAGTTAACTTAGACACATGACCGCAGTTCCCTGATTAGAAAGAAAACAATTGCATGTGTGTTTGCCGAGCTTGTTGACGTACGTACGTGCAGGGAGTTAATTGGTCACCCGAGTTAGGATTCGAGTCACGATTCGAGTTAAGATTTATGTTAGGATTCTAGTTAGAATTCGAGGTAGTATTCGAGTTAGAATTCGTAAAAACAAAGTAACTCATTTGTTATCTAAAAATGTATATGATCGCTTCGTACTCGCATCTGAAGCTAACCCTAAACGCCAACTCCAACCCTAAAACCCAACCCTATAACCCTGACCCTGTAACACTAACCCTGTAACGTTAACTCTTGTACTGATATGTTTAAGATCGAACTTTAGTAAGTTAATATTAACCAACATGTATATATCTTCTACTCATTCAATAAACAAAGCAGTTGGGTTATTCACGTGAACTTGTGAACATTACATGGTGTCAGGAGTACCGTATTTACTCGATTGAGCGCCGCCCCCTTAAGAAACCAGAGAAAGTGCAGTGTTCGACGCTGCTTCAGCGCTTCCATTTTGAAGGAAATTTCCTTTTCGAAGGAAATTTTGGCAATATGAAGGAAATGTGAAGGAAATTCAAATTTGAGGGAAATTTGAAGGAAATTTAGGAAAAAATAGGAATTTTGAAGGATTTTTCAAAATTTTTAAAAGCACGTGTTTTTAACCACTTTTTCCTTTTACAAATTTAAATATATGAATATTTAAATACATCGGCCGAAGGAGAATGGAGAGTGAGGCAGAAATATCAGAGGCGGAGTATGAGTATGATGATGACGAGTTTGATGATGAAGTTGACGATGATCATCTGAGCAAACAACCATCCCAATCGAAAGCAACAAAACGAAAGCGTACTTCTGCACCACGAGAGCAGCTTTTCATGGACAGCTGGTTACAAATTGTTGAGTTCAGAAGCTGGCTTCTAAGAAAAATTGGGAAAAATAATAAAGCGAAGCCATACTGTAAAGTGTGTGACAAGTTCATAACATGTTCAAAAACTGGCATAAAACGTCACTCAACGAGCAAAAAACATAAAGAAAATATCAAGACAGCGACCTCATCTGGCTCACTTCAACAAATGATGACCCAAGCAACAAGTGCTGATGCTACAGCTTCCATGGAAATAAAGTTATGTGCATTTATTGTGCAGCACAATTTACTTCTGTCGCTATCCGATGACCTAATTAAAGTTCTTCGCTCTCTTTTTCCAAATGATTCTGCGTTCAAGAAGGTGACGCTTGGCAAGCAAAAGGCAACAAACATCATTCGGCAAGTTCTAGGATTTGATTATGTCGAGCAAATGGTATCTTTGCTGCGTGCTCGTATGTTTAGCATCATAATTGACGAAGCCACTGATAAAAGCACAAAAAAACAGCTCGCAATTGTTGCTGTTTTTTTGACGTGCCTAAATTTAAAATGCAGTACTGGTTGGTGGATATGATCGAAACTGAAGATGGTACTGCGCAAGGTATCTATTCAAAGATCAAAGAGACATTCGACGAACTTAACATCCCCTTGGTTAACATAATTGGATACTCATCGGATACGACTAATGTGATGTTCGGGCAGTATAACTACGTCTCTCAACTATTAAAGTCTGAGTTCCCCCACATACAGATCATCAAATGTTCATGCCACCTAATTCATCTTGTCTCGTCCCAGGCTGCTTTGAAATTGCCAAAGAGTGTTGAAGACCTCTGTAGAGACATATACGGCCATTTCCATCGCTCTTCAAAACGACATGACGTCTATCAAGAGTTCCAGACCTTTTTTGACACTGAACCACTCAACTTGTTGTCTCCCTGCCAGACACGTTGGCTTTCACTAGAAGCATGCGTTAACCGCACTCTTGAACAGTACCTAGCTTTGACACATTACTTTACCCTAACCGCCAATGAAGACCCGTCTCATTCTAACGACCGTATTCTAGCGTCTCTTCGGAATCGTTTTGTTCAAGCTTATCTTGAGTTTTTAAGCTTTCAGCTCAGCCGTTTCAACGGGTTTAATCGGCTATTCCAAAGCGAGCGACCTCTTCTTCATATCCTGAAACGAGAGGTAGAGAGCCTCATGCGATCGATTGCAAGTGACTTCATGAAACTTGACATTGTTAAAGCGACGGAACCCAAAGATCTTGACCCTGCAGACGTCAATCAACGTGTTCCACTGCGTCAAACCTATCTTGGCTTAGCTGCATCAGCGACTCTAGCGGAAATTGAAGGCGAAGCCCAACCACAGGATGTTACCAAGTTTTTAGAGGACTGTAAAAGCTTTCTTATCGAAAGCATTTTGCAGATGCAAAGAAGACTTGATTTAGACGCAGACGTACATAGAATTGTGGAATGTCTCTTACCGGCCAATGCGGCTTCCCGCACGCCTAGTTCCCTAGGAACGATCACCAACTTGTTGCCTTATCTTACAGATATTCTCAACATCAAACAGCTTGACATGGAATGGAGACAACACGCTCTTGAAGAGGGAATCAATCCTGATCTGCATTGGGATGAATACTGGTTGATTGTCCGTGATTCCAAAACTCCAACTGGTGAAGCAAGATACCCGTGCCTTATGAGATTTGTGGGTATACTTTCGTCCTTACCGTTTGCAAATGTGGCGGTCGAAAGAATCTTTAGCCAGCTGAAATTAGTTAAAACTGATAATAGAAATTCGTTAAAGTCATCAACTTTGGTCTCGTTGCTCCAAAGCAAGATAAGCATGAAGAATGGTCATTGGTGTGCCGCCAGTCTACAGCCAAACAAGAGAATTCTGCAACTTGCTTCCAAATGCAAGTCAAGTGCGACAGACGAGGAAGTTAAAGAACTGAGAAAGGATTTCCTCCAAAAACTATGTTAACAATAACGTTTAACTCAAAAGTGAGAACTTCGTTTGCATTTCGGTTTTTGGAGATAAATGTACTTACATGAAAACTGCAAAAATCTCCAACAACAAATAAACATACGTTCATATTATACATTTGTAGTATCCTTTTAGAGTTTAGACGTTTCACATTCACTGATCTTGTTGCTTTGTGTGTTATGTGAAAAACAAAGAATTTGTAAATCCAGGTGGTAAAAGTATGTTAAAGCTGCAAACAATATTCAAAACGTTTTCCTTTTGCAATAGTCTTATACAATTTTGCCAAAATCAACTTAAAAGTGAAGAAATACTTGAAGGAAATTTGAAGGAAATTACAATTATTTTGAAGGAAATTTTAGTCCAAATCAGGAAAAAATAAGGATTTTTTAATTTTTGAAAGTGGAAGCACTGCGCTGCTTACAATAGCCGGAGAAGACGCTGTCCAACTTTATAATACGTTTACCTTTACAACAGCTGAAACCGATAAACTAGAAGCGTTGATTTCTAAATTTGAAGCCTATTGCATTTGTTGTGTATTTATTGCTTATCGAGACCGATTCGAATGGATTCTAACGACTATCCAAGAGCACTACGTACCAAACTTGCTGTCTTTTAATAATCAACTATCCCATAAACCTTTTCGCACTAAGATACCTCATGTAAGGTGTACTGAAAGTACACTACAGCATTCCCAAGAAGAATGTCACGTTTGAGCGACATATGTTGAATACCCGCAACCAAAGAATTGACGAAACCTTCGACAGTTATGTTACCGAATTGCGGAAATTAGCCAAGAGGTGCGAGTTTGGCGAGCTCTGTGACTCATTAATCCGAGACCGGATCGTTTGCGGAATACACAGCGACGAAGTAAGAGCTAGGCTCCTCAGAGAAAGCGACCTGACGTTGAATAAAGCTATAAATATGTGTCGAACGTCGGAGTTAAGTAAAAGTCATCTTAAGGATATCGTTGAGAGTCAAGACAAACTCGTCAATGCAGTCAAAACAAAACAACATGGTCCCACCCAAATGAGGTCTGAAGGCGCCAAAATGAACAGTCGAGGAGGTAGAACTTCCAAATCCAATATGACGATCAGATCCGTCGATTGCCCTAACTGTGGAAGGAAACATGAGCCTCGGAAGTGTCCTGCTTACGGACAGGAGTGCAGAAACTGCCACAAAAGAAACCACTATGCCAGAATGTGTCGACTGGCGCAGCGCCAATCTAATTTATACACAGTGGACATGGAATGTATCGATAACACAGACTTGTTCATTGACACAATAAATACGAACTCAGGTAAAAACACAAACGAATGGAACGTGACCCTCGAAATCAACAACATTCCCGTTAAAGTAAAACTCGATACAGGCGCTCAATGTAACGTCTTGCCTTTATCAGTCTACAGTAAACTTACGACAGATAAGTTTATGAAGTCCAACACCAAGTTACTTTCTTATTCAGGACATAGAATTCCCACCGTCGGAAAGGACAGCATGGTAGTCACCCACAAAGGAAAGTACCACCTAATCGAGTTTCAACTGATTAACCAACAAGGTGCGATTCCGGTACTTGGCCTACCAACATGTCTGGAAATGGACTTGATAAGAGAAGTTTACACAGTTGACCCAAAAATCGGCCACTTCCCGGAGAACGCTGTCTCGTGCAACACAAGACCATTACAACATGAAGCAGTGGCAATGCAACGGACACGTGAAATAGACAATAAACAACGCCACACACAGAGATCAGATGCAAGGTTAACAATGGATAAATACGCAGATGTTTTCCAAGGTCTGGGTTGTCTCGAAGGAGAATACCACATTAAAATCGATCCATCTATCCAACCGGTCGTACATCCACCTCGCAAGGTCCCGTTTGCACTGAAAGAAAAATTTAAAGTTGAACTATGCAGAATGGAAAAAATTGGAACCATTACAAAAGTGACGCAGCCGTCAGAGTGGGTCAATTCGATTGTGATAACAGAGAAAAAGAACGGAGACGTGCGTGTCTGCCTCGACCCGAGAGATTTGAATAAAGCTATACTACGAGAACATTACCCCATGAAAACTGTGGAGGAAGTGGCAGCAGAGTTAGAAGGTGCAACAGTGTTTAGCACTTTAGACGCCTCTTCTGGATTTTGGCACATAAAACTTGACGAAGAAAGTTCCAGATTAACAACGTTCAACACACCATTTGGGAGATACCGATTTCTTAGGCTACCTTTTGGCATAAATTCAGCACCGGAAGTGTTCCAACGACGGATGTCCCAAGCCTTTGAAGATATCGACGGAACAAATGTGATCATGGATGATATTGTTTGGGGTAAGGACGAAGCACAGCACAACAACCGCCTAAAACAAGTTCTACAGAGAGCTCGAGATATCAACCTGAAACTGAATGGAGAGAAGTCCAAAATACAGACACGCGAGGTAAACTACATTGGCCATATCTTCACCGCCCAAGGCATAAAGCCTGACCCAGCGAAAGTCAAGGCCATCACGGAGATGCAAGCTCCCAAAGATAAGAAAGAGCTCCTCCGATTTATGGGTATGGTAAATTACCTAGGCAAGTTTCTACGCAACCTGTCTGATTGTACGCAACCACTTCGAGAGCTACTGCAAAAGGCGGTAGTTTGGCACTGGACCGACATACACGCACAGGCCTTTAATGAAATAAAGAAGAGGTTGACTGACGAGAATGTCTTGAAGTACTACGACGTAGCAAAGTCAGTAACCATATCAGGTGATTCATCGTCATACGGGTTAGGTGCTTGCTTGCTGCAGGATGGGCGTCCAGTCTCATACGCATCACACACATTAAACAAGTCCGAAAAAAATTACGCACAGATCGAGAAGGAACTTCTTGCTATAGTCTTTGGGTGCAGTAAATTCCACCAATATATCTACGCCAAACCAGTGACAATTGAAACGGACCACAAGCCACTGGAGTACCTCTTTCGAAAGCCACTCATCGCCGCGCCACCTAGATTACAGCGTATGATGCTTACACTCCAGAAGTACGAACTGCATGTCGTATACAAGCCAGGCAAGAGCCTATATATAGCTGACACTCTCAGTAGAGCTCTACGAACAACTGACCACACAAAAGACGAAGATCCATATCAAGTACGTACAGTCCAGCAACTGCGGTAACACCACAAAGATTAGCACAATTTCATGCGGAGACAAGTGCAGATCCAATCTTACGGAAACTACAACACATTGTACAAACTGGTTGGCCAGATTCCATGTCCGCAGTTGACCCAGATATACGAGAATACTGGTCGATTAGAAATGAAATTAGCCTGCAAGATGGATTCCTATTACGAGGGGAACGTCTGATTGTACCAAAAACATTACGACATGAAATGTTGAGTATTATACATAGAAATCATCTTGGCATCGAGAAGTGCAAACGAAGAGCTCGCGATGTGCTATATTGGCCAGGAATAAACGACCAAATAACTAATCTAATCAGAAAATGTGACACTTGCGCAACCTTTCAAAGACGCCAACAGAAAGAGCCGATGAGAGGCCACGAATTACCAGAAAGACCCTGGCAAAAGTTGGCCTGGACCTGTTCGAATTAGACAAAGAAAATTACCTGGTAATAACGGATTACTTCTCCAAGTTCTTTGAAATCACAAAACTTTCCAGTACAACGAGTGCAGCAACGATTAAACACCTCAAACCACACTTTGCAAGATACGGAATCCCAGAAGTTGTCGTCAGTGACAACGGACCGCAGTTCAGCGGTACCGAATTCTCAAGTTTTGCGAAGAACTACCAATTCAAGCACATTACTTCCTCGCCAAAGTACCCTCAGTCCAACGGCTTAGCGGAATGAACAGTCCAAACTGCAAAGGGCATCCTAGCAAAAGCAAGAAAACATGGCAGTGACCCCAACATAGCTCTCTTGGATTACCGCAACACACCGATTTTTGGTGTCGGTTTATCACCAGTCCAAATCTTAATAGGACGTCGAACAAGGACCCTGTTACCAACCACTTCCAAGTTACTACAACCCAATTACAGCACAGAGCAGATCAAGCCCAGCCTCGAAGAACAACAGACCAAACAGAAGCACTACTATGATCGAAATACAAAACCACTGGAGCCACTCAAACCAGGGGATGAAGTATACCTTCGAGATGAAGGAAAAGGGATATGGACTCCAGCAACAGTAGTAAAGGCTGCTGAAGAACCACGCTCGTACATTGTCAAATCCAACGAGCAAGAATACAGAAGGAATAGAAGACATCTGCTGAAACAAGTATCTTCAAATCGGGTTCCAGGTCCAGCGTACAACAACAGGGAGTCCCAGTGGCCAAGCTGTATGACAGATCCACATACGATAAAGGACGTGCAGACAGAGAGGTCTAATATGGTCTCAACCAGATCTGGCCGTGTCATCAAGCCTCCTGTCCACCTTGGGTTTACACAAGGTACCAGAGACTGAAGTAATAGAACGTCTTAGGATTCCATTTGTAAGAACTTAACATTTACAATATCTGATTATTTTAGTTATAATTTAGTAATATCTTGATATTCGTAGTTAAAATAGTCTACCTAAACATTCTCTCGTATGGTTTAATTTTTGTTGACTTCATTGACTCAATCTGGCCATACTTAAAAGGGGAGATGTACTCATATGTTTAGGATCGAACTTTAGTAAGTTAATATTAACCAACATGTATATATCTTCTACTCATTCAATAAACAAAGCAGTTGGGTTGTTCACGTGAACTTGTGAACATTACAACTCTAATCTCAACTCGAATCCGAATTCGAATCTCAGCTCGAATTCCAACTCGAATACCAACTCAAATCCTATCTCGGGTTCTTGCCGTCGTCTTCATGTAGGTCGGTAGTTCGAACGTCGGAGATCAGAGCAAATGACCATTTTAATTTACATGTATTCAAATTCTTTTAAAAAATAGTCTGGCTTCTAGGTTAGAGGAGCATTAACAAAATATAAATAACGAACGATATTATGTTCGTAAACATAACAGAGTTGAAGTTTTTTAAATATACAACTAATTTAAGCATAACGAAGAAATCTTTCATTTATTTTGGTGCCAAAATCTGGAATATTTTACTCCCATATTTTGAATACACAATTTTATATACAGTTTTCCGGACACAATCTCTTTGTGATGGTAGATTCAAATCCTGACGTTCTAGACGCATTTACTCTTCATAGGCTCATGTTCTTATGTTTTTATATAAGAATTTTACTGACAAAATCTGTTGATATTTTAGTTTAATATAGTGCTAGTTAATTGAGTAGGTATATGATGTAATGATATTATTCTTATCCCAATAAAGTTCTTGTAGATTTGTGATTAGCAAAATTAGTTGGTTGCACAGCCCTTGGAAAAGGAGGCAATGGTGTGAAAATGTGATGCTGCGTAGGCAGCCCATAAAACAGCACAAAAAGTTAAAAGGTTGGTAAACTGCCGAAGTTATGATGAAGAATTCTAACGTTTCGAGCTATGGCCCTTCGTCAGAGAGTTCTGAATTCGTTTTCACTCACCATAAATTAGGCAGTCTACCAACCTTGGAAAAGGATCTTTCTTAGTATAACTTTCTATTACTGCATATATTACAATATATTTAAATATCATTTAAATATTTATTTGTTTATTTGTTTATTTATTTATTTGTTTATTTATTTGTTTATTTGTTTGAAATAGTGTTCGTTTCTCGCAGTATTCCTTTTGCGCGTTGGCTCCCTGCTAAGTTTCTTGCGGGTGTACATCGGTACGTTTTGCGTTATTTGAAGTAGGGAAGGTGCATGTAGGTTGTCAAAATAGCATAGCCAAGATGGCTTCGAAACTACAATCAGGAGCAAAATGTGTTGAGACAATCGTTCTTACGGAAGGTGAACCGTGTCATTAAGACCAGAATGGTTTGCCTGATTTTCCCCCCTCCCTAGCAACATTGGTCAATCAGATAAATTTAATATGTCCGGCACTCACCCGTAACAACAGATCAACAATGATATAGCGGGGAGGGGAAGTGAGGGAGAAAGATAGCCTTTTGGGATCATTTTCATGTCTGAAAGAAAATTAATACCAGGGAGTTCGTAAATATCTCAACCATTTTGCACTCGATTGTAGTTTCGACGGTACCGTAGAACTTAGCATTTATCATTAATACTGGATTACGAACAACATATGATTAGAGTAACGTTATGGATCCCTTGATTTCTTGACTAGATGAACAATGTGGACTGAAGTAAGAATTTTTTTTCTTTTAATGTAGACCAACATAAGCTGTTTTACCCTGGCCATGAATAATAGGTTTCCCTGCAAGCACGCGTAAATCTAATTTTAGAACAGTTTTGAGCTCTGCAGAACTATTTTGTTTATGAGCTAACAAATTGAACGTTTCATCTCCAGAAACGATAAACCTGAAAACCCCGCCCCTTTACTAACACTGAACCGATAAGAAACGGTCTATTTCTCTCCATTCATTCGTCTCGGTGAGAGGGAACGGCCGCTTATACTCGTTCTCTAGCAAGACGTAGAAGGGCTTATAAGGGTTGGGACACACGAAGTATCAGGCTGCGGAGATATGTCACATTAACATGCATCCCAGAGACAGATTTCTTCCCTCACGTGCACCGAGCAAAAACTTTCTCGCGGGGAGAAAATTTTGTCCCCGCCACTTGTTGCTTGAATTCAAAATGATTTGAATTCCTACAACATGTTTCAGGGACAGAATTGTGTCCCTGCGACATGCTCTTTCGTGTGAACAGTTCATGAAATAAGCTTTAGCAGTAAAGTCCTTGGACAACCAATCTCAGATCCTCATTTAATTTCCAACAATACCTCTACTCACTTCCCTTCTTCCCACAAGTAATTAGTAATTAAAGCTGGTGAATCAAGTAGAACAAGTCCACCAAGTCTTCTCATTTGTCTGAAAAAAGGGAAATGTCAATCCCTACCACGCGTCTCCGCGACTTCACGCTTAGTCTGTCCCAACTTTAACAGAAGCGTAGGAAGCATTTTGCTTTTGTGGGCAGGCGAAGGTGAGCAGAAAACTGCACGACACAATTACTTTCTTTCCAAATTCTTTCTATGAATACTGCACAGATTGTAGCTGGTGAGGTTTTCCTGATAGAACAATCAATATTCAAGGAATACTGGCCCAAAAAACAAATACAGAAAACAGTTTTTCTGTATAACATGAACGAAAGGATCCCATGTTTTCGACGAAAATATGAGCCTATAGTAGTATAGTATAAGTTCAACAGCATTTGAAACAACTTCTTATATTATCACTGGTTTCGGAACATTGCGTTTCGAATCGAGCAAATGTCTCTACAATATTGGCAGCATAAAAATTTTAAAAGTAAATTATACTCTTAAGTTATACTGATGAACTGCGTGAAAAAGTTTAGCAGCCAAAACCGTTATTGCTGCAACAGTTTCTGTGCCCTTGGATGAGATCGTTTGCAAGTGATTGTATGACGACTGGCCACGTGAAGCAGTGCCGCCGAGAGTCACTCCAGGCCCCTGGGGGAGGGTAGAGAAGTTGGTAGACTCCCTCCAGTCGAAAATTATCCCTTTATCTAAACTTTAAACTATCCTTTTAACTATTGGGGAAATTTCGGAAACTTTGATGACAACAAATTCACGGTATTGCACTAATGTCTCGCCATATGAACTTCAGAAATGAACAAAACAGTAAAGCAATTTTAAATTTAAATCAATGAATACTAGTAATACCAAGTTCAAAATTTTTTGCAGGTTTTCAAACGTTCCCTCACTTCTAATTAATTCACTATTCCATGCATGATGAATCCAAATTGTCTATACTCTAAAGTGCTACTTTAAAAAAGTCAAACCACTGCACATTGATGCACGTCACATAAGCGAAAAACGTCATGTAATATAAAGTCATTCATCTTTGCGTGTCTGGAACACGGACGTCGCCAAATTGGAATGCGAAAATAGTCATATTGTTTTATTTTACTTAGAAACACTGATGGAACATGTGCAATAATTCGTTATTCCAGTAATAAAAAATATGAATTCAATATAGTACTTTGCAGCCAACAGGGCCCCTTGATTTCTTCTGGGCCCGTGGTTAATTTGACCCCACTACCCCCCTCCCCTCTCGGCGGCACTGACGTGAACGTTGCAAAGCTGCAAGAGACTGATCCAGCAGATACGAATCATTCCCAACAACCCCTCAATAAAACCAATCTCGGTATACAACAGCAATGGCAACTGTCAGAGAAATTGATGATGGCTGCCAGGAAATAAGAACATCGAAGGAAACTCCTCGGTGAATGCATGAATGTCGTAACGGAATGCACCATACAAATCCAGAAAATGTTTGACCTGGATTCTAAGATGCATGAAATCATACAGTGTACTTTGCCAGTGATAGAACCGTTGTTATCCCGCTTTCATTAACGGGCTTATGCGAGAAATTGTTTTATTTAAATGATATGATTGATACAAGTATGTTGAATCGAAAATAATGGGACTCGAGTTGTAAATATCTCAAGCCCAGATCTCAACTGGGATTATTACTGGAATCGAAATGATCTTCAAGATCACATCTGGATAACTAGAACACTCGGTTCTCAAGCAATTTGCTGTAATCTTGGCGTCATTCCTTTCTAAAATATTTCAATACGAAGGAAGCAAAACTGAGCATTGAGCTTCACTGAAATCCTCGTCCATGTCACTATGGCCATAAACATGGGCGTCCGCAGGTGTGGGCATTCCCCCTAGGAATGCGGAACAAGGAATATTTCTTGGTAACTAAGCGGCAGGGACGGCGGAGCCGGGGGGGCTGCAGGGGCTGTAGCCCCCCACTTTTTTCCAAATGTAATGTTGAAACAACTACGCTTTAAAACACTTGTTGTGCAATTTCCCAGAGAAGCATACAAAATGCTGTATTTTTATCTCAAGCCCCCCCCCCCCCTACTCATAATTCCGCTCCACCGTCCCTGAGCGGTGATTGCATACAATTATACATGAAGTGGCAATTGCTGGTTTTACGAATGAGATTTACTATTAAGAGTTTTGGACCTCTTTTCTAAAGCTTCTTTCATGCTTTATCTCATAATAAATATGTCAAAAATCCCGTTTTCACTATTAACATTTTGGACATGGCACGGCTAAGATTTTGGCACGGGTACCGCTATTTTTGGGCATGGCACTGATGGTTTTCACAGGGTAAACGGTGCAGACTTCTTAAAATTTCAAACCTGTGCCGGCATTATGTCACATGGTAATAAGCTCGCCGAATACCTTAGCTATCCCGCTTGACCTCCCCTAGAAAGGATCCTGCGGACGTCCATGACCATAAAGAACGGAAAGCATCTGGCTTCAGGCCTGTGAAACAAAGACCAACGCTACAGTTGTAGCATTGGGGACTAGATATGCGAAAAAGTAAAACGAGGGTGGTTTATATACTGCTGACCTTCCGCCAAAATTTCAAAAAGTTTAAGTAAAGAATTACATGAGGTAGAACACTCGTACTTTGATTTCATGAATATAAAGATATCAATAAGGACAAAACGTTGTTACACCGTACCATTAGTTAAGCTAAGTAAACAGCATAGTAATGAAAATATTGGGGGGCTCAGCCACCTGATCAGAATATATTGAGGGACTGTAGCCCTCCTTGCCGCGCTATTCCGACACCTATGAGTGGAAATTGTCAATTACTCATGGATTTTTTCGGAAGAGACTAATCAGTTAAATCAGTCCCCTTCAAAACATTTCTCAAGGAATTCCCTTCTTTTGTTTTTCAACTGTACTTTAAGATTACGAAATTGACTAGAATATTATGATTCACGGGTTCGATTCCATCTGGGGTTCAGAAATCGTTTGCTGAGATTAAAGCTGGACGAACGTTGATCTACCATCCGTGTTGTCTCCAAGCTGCTACATTCGTAATACATCGTAATATTACGATTTGTCTCCAGTTAAAGTATCATGGAATCATATTTCCTAATAGATAGAAATATATGGTCAAGAACAATTCAACAGATTTTCCTAAATAAATGAAGCTATCGTGGCCTCAACTCACCTCGCTTTAGCCCTGACAATAAGGTAAACTAACTAAACCAAACCTTAACCAAACCCTAACCTTAACCAAACCCTTACAGCAACTGCAATCCTAACTCTAAAAGGTCAGCGGTTTGTAAGAGTCAGCTAAACTGCACTTAACCGAAATAAAATGTAGAGCACAAAAAGAGAGGTTTCTTTCTCCATTTTACAAAGTTCTTGAGTGTAATTAAATAATCACGAACTAATTGTATCTCAGCAAATGCTTGCTGTGTGGTGATGATTCATTCACCCTTGGTTGTTGAACTAAGTTCCATTATAAAGTTTCCATGTAGTTGTATCAGTAATCGACTGTAAAAGTCCTACTACGACGCCAAAATCGTCTTCCAGGTTTTGATTCCAAAGAGACATTTGAAATGAGGAAGAATAATTTGTTTGCTAGTTTGTGAACAAGTCATCTTGTTCTAGAGATATTCTGGTTTTTGAAAAATGCAATACGCCCAGACTAAGTAAAATTCGTAAAATTAGAAATAACTTTGAAAACAAACCATGGAAATTGAAAATTTGCATATTGATCATGGTATTTAAAACTCTCAACTGCTCAGGCTGTTGCACTGGCATCCACTCGCGGTCTCAGGAAAGCTAGTGAATAGTTGTAATGACTAGTCACAGCAGTAGTACGTTTTGGCGCCGTCAAACAGTTTTTCACTGTATGGAAGATGTATGTTAGGAAGATTGAGACATTCGCAGGTACTGTGTATCAGAGGTCGGGAATCCTCTTAACTTGAAATGAAATAATGCAAATGGAGGGTTTATGTTTTAATTTAAAAGTTCGGAACAAAACGGTTACTATGGCGAGGACTATAGATTCTCCTATTTTCTTTTGCTGGTCGGGGATCAGTTTGACACCAATTACACGCGCACAAAAATGTATTTATTTTATTAGCACAAAGAATGAAACTAAAGGCCCATTTTACACACGTGTCGTCTCGTAAGTCCCATGTCCCGATAGGCTTCACGCACTCATTAACGAGTGACGTCATCCTACCGGGCACATCTTTCAATATTTCACAAGGACGAAGTGTTTACAAAAGAATGCATTTTATTACCATGTATATGCAGAGGCATAGCGAGGAGTTGGTAGAGGGTAGGCACTTGACCAAGATTGCCAAAATAAGAAGGTGCCACATTGTGATGAAGTGAAATGGGTAGTATTTTTATACAAATATGGGAAAATGACCTCCGAAAGGCTACTACAATTTTTATTTCCCCTTAAAACTCGCAGTACGTGCTTAATCGGATCTAAAACACTTGTCTATCACCCCGTGTCTTAATCCGATAATGTACGGGTGCTTGTCTTTTAAATATTATATCAAAACTGGGAACAATAATTTAAACCTTTATTTTTTTTGGCATACGTTTCCCACCTTCTCCAAGAAATCCTGTTGCATGATGAAGTATTGCATGGATGCATACACAGTGGCGTACCCAGACGCCAGAGCGATCCGGAAGTGCGATTTCTTGGGGGTACAGGGGAAATGTTTCCCCTGAAATTTTTTTTAAAAATAGGAATTGCGAGAATTACTCCTGAGAAAACCGCTGGATTTGATTAATGCTGTCACCGAACTGAGTGGGGTCTATGAAGGTAACTCACTGCCCTGAAAACAATTTAAAGCCTCGCTTCGGGTAATTTTTGGCCTTCATACCGGTCAAGTTTCCCTGATTGTCCGGACGTCTCCCGAAATGTGGCCATTTTTTCCGATTTCCCGAGAGCGGGCTTCAATAAAACGCCTAAGACAATTTTTGAAGGCAAAGTTGGTAATTCCCATTTAAATGCAGCTACGGAAAGAACATTTTCAATGGTGAAAAAGATCTTCACACATCAAACATCACTGCATGCATCAACAAAATGCAGCACTAGATATCAGCCAGATAAACATTTGTTGTAAACGGCAAAAATATCTTACAATGATTCACTGATTCACTTACTGTGAAAAGAAGCGCGAATATATGTCCAAGCGTAGTCTTTGAAAATGTCGTTTACAAAGTCCAAGTCTGCAATTATCCGCTGTTATAGTGGTTGTGGCCAAACTTTATAAAATATCTCCCTGATAACCATTTATAAAACTTGACAGGTATGGGCTTTTCGTTTCTTTTTGTTTATATCAATTCTTTTTTCTATTTTATTTCTTTGTAAAATAATTTCTAGGCCCACGTCTGCACGTCCATGGGCTTGGTACGCCACTGCTGGATATGAGTTTGAGACTCTATATACTAGATTAGATTTCATCCGTAAAAAGCGGGCTAATTAGAATTGCTTATCTTGGTACATTTACACCTTGGGACTGCTTATTTTTTTCTTTTTAGTTAAAAAAGTTAAGCAGATGTTACTGTTTACAACAGATTAGGGATGTGTGCAAAACAACATAGTAAAATGACCTTTCTTCATTTATAATATTTTCCACAGCTTTTATCAAGAATGGACTCTGACTTTGTCCTTTTGCTTTCATACAAATAATTTATAATGAGCCTATTATATCCCAGTTTAAACGTGCATTGTGTGTTATATCCATGTTAAATTTCATACGTCCGATACAAAGAGTTACGTGTTGTTCGAGGGTACGAATTCTTATTTATTTTGTATTCTTGCATAAGTTCTGCACACCTTTTATCCTTGTCTTCTTGAGACACCCCTTTTTCGACGATAACATCTGGAAAAGCTGATAAATACATCTTGGAAGGCGTATCACAAAAAGAATTCACAGAATACAGTAATTTTGGTTCAATGTCCTCACTTGAAATGTCGCTATTTTCTTCACTATCACGAGCAGATTGGGCTCCATATTTTTCCTGTAAATGCTTTAATGTCTTAAAGAGTTCGGGTTCTGTCAAGATGTCCAGATGATTACTACTCAACGGATCATATCTGTCTTGCTCTTCACCTTCAGGACTGTCCCTTGCGCCATTGCTCATGCCACTGTAGCCTGAATCACTGGCACAAACGCTCACTTCACACGTTGACGAATTTTCTTTTGCAGTGCATTCATTCATGTCTTCAGGGTTCTTTACATAAAAAGAGTTTTCAACCAAAATGCAGCTATTTGTTGGAGAAGGTGACGTCGAACTTCTTCGACTATCCTCAAAGAAATCGAAACTATCATAACCAGATGCACAAAAATTTGACAGTGACTGTGTGGAAACCATAGCGGGACAGGACAACGATTCTTTCATTAAAACTTTACCATTGCCACTTGATCGATCCCTGGAAAGTTCGGACAATTTTGTTCCAGAAATTTGTTCTTCAACTTCGTCGCACGCCTGGTTGGCGACATGCAGTGAAGACTGGGTGGCGTGAGGACTGGAATTAACCAATCCATTTGATTTATTTGGACAGGAGATTGGATGGGTGAGTACTTGAGTTGACTGGTCAGCGGAAAATTGTTTACATTGTTCTTTTATGCTACCTGCTTCGCTGATTATCGCGCTTTCTGTGTCGCTGTCTGCCGTCTCGTACCATAGTTTAGTGAACTCCGGCATGGACCAACGCTGATACTTCTCGTGAGCATCCGAAGCTTCTTCCAAAATTGTCTTTTTACGATGTTTGCAAGAGTGAACGTCATCCAGGATCTCATCAGAACAGTACTTTGAACAATTTGTTCCTATTTCTCCTGCATTGTTTTTAATGCTACGCATGGATTCAAGTTCTTCGTGAGAGCTTTGTTCACTCAACATTGTGCAGAACTGGTCGTATGAGTCTCGCAGTTCAGGAAATTCCGGTAAAAGGCAACCACTTTTAAATCTTCCAGGCATATCTTCTCGTGATCTTGAACTTTCAACATAGTATTCGGGAATTATATCTTGTTGAAATGCCGGTTTACTATGTAAGACGTTTGACTTATCTGCTAAAGTGACAGCAGCACGAGCAACATATTCATCGCCCAATGTTACTGACTGAAAGTCTTCATACTTTGTTCTTCCATACTTTTTTAAATGAACGCGACTCTCATTTCCTTGTCTGTCAGATACAAATGTGGACAAGCTTGGAAGAAGCTTAACGTCGTTCAATTCATATGAGTCGTTCTCAGAATCAGAGTGGTTGCTGTCCGCTGAACTAAAAGGATGCAGACAACAATCATAGAATTAAAATTATATGTATACCATAGATGTATACCTATGTGCACGTTCATGTACTGTCACAGACATAACACTTAAGAAACTAGTAAGAATGACGTCACAATTATTAATTAGAATTTGTAAAGCCTGAAGAGCCACTGCTAAAGTGGTGAAACGTGTTGCAAAATAAAGTATTCTGGAAAGTTCACTTTGCGTTTACGTGTATCTTTTATTTATATATATATATATATATATATATATACATACATACATACATACATACATACATACATACATACATACATACATACATATATATATGTCTTATTAAAGCCTTGGCCAAACGTATGCAGCATCATTCAACGTTGAGTTCAGCTTTGTTGGATGGTGTTGGACTGCGTGGCTAAACAAATGCAACATGTTATGCGGTGAAGACTGGAATTGTGAAAATTAGAGATCTGGGACGAATAATGATTCCGAATTTTAGGCCCTGAGAGACTACTTGCAGCAAATGGGCGAGTGCAACAATGTTGAAGTACGCGGCCAAACAAGTGCAACTTTGTTGTTCACACACGAGAACAAAAATGTTGAACGATGTTGCATGAAATATTTGATGGAAATTCATTCAACAGACTTGGAAATTCATTCAGACTTCATTCAACATCATACATCATGCAACATGATGGCCAAATAAGTTCAACATGTTGCATTCAACAATGTTGGACGATGTTGAATCGTGACGTTCCATTCGTTTAGCCAGGGTTTTATAAAATAAGTTACTCTATATTCCAAGCTCTCATTGGTTTGTAGCAGTGTCTATATAAGAGTACTTAAACATGGAATTTTTCCCTCCATTTTTTAAAATTTATTATTTCATAAAAGAAAATTAAAATGGTTTTCAAAGTTTATAAACTATGATATGAACACTTGGGAGGTTGTGAGACTTTCGAAAAGCTAAAAACACTCACCCGCGGCTTGTGTCTTTGTTACGCTTTTCTCAAGCCTCACAACATCCCGCGTGTTATATCAGTAAATAAACATGGAAAACTATTTCATATTTTTTGAATAAGTAACGTATTCATTATGATTAGCCGATGTGTATGGGATTAGACGTTCTTCACAGTTGAATGAGGCATGAAAAACGGTTGACTTTCGGCTTCAGGTCAAATGTTGACGTCGTCATAAGCCGAACCAACAGCATAATTATGAGAACGTATTTGAAATACAAACCAAACAATTATATTGAATTACTTTGCCGAAAGTGGTGGTTGCATCGCCAGTAAACTCCGAATTGGATCCATCACTAGCTCAGGGTTCGACCAGGGTTGAACCGTTGTAATATGATCTGATTTGACGGATTCGATTTTTTCCCTTTAGAAAATACGATCATAATAATTCTGTTAGAGCCATTCAGACAGTTGGATTTAACAAATCTGTTGGCGCAAAGTGGTATCCGGCAATTCCTATCCAGTGAATCGACCTTCAGCCTGCGTGTATCCCCAGTTACTTCAAATCAACCAATCCTCCAGGATAGCTGGAACTGCACAAAATTAAAGCTATTCGTCATCCAGTCACATTTTGGCTTTGATCAGATACGACATTTAAATCATTTAAGATTGTTGAGGATTAGGATTAGAGCTTGAGGAACTCGGTAATGAAATTATCTGAGGTAGGATCACTAAATTGATCCTGTAAATAATCAGATTTTATACTTGGGTTGTTCGCGAAGACAGTGTGCCTTGACTTGCACACATATCAATCGAAACCGGAAGAACAACATTGTAAACCCATCATCAAACTCGATCACCTTCTCGATCACTCTCAGCAGCTCAGGTGCTAAGTCAGCCGATGTCATTTTACTAATATTCATGATACAAAGAAGTTAAACGTACATGATAAAGAAATACTGCTGTTTTGAGCGAAGGAACTTGACATTGATTTTGTAATTTTCGTGGTCTTGATTTGGCTGTTTGCCGCAATTCAAACATTTCTAAAATTCTGAACACACCACCTAAGCAAGACTTAGAGAAACCTTTTTTATCATTTCTGTACGTCAGCTTTGCAGTGGTCTACCTCAGCCGAATACTCAAAGCGTATAGTCAAAGTCATTTGTCAGGACTCACTCGGTCTTTAAGTTTACTCTTTCATTGAAATCGAACAATAGGAATGTAAAATAGTCGTGTGCAAACATATACAACAGACCAGTTTTGTTTCGTATACCTGAACTTCAACATGTTCCAACGACTTATGAAAAGTTTAATTTCCATTTGTTTCACCTAATATGATTAACTCATTTATTATTTTGAAAAAAAACAGGCTGACGACAAGGAAATGTATCAGTTCCGTTTGTTTATGACTGTATGGCAAATATCAATATGACAATTGTTTCCTGTGTGGAAGAATAGCACTTTCTTCCTTCAGTATTCACGTAATAACACAGCCGGTAAGAGTATATAATCATATGAATCGAACAGATCGTCCATGATGACAAGTTGTGTGTTCTCTGAGGGAAAACCTGTAGACAATCTTGCCTGCATGAGCTAGTCGAAATACTATGATAATATTATACTCAAGAGTTCACACATACCACAAAATCATACAACAAACACATTACTTCTCATAACAATCAAGAATTCATTAACCTGGCAATGTTACCCATCTTCCACTCCTGTGGACCAGCAACCATTTCACTGAACTATCCTGACATTACAAGCTGCGAAAAGTTTGTGCTAGAACACTTTGCTCCGATGAGATTACGGACATCCGCTGAATATCGCGGTGAAACACGAGTATACCCCGTGCCAGTCAGCAGGTCACAGTTCAGGTCATTCATATTTAGAAAATGCAATATAACACGTTAGGGTGTTCGAGGAACTCTTCCGTTGATCCATCAAATAATAGGCATACTTTGGTCTTCTGAGATTCGGAATTTTCCGCAAAACGATCTGGATTTCAAAAGCTACTAGTGTTTGGGTAATGGTAAATGGCGCATAGGAGAATGAGCCAAGATGGTGACCAATACTAGAATGAAGATTAGGGTAAGAGGACGAATTTGGACTAGTGTTAAACTAGAGACAAACGTCAGGGTTAGATTGCTACGCTAACATCTTAATATTGTTCCGCCATAAATCACCTAGTGCCTCTCTTCGTGAGTCGCATAGCCACCATAGTGGAACCTCCTGTTCGGCTACAGAGTTAGATGGGAGAAGTGAAAGAACTGAAAGATTCCCTGGTCAAATAAGTTCACAATCTTACTCCAATACACGATTAAGTTAAAAATTTGAATTTCACTTGTGCTCGACGCCTGTGGCTAGTAACCTGATTTATTCGAAACCGGTAAAATTTGCGTTCTTCTGTAAGACTCTTTATTATTTGAAAAGATTATGGCCGTGGAGGAGTCTAGTGTGATGGGGGTCCTGTCATGCACACAAGCCAAATTTTCGTTCCATTGACTTGAACTTCACCAGAACATCGGGGAAGTCAATGCGATGGAAGCAAAGACAAGCTAGTTTGTGTTAATTAACTCGGGGTTACTTCAAATTATGTGACCAGTTTTCGTCGCCAAGCAAACTGCAAACTTTAAGATATCAGATTGGAATCAATATACAGTTTTGCTTTGTCTTGAAAATGACGAGTGCATACGTTCTTTGTTTCTTATCAAAATGGCAGTTATTCTTCAAGAAAATCGTGATACCAAGGATGACGTTGGGCAGCAAATTTTGATTTTTAGTGAAAATTTAACGAAAATTCGGAGTGTTCACCAGCATGGCTGTACGTAACACAAAAACACTTTGGCAAAATCGCACAAGTTGTAACGACCCTCCAGGCTGCAGTGGCATTATTACAAGTGGGGCCGTAAGAAGACAATATCGGAATGCGATTGTAAGGATTGCAGTGCTCTGGATTGTTATGAAAAGTCTGTAAAGGACCATTCAAGTTGAAAAAATTTATCTAAGGAACTTTTAATTGTCAATACAAATTGACGAAGTTCGTACCGCAACAACTTGATTACTCGTCCAAAATTTTTTATGAGAGAAAGTAAACTCTGGGCTTGTCCTCGTTGATTATCTGGTCATGAGAAAACTGGGGCTCAGTGGATGTCTAGTGGTTAGTTATATTATAATATAGCACAATACAAGACTATCATTATGTTGAAGAGGAACGAAAATTCAAATATTCATGCCACATATGTAAATTTATCGACCAAGTACAATGATCACAATTAAAATACTTCATTTCTATATCAAGGGATTATTGTGCATTTTTGAATGCCATAATTCCCGAATACCAGACATATTTTAGGTTTAAAGCCAAAAGAGCGGGAAGTCAGAGTTCAAGCATGATTTAACTGTCGCTCTTAAATCTTAATCTTCTTTGTTGGACGGAAAATATCGGTACAAGCTAGCGCAGTTGTACCGATTCACGCCATCAATGTTCAGGACTTGAATAAAGTCAAATCGTAACGGTAATGCATAGTAATTGAGTTGACCGAGACGTGCTTGGTCCATTTCGTCCCCACAATCATTCAGTCAAGATCGGGGGTCCGAATTTCCGGGTTTATCAATCATTTAGATGTCTTTACGTGAAATTTTATAAAGCTAACTCTAATCGGCTCGAACGTTTTTCTCATTTGATGCTCTGCGATAAGTGCCTAGTAATGCTGTGCGAAAGCTTCATTGCAACGAACATCAGGTAAATTTGTTTATAAAATAACGTGTGCCGTACGTGAGCTCTGACTGATCAATGCCCGGTCCTTATTGCGATTAGATTGCGAAAAGTGTCCCTATAAGGATGGCGTCGACATTGACACTTACGAATCTTTCTGCCAATGGCAGTGACCACTGACCAGTGTTTTTCAGTACAATTGCGAGCGATTTGTCTATTTTTGTGTGTTTTTGTATATTTATACAAGACACATTAGTTTAACTAACCGAAGGATAATTCTTTTGAAGGTATTAACCGTCTCTAATATATTCATAGCCATTATTTGAATTGTTTGATAAGCTCATTAATTGATTAATAATTAACATAATTTTATGAAGCCTTATTTCTTTTTGAAAGAAATACATAATGGTTTTTGTGTGTTTGGATACTGTGAATATGTATTTCAGGCTTTCGGTAGTTTTGCCGCTGATCTAAATAGCTCAAATTGCATTCATTGGAATGCTTTACACGACTTGCAGTGAGAACAATAAAGGCCTTGCTTCGTGGCGTTGTGCCCAACTGTTTAGATTCTGAGGGGGCGAATACCCCCACTGCCCTCCCGCTTCCGCCGCCCTTGTATATAATTTTACTTTATTGAAATTAGAAGCATGGTGTCGTAGACGGTTGGGAGAGGAAGACAAACATGAACTTCTTCCGTAGGTCGGGAATGCTGGCCAGGCCATAGGCATCCCATTCGTGGTTCGCATTTCTTGTGCTGGTCGAAGTGCTGATACCTCCTCTCATAGACTTGCTCCAAGTCTGCCTTTGTCAAAGTATTGAGGCGAGCACAAGAGCACACGGAACGTGAAATATATTGTTAACGTGAAATATATTGTTAACGTGAAATATATTGTTAACTTGCGGGCGGACAAAGTAGGCGAAGAGACGTAGACTTGTTTCACTTGTAGGAATTCTAATCTTATTAAAAGATTTGGTGCGAAGGTTGATTGACAAACACCTGAGCAACATGACATTGCGGAGTTCACGCGCTATCAGTATTCTGTAGTGGGTTCGAACTGATTCCTATGGTGGAGTAATCAAACAGTCCATCTTAGCACATCTTTCTCGCTCCACTGATATTTCCACTTTTATTGATAATCTTTTGATTTTAATGGTCTTCGGCACAGTTGTCTTCTATTAGGGACCTTAAGATTTCACGACGCGCTCATTTACTACGCGGGCGGAAGTGATCATGTAAGCACTGAGCATACGCACGGGTCGTAAAAATTTGTCAAGCCTCTGCGACGCGGCGTTTTAACATCTTCTGGCATCGTCGCAGATTAGACCTCGGACGCTGTTTACATCTTTCGTTAAGATGTAAGTTTCATCATTTTTTTTCTTACTTTAATGCCTTGAATTTGTTATGCAATATTGTATCGTTAAATTATTGATGAAAAGAACCTAAATGTAATCTAACTTCATGGTTTTCACTAGTTTCGACCTCAACTTTAGTTCTATCTTAAATTCTATTGATTTTAGTACGAATAATTGTATGTTTGTATTTTATAGTAATATTAGTTGTAACTTTATATTATTCATTGTACACATCCCTTTTGGAAATCAGCATTTGTTGAAAAGGTTAATGTGGTTAAATAAAGTTGATCATCATCATTCTATCACTATAACCTGAAGATCAGCAAACATGTCTACCGCACAGTCACCTCTGTCCGCTTCGAAAACTACAAATAAATCACCGTATGAATAAATCAACAGATTCGCCGAAGAAGTAGACGCAGCGCTTCAGTTTGTTCAAACAGTTCCCTATTGACAAGTGAATCGCTCAGGAAGACCCATAGCATGACCAAGGACTGGAATTTCATTCTTCTTGAAACGAAAGTTCGCAACACATTCATCTTCGTCCATATCCTCTCAACAGAATCTGGAATAGTCTTGATATAGGAGTTCTGAGTTTCTCAAACGGCAACCATCGTACAACAACATAAACTCATCATCATCAATAAGAGAGGAGTCGTAGGCAACGAGTAAAGCATCTCTGGCTTTTTGAAACGAGCACATTTCGCTGATATAATGACGCTGATACAGTCGCGTTGTAGAAATCGACACAAATCTTAACGATTTTTTAACACCCAACGCAGACGCGGGTCTCCCCAGTCTTTCCTCGCATTTCATCGCGTTGTAGCTGAGCGCGTCGTCAAATCTTAAGGTCCCTATCGTTCGTCCACTACGCGTGACTTTGCTCACTTACAAATGAACACTGGGAACGAAAATATATTTTGCGTTATCTGATTGGATCTTGATCGGCAGTCTAAAGCTCCGCCACTGGTTGAAAAATAAACCAGTAAATTTGGCGCGCTGTAAGTGAAACAAGTCTACCTCTCCTCGCCTTCTTTGCCTTCTTGGTAGCCTGTGAAGCAGTGCCTGCTTCACAGGCTACCTGCTCGGGCGATATTTTTTTTTACGCCTACTTCAAGTTGGTGAATATGTGACCGCGCGCTGGTAAAATTCACAACAGAAGTCAAAATGCTAATGCAACATAGGTGACCAACTGTTACAATCAGAACGAGCTATTATTACAAACTATTTTAATTCTCGATTTACCTATAACGAAATATTACGTTTTTCTGAATTTCACGCTATAAACATGAGTAAATGTAGACTTAGAAAGGGGATAAGAATTTGGGATTTGAGACGAAACCTTACTTTGAGCAACGCGCTTGAGTTAGAACTAATGTTGAAAATAGAAGTTCTCATCTCAGAAAGCGTCATTGGCTTCTTCGGCTGGACTTTCTCTTGGTTTGTTGTCATTTCAGAAGACTCACTGACGTCATTTTCCGCCTTCACAGACGCACCACAGTTGTGGCAATACTTGGCTGATAAACGAGCGAAAGACCACCACTACGGCAAAATATTGCGAAGTTATTAGACATGCATCTGGTGCGTGTCGACAGTCTTGTAGCTTGTGAATCTTACCCGCGCGCTGTCACATATTCATCAACTCATGTTGGACTGACATTTTTGCAGACACTCAAGTTACACACACGTTTGCAGGAACTCATATACACACACATTTGCAGCAACTCGCATCACAAACACACACACATTTGCGGGAACTTATGTTACAAACACATGTTTGTATGACATATACACATATCTGCACCTGCCGTTGTGGACCACCGTATATTCATGCTCGCGTTATACATGTATTATAATTCAACATGTCCTCTCACCTAAGATTCAAGTTAGGATTTGGGTTAGGATTACGGTTAGGATTAGAGCTAATCCTATCCGTAATCCAAACCAGAATCTTTGGTGAGAGGACATGTTCAATTATAATATAATGCAAGCGTGAATAGTTCTCAAGCTCTCACGGTAAGTATCCGCCATCTTGAAGCAGGCGTAAAAAAAGAATCACCCTGCTTGGGCGCTGGCAGTGGCCCATCGCTGCGTTTCTAGTATCGTTTTCCAGTCTTCGTCCACTTGCCTGACTGCCCCGAAACTTGGCCAGAGGCAGACTTGGAGCAAGTCTACTCCTCTTACTATCCGAACGTTTCCCATCAGTTGGTTTAGAGGAACCTGCGCTCTGAATGTTTTGAAATTTTGCCAAATTTAGTAGGAAAGATATTGCAATTAATCTTTCAAATTTGGGGATAAAATATCCACTTTAGTATCTTCTTGGGATCATACAGAACCCCAATCACGTCAGTTTGTGCTGAACTAAGCCTTAACTGCGTGATTATGGTGTAAGCTGGCTGATGGTTAAAACTACAGTTCATTTAATTAAATCTACTTGTTCTTACTTTTCTGATCCCAGCCTTGCGCAACAGAGAACTGCTTTTTATGGGTGAGAAGTCAAGCGTTTAGAGATCTGCTCAAGACTCATTCGAGGGAAAAACACGATCCTTTTTGAAGGAGTGACGTTTTCGACGACGGCAAACAGTGAATCCATAGTCTCAGAGCCAACTTTATACATGCGTTTCATGGAAATATATTGTGGAGTGTGGAAGATGTAGTAGCCTAGTGTTCACTGTAATTTCTTTGAGCGGTCACCCAAAATGTTAATCTAGATTGTTGAGTTACTGTAATCTAACTACCAAGATAAAAATTTGACTCTTCATGCTTTACATACCTGTGTGGCAGACTGACTCTACATCTTCTTTCAACTTTTGTTACTAAAGAAACAAGTAGACAGATGCACAAATAAATAAATAAATAAACAAGCAAATAAATAAATAGATAAATAAATAAACAAGGAAACAAAGGAACAAGTCAAAGAACAAACAAATAAATAAATAAACACAACATGATAAAATTATATTTTGTTGTAAAATAATTATAATCATAATTTTAATCACATTCATAATTATAGTCAAAATCATAATCATACTTATATTCATAATCATAATTGTTGTTAGAATTATTGTAACATTTATTATTATCATTATCATTATCATTTTCATTATCATCATTATTACTATTTTTACAATTATTTTAATTATTTCATTTAAATAGTCATTATCATACATTGTCTATTAAACAGTGACAAACATGCTCAATGTATATGACAAACATTATTGAAGCAATAATGTGCGGTAACATTTGCATTGTTTTAATAACCATTAATAAATGATAGGATGATTCAGTCATTATATTATTTCAAACATTAACTGATAAACTTTAAAATATATCATATTATAAACTGTGTTATAATTGATAACGGGAAATATAGGGACTTTTTAAATGTATCTGCACAATAATTGCTAAACGTCCAATACTCACCTCTCGGAAATTGGTTTTTGGTTCTCCTTTTGATACAGAAGCAATATATGAAACTTGCAAACAACAGGATGGCACTTACTGAAACGACACTTGCAACGATAACTATATTATTATCGGATGAAGACTTCGAAGGTACGACCGAACCTGTGAAATATATCAAAAAATTTTAATGAGCACTAAGATTATTGGCCTTAGAAATATATGCATCTATTTTCGTTAACCAAACGACCAGTCAACAAACCAACGAAGAAGACACCAATCAACCAACCAATCTATGTTTGTTGTATTAGGCGGAATGCCTTAGTGAAAACAATAAGCCTCACACAGCCTATGAAATGTACACACTCAGCCTATGAAATGTACACACTCAGCCTATGAAATGTACCAAAAGATGTTCATGAGCACCAAATTTGTTGTCTAAAGGAATATATGTATCAATTTTCCTCAAATCACTAACCGACAATCCGACCAACTGACCGAGCAACCAATCCAAATGTTTTGTTATGAAATATCGTACGGAATATCACAGTGAAGGCAATCACACACACTCGTGCACACAATTACAAACTTGAGAGCGATAGAGCCGGTTTGTTTGCAAATAAAATTAGGTACCTCATGACAGAAAAGCTATTAATTTAATAGTGAATAAATTAATTTTTATTCCTTTTTTGATACAAAAGAATTTAATTTACCGTCCCTAAAAAGAGGTTAAAAATATTTGGATATCCTACTTTTCGCACTGAAGTTAATCCCTACATGTTAAACTCATTCTGAACTTGATCCTTCCGAGATCTTGGGTAGACGTATACTTTTCTTCAACTACTCATACAGCCACAAGCTCAAAGAAGGTTATCTGTGGGCTCTTACCCCAAAAAATACCCTCAAGACAACAACAGAAAAAAACAAAATCCACTATATCAAAGGCCGTTTACACGTGCGATTTCGATCGTTGCAATTGTCATCCTGGTATATGTAACAGAGTCAGGATAGTCAATGCAGCAAGATATCCGCTTATGATTCGCTGCAGTTCGTTCGCAACGCTCTAGTCGTTCAAACACATACTCCAAGATGTCAATCGCCAGGAATAACATCGAACGTGTAAACAGCCCTTTAGAGATCCCTTACCAAAGATATTTGTTTCAACGACGTAGGCAGGCTCACTGAACATTTCTCCTCCAAATGAAAATATTCGAAATTCATAGACAAGATTTCTATGAAGTTTATGCTTATCGATAAACCATTGTCGTTCGTCCAAGCTGATTGAGCTTTCCAAGGTTTTCCATTTGAGTGATGAATTCAGTTCCCGGAATTCAAGAAGAAAGAATTGCACTTGTGGACGTCCAGGTGTCTGAGAATAGGACCAGGAAATTAAGTAGCCTTCTACCGTGATGTTTAATTGAACGTTACTGGGAGCCAAAGGTTTATCTGAGGATATGAAAACAGAGACGATTTATAAATATAACAACAACAGCAAAAGCAACAGCAACCAACAGCTACAAAATTAATAAGCAATTTCTTGATACACTTAACTATAAGAATTAGTAATAAAAAGCTAAGATTTCATTTTATTTAGGACTATAAAAAAAAGACGATGTTTCGCCGTTAGCTGAACGTCATCATCAAATCAAATTTTAAAGTAAAGTTGGACTACAAATACGAAATTAAAAACCATGGGACATTATAAGATAGGAAAAATATGATTAAAATGTTACGTTAAGCAAAGAGTTTCACTCGAATAGTGTCTTTCAGCCGTATTTAAATTAAGTTCTACTTGTTTTATAAACAACATTTCCTAGACCAGGTAATCTGCTTTCCCTCGCCACGTTCTCAGCGTACGAAGTTGGCTGTCGTTCAGTAGGTTAATATTCCCATGAGCCTCTCTAAGATATTTCTCAATCGCGAAAGAGTTTTTCGCAACAATGCGTCAATGAAGGTGCCCGGCTGTGTAACCGACATAACTTCCATCACAGAAATCGCATAGAAACAAATAAACAGCGCACTGTTGATTTACGACGGATGGCTTGAGCCTGCTTTTGTCCTCAAGAAACTAGACTGACAAGACCTAAACCCCAAAGAAATAGAAAGTTTGGTTTGGAGTCCCACACCACTGTGAAACGGGTGAAAGTCAGGTCAAAACATGCATTAACGTCATTAACCCTATGTTCGTAGGACATGTCTCCTTAATTAAGAGCAAAACAATCTGCCGTTAGCCAGAGTAAAATAGTAGAAGACTGATTCTGCCGGGGAAAAGTTAATTGAGATGGTTATAAGAAACTTCGACGGGAGTTAAATAAGCTGGTTAAATTCATAGTTGTCTACTAAACCGAAAATGTATCTTATTTGGTTTCGAATTCAGATGAAATTACAGAAGTTTCTCATAAAAACGTTGTCTTTGAAAAAACTATTTACTTGTCGCAGTTACAGTTAGCGGTAAATAAGTAAAACTGAGCGTTCTTTGGATCCTCAACGAGGGCCAGAAACAGCAACACATCATTATGAACCGGATCACTTACGAATGGGGTTCGCAAGATTATTGTAGCTCGTTCATTCATACGGGCATAATGCTTAATCGAGAGGCATATTACTCTTAAAAGAGCATACGACATTTTTTTGAATTGAAAAATCCAAATTTTTTTCCTGAAGTTTTGGATTATTTCCTCAAGTTTCAGGGAGTTTTCGGATTTCCCAATTTTCCAAACTTACAGTAAGATTAAACAGTGTTGTGATTGTTGTTTGCTGGAGGTAGGATGTGGTTGAGCCATGTTGATACTTGATAGTATTACTGCAGTTCAAAATGTAGTCACTTGGACCTATTTTTTTGTCTATAGGAAGACTATCATTGCATGGTTAAATTTGATGGTGAACCTTCTTCAAACTCACAGTTTTTCACATGATCTTCATCTGCAATTACGTTTAATTTCCGTTGTTCGCTTCAACATTTCAAAATAAACTTGTATTCCACGTTATCAACCGTTGCCAAGTTACCAGGGAGAAAAAAATTGTTCTGTGCCAAGCATCTATAGATTCAGTAGCAACCACAGAAACTCTGTCCTATGATATCTCGAAAATGCATCCGGTTTAGCATACCTCTTGCAAAAATGTCGGCATATCGAAATCGATCAGGAGCTTTTTTTTATTATTTTCACACACAATTTTCTCAAATTTGGATTTCAAATTTGGACATTTTTATTCTAATTCCAATTTTAAGGATTTTCTGAAGTTTACTAAATGGTCGGATTTTCGAATTTGTTCGAGGATTTTTCTGGATTTTTGGCGTAGCATACGAAAATATATTTAGTAATACGCCCCCTCAGACTTAACAAGGTTGAATATTTAACATACCAGTTGTAAGTTTACTCGCTCCTTAGCAAACAAGATCATTAGTCAACGCTCCCCATACGCACAAAAACCTTTCTGAAAACCAGCTCAGTTTGAATGAGATCAGTATTGTGACATAATGCTGTTCCCAACGTTCCTTACCTTGTTTATCTTCCTTTTGATAATTTGGAGAAAGTGTAGTAGTTTCAGAACGAAATACTTCACTGAAGAGACCAAATCCTGCTTTATTCACACCTCTGAGACTAAACAAATACGGTATCTGAGGTTCTAAACTATATACGGTATACCATGTTACGTCAGCAGAAATACGAGTGATAGTTTTCCAGTGATGATCATCGGAATCAGCTCTTCGGTACCAGATTTCTATTGTCTGCTTCAATCCACCGTTGTACCCTGGTTTCCACGATATGAAAGCGGACGTCGAAAACATGACAACTTTGGTAATAGCTGGTGGAATTGGAGTAGCTGAAAAGGATACATTGTGACACCATTTGGTTATGTTACATAAGTTACATTACATGACAGTAACCTCTGTTAACTGATTTCTTCTGTTAACATAAAAGTTTAACCGAATACAACAACTTTTATTTATTTGAATAAATAACAAGCACAGTTTCTTTTAGAGAATTTTCGATTTTATCCAAATCATCTTCAGACTACAAATACATGCAAAATAAACCATCGTAGGAACAGCATTGACCAACGTCAAAAGCGTTTGACACAAATTGCCAGGCAATTTATGCGGAAGAAAATGTGCGGGCGAAAAGCGCATCATACGAACAACTAATTTCTTTACTTACATTAGCAACAAGTTATTTTGGCTGCCACATAGCGAACTTCTCCGCATTAAACGCGACGCCATAAACGTAATTTCGTCTGGCTGAAGTCCTCATTCAATATACTGTAATCATTCTGGCCTTCCCAATTAAAAATAGAAGGCAAAATTGAACTATAGCACAGGCCATGAGAATTCACCACTAATTTTCATAATTATAAATAGTTCATTTTTACTAATTTTGGAAAAATCATCAGACGCTGCCCCCTGTACCTCGCACACCGCATTTTCCAAACAGCCGTGAGGGAACGTCAGTCGAAACGTAAATCACTTGGAATCAAAACGGCCAAAAGTACGTTTTAAAATGTGTTCAAATACTTATGTGACATCTAGTGATTTAATCAAGGTATGGCGATGTCAACTTTGCGTTTGGAGGCTTTGATGACGTCCTTTTAGAGTTCATTTAAAGCCTGATGTTTCATGTACATCACAGTTTTCGACGCATCGTTGCCATTACTTTATTAATTTTGACAGAGAGGAGAATATATCACGTTTGTATATCACCATTAAACCATCGATAAAAATGCAAAATGGTGTAAGTTTCTAAATGGTGGAAGTTTAACTTCTAAATATTGCAATTCACAACTGTTTATTTAAAAGCAATTTATCTGTTGACAACAGTTCCCCTTTGACCTATAAGTTGCTGCATATAACATTTTATGAAAAAAATATTTCAGATTTGTACTCTGAAAACAATGCTGTTGATATTCAGCAAACGTTACAATAATATCGGTCGATAGCCTTTAACGTTGGACAACGCCAAAGAAAAAACCTGAAATCCTAAAGAATAACTGTTTGTAATTGACGGTGGTTGCGTACTTGGTTTGTGTCTGGTGCGGAATTTTATTCATTGCACTCTTTTAGCGTATCATATTATACACAACATCTGGGATACCAAACTAAACTCTACCATTTCCTTAAGGTGCTTGTGAAAAGAATATCAACAGTATTTTTCATAATTAACCGTAGTTATTCCATGGAAATTTTATGGTAAGTCATGAAATTTACTGTTTATATTACACTGAGGAAGATTCTGAGAAAAAAAGAACATGAAGTTAAGCCTATATGAACAAACTCATGAAATAATATAAGAAAACCTTCGACAACTTTTTCGTATCTCACTTTTTTCTTAAAATACTTCAGTTTGTTTTTCATGTAAATGGAACAATGTGTGACGTCGTTTGGTTGACACAGTATTTTGACTAGTTGAATAATCATTTTTATTATATGGCTGGCAATACTTCCGGTGAAATGGAGCGTTCTGATTTGCTGAGACTCTGACCGGCAGTCATTACTTTCCTGTAATGGACCGGTCCATTGCGGGTTCTGGTTTGCATCGTCTACTTTTCTGATTAAAATCATCGAGGAAAAGGTTTAACCAAGTCGTAAGCAGTTCGTTTTTGATTAATCCTTTGTAAAACTTAGCTCAATCTGGTTTGTTTATCTTCAAAGCAACTGGGAAATTTTCCCGCCAAAACTTGCTGGTCTGTGAGAAAAACCTGCAGCATGAAAACCCCCCACTTTATTGGCATTGTTTTCATTTAGATGTCTAATTTATCGGGTTTTACTCGGGAATTCACAGCAAATTGATCTTTCGTTGTGTTCTGTGCCTGCAAAAGTGCTTAACGACTAACTCTTTGTCACGCTATACGAATGTAATATGTTTTTACCAGACTGAGAATATTTTGCTTGTTTAAAACAAGCCATATAATAAATCTCTTATTAACCTCGTCCGCTTGGTCATTACTGGAAAATATCACACCTGGATCTTTTATGTACTGACCTTGCCCGAAGGGTTAGGTCAGTACTGTCAAGACCCCGGTCTGATATTTTATCGCAATGACCACGCTCTTGGTTAATAAGAAGTTAGTATATCCAAGTTAACTCAACAAAATCACTTCAGTCTTAATACTTAAGTTCACTTCATGATATTAAACAGTTCATTGTCAAAATTTCGTTGTCATAATTTGGTAATGGTTCTCAAAGCTTTCTATCCTTTAAACAAAATAGCTTTTATTCCACCATGGTAGAACAACATTTGCTGTTATTTCTTTTACATGGTGCTTAAAATGACAAGGGTGACATCTTACAGATATCACAAACATAAAATGCCCATGAGCAGGCCTGAAACAGAGCAATTACATTTTATAGACTTACAGTTACTGTGAGCGCATTATTATTACAACGATAATTTGACATAGAGCCATACTGGTTCATGAACTGAACGACCGCCTAGAGTTCAAAGTGAGTTCACTGAATAATCATGGAGATCTAACAAACTATTCAACTCCTCAAAATGCTGTGTCAATTGAATGATGTCACACAATTTCTCATTTATGTAACGAACAAACTGAAATATACTCTAAAACGTAGGGAGTGGCAGAAAAATTGTTGAAGATATTCTTTCATCATTTCAAGAGTTCTTTAAAATAAGACAAATTTAAAATTTATTTCATGGGCCCTTTCAAATCAAATTATAATGAAAAAAAAGAAAGAAACAACTTACAATACACGATTAACTCCGTAAGCTGACTCGCAGCACCTGTGACTGAACTGGCTTTACATTCGTAGGTACCGCTGTCCTCCAACCGAATGTTGCTTATGAGAAGACTACCTCCACGAATTGTTGTTCGAAACTCCGGCAACGATGACTCGACTTTTCTCCACGTTATACGAGAATCTATTGCTCTGCAAACCAGGACCAAGTTGTCACCCAGCTTAGCAGTCAATGTTTTTGGTGGAATCAGGGTAAATACCGGAAGGACTATACAAAATAATCATACAAATGAAATAAACATATACAAACTAATGGCATGTACAAAGTAATAGGAACCTTAAGCAAGCTAGGACGGTGACGGTGGTATAATAAGGCAATCTGAATTTTATCATTTAAAAGAAACCACGGATCCTTGACGTCGTATTTGATGTTTGACATTTGTTTCTCGACCTCCAGAATACTCTACAGTTTCTAAAAGGACTCAGTTGAAGGCGTTCAAGTCAAACTCAACTAACAGCTTTCACCGCTTCAAGAGCTACAGTCGTCCTGAATATGTTAAAACGCTCTGAGTGAAGTCTTATTCAGAACAAGAATGACGTTGGAATTACTCTTGGGATAAAAAACCTGTCTTTTGTTTTTGTTATGGATGAAATATTCTATTGAAAGAAGGACATCGTCTTTGACGTTCCCTTCGTGTTTGCTTAAGGTCCCTAATCACAAAAACGAAATAGTCCCATATAGTTCAATAATAGTAACATATAGTTCAATAAAAAAATGACGACATAATTTTGCTAAAGCTTTTAAAAAAAAAAAGTTAAATAACTGCGAATGCAACTGAATAGTTGACAATTAAGTTAACTTGCTTTGAATCAAGCTTAGACTCCAAGAAGTAATTTATTTCACCGAGTCAGCATAATTCGATGTTTGCTTGGTTACACATGGTAAACGAGACCCGTAGCTGGGTTTTTAAGTGACAGAGAAGGATCGATCAAGACTTTAGTGGATAGCTTTTGATATGTATGGCTGAAGCGATCGGCACAGGTCCCACAAAATTAATAACGCGAAAAAAAAAAGAGAATCAGCTTGATAATCCCTCAGAATTGTGAATGCTTGGCCAGGATTCGCTTTTTGTGGATTGGAGACCCGATGCATGCTCCTCAATAAAATTTTCGACTTCTCCAACCTCTTTGTCACTATTTCCTTCATTTTAAGAGCACTTTTCATCAAAATGTAAAGATCATAGGTTGTATATTATTTAAGTGGTGTTTTCTACGGAATTTTTTACGAGATCATGATCTACAAAGGGTTTGTCAAAGCATTTGGAATTAGAGAAAGTCTAGATTGCAGGGTCATAATTCAAACGTCAAGCAAAACTAGGTACAACTGTCAAATCAACAGAACTGCGCCGCAGCTATTTTCCCATTTATTAACGGTGGATGCCAACATAATGTTCCCGCCATCCCCAAGTGTACTATGAGGACCCTCACTAAATGATGTGAGGTTTGTAAAATCCTCGATTTTAACCAGCATTAACTGAGCCTGCAAACCTAATGTAGTGGCTAGTGCGACCAAGTTGGCGAAATTAATTTATTTTCTTTGCACGCAAAGTATTTTCTTTTTACTCTGCATTGTTTTAGGATAAAAGTGAGTGCCCAGCACAAAACGCGGAATAAAACCATGACAAGGATAAAAATGAAGTTTTATTAAGTGCACTTACGTTTCGTCGCATAACTCAACATCATCAGAGTGGGGATATAATTACAGTTTACAATGAATAAATAGATAGCTAGAGGTATTATATTACAGGAAGTTATAAGTCGGAAATACGAAATAATAGTGTAAGAATACTAAAATAACGAAAGAGGAACAGAGCTAAGATTGCCATTTAAAGATGGTTTAAGTTTTGAGACTAAGAGGCTTTCTCTTATCAAAAGTTCAGGGGTTTAATTGCAAGAAGAAAGAATTTTGAAATTGTCAAGAGATGGAGAGTGGCTAGTTTCGGTAAGATGTGATAGAACGCTGGACGGTGAAGGATTAAGACGTTTTTTGCCAGTAAGGGCAGAGTAAATGGCGAGTCGTTTGACCCACATATAATGCAGTACAGCATTGACACGTAGAAGAGTAGACAACATGAGACCTCAGACCTTTGGGAATTCTGTCCTTAAAGGAGAAAAAGTGGAAAAGACGCTTGGTTGGACGAAAGACGAAACGAACGTTGACGTGGGGAAAGGCGGACAAACAAAGACTAAGAATTTGTGTGCGGATTTGAAGAGAGTGAGTGCCAGTGAAAGGAAGAGAGAAATACAAAACTTTTTGGGGGACATGGTGAAGCAATGGCCTTAAAACGAAAACTTTATCCAAAAATAAGTAAACACACTTGTCAAAAAAGTGAGCGGGATAACCATTGAGTTTAAAAATGTTTTTGAATGTGTTAAGTTCCTTATGAAAGTTTTCATAATTAGAGCAAAGGTTAAAGAAACGGTGTAATAAAGATAAAATTAAACTTCTTTTGTAAGAAAGAGGAATAAAACTGCCGAAATCGGTAAACAACCCAGCGAAAGTAGGTTTGTGATAAACTGAAGTCGAAAATGATCGATTGGAGAGCGTGATTTTAACATCTAGAAAAGGAAGCGTGTTGTTGGGTTCGATTTCAGAAGTAAATTTAATATTGGGATGTTGATGACTCAGGAAATCAAGAAATAAAGGGATGTGACTTGGCGAACGAAATAATAAAAAACAGTCATCAACATATCGTCGATAATATGTGGGCTTAAAGTCAAGGGGGCAGTTGAGACAAATTCTTTCATGAAATGATAAAAAACTATCAGCGAAAATCGGTCCAAGGGGGGAGCCCATGGCAATACCATCCATCTGTTCGTAAAGGGAACCATTAAAAAGAAAATGACACTCCTTAACTGAAATGTGTAAGAGTTTCTTGAATTGCTCGCGAAAAGAACCATGGTAAGGAGTTGTGTTAAGAAAGAGATGATTGGTTACTATGTCAATGGTTTCGTCAACTGGGATGTTAGTGAAAAGAGAGGCAATGGTGAAAAGAGAGGTGATGTAATTTTAGTATTCTTACACTGTTATTTCGTATTTCCGACTTATAACTTCCTGTAATATAATACCTCTAGGTATCTATTTATTCACTGTAAACTGCAATTATATTTCCACTCTGATGATGTTGAGTTATGCGCCGAAACGTTAGTGCACTTAATAAAACTTCATTTTTATCCTTGTCATGGCTTTATTCCGCGTTTTGTGCTGGGCACCCATTTTTATCCTAAAACTGCGATTTCCACCTGGCTCCTTTCTTGCTACGGCGTTGTTTTATTTTCTTCCAACATTCGTATAGTCAAAATGTTAAAATGAGCGTAATTAAGCGACTAATGGTAAAGTTAAGGTATAAGTGGGTAAGTTGACCCAAGTCAATCCATCGTTGAAGTTAAAGTCAAGGAAAGAAAACAGGTAAAGGATTTTGAGCGAGTTTCTGGTTGATGCGACTTATAGAGTTAGGGTGAGAAGTGTACACTTGAGGATGGCCAGAACATTATGTTAGTATTGACCATTCCGGTTGGCAACGACCGTTTACGAAACGGAAAATTGATGCGCCCAAGACCGTCTAAACAGGAGGTCGACATTGGATCCAAATGGGAAAAGTGAGTTTATCTGTCTTTAATGTCTGAGTATTTTGTCTGTATTTAATCTGCGTTTAAACTTAAAAAACCTGAGCTGTCTTAAAATACCAACCTTCCACTTTCAACAAAGTTTCTGCCGGTTTTCCTGGCCCAACCTCATTTGAAGGTATGCATTTAAAGGTTCCCTCATAGTTTCTCTGAATGTTTTTGATGTAAAGTGTTCCATTGGAAAACACCTTGGATTGGAGTATTTTAGGTAACGGTCTCTCGTTCCACAGCCACGCCGTAGAAACTAAAGCTGGGTTTCCTTGTGACGTGCAAGGCAGATAAACATCATTACCAAGAGGCACCGTTACTCTGTCTTTTATTTCTTTGATAATTGGGGGATCTGAAAATAATAATAAGTTAGTCAATTAAGATACAACTCAATCTTTTGCGCAGAACGTTATACATATTTCTAAAATTCATTAAGAATTCATGAGGAAAATACAAATGAAAATCATAACCGTGTAGGATCTATATATGTGATAAAGACACATGTCCCTTTATATGTGAAGAAGAAATTTCTTTTTTTCGGCTTACAAAAGATAAATTTCCAAACTGTCTTCACGAATTAGGTTTATTTTAGAAGGCATCTAAAAATCTCGCAGTTCGTGCTTTATCGGATCTAAAACACTTGGCTATCGCCTCTTGTTTAAAATTGCGATATAACACTCCTGACTTGTGAAAGTCAAAAACAACCAGAAATATTTGTAAAAATTTTGACACTTCGAGGTCTTGTTCCACTACCTTTCGTCACTTTCATATAGTCCCACTCGTAATACTGTACCACTGTGGAAATAAGGTACAATTTTGCTTAAGTTTTCGTTTCAATTATACTGGCTGATGGTACCGTCTTAAGTACTCTATGGTAATTGTTTCCATCCACTAATGACTGTGAAAATAGTAGGTATATCCCGGACTTTCCTTGACTCTCCCGATCCTGGATTTGGAACCTCAATATAAGTGGTTTGAACAAGAGTCCTAGGGTCCAATTTTTGGTACATGGGAACAGTCAGCAAGGAACCATTCTTACGTACGTAACACACACTATCATACGGGACGATGAAGGGAAAATGCTTCCAACAAAAACAGAGAAAAAGACTATTGGTGAAGTTTTGTGACAACTTATACCTAACTTATTATAATTGTCAACAAAAACTCCGGGAAATTTTCCTTCGACGCCCCCATGCAAATGTTTTAGCGGTTCGTACAACTACGACAGAATTGGTTTTACAGTTGTATTTGAGATACTCACATAATACATCCAGGTTAACTTCACGTCCTCTATAGACTTGGGGCAATGTTCGATCACTTAAAGTCCGTGCCACACACACATAAACTCCTGCATCTTCCCCAGTGGTTTCTCTAATAAACATACTGCCCGATGTAAGGACCGAAAATCTCGGGTCGATGGTAACATCAATGTTATTTCGGGTCCATGTATATGCCAGAAGCATTTGAGACGACTTATAAACATCAATTTTGCAGTCGATTAAAGCAGGGAACCCCAGTTGTACACGCTCTGTTGCTCCAGCTCCTTGAGCAGTGTCACCTATATCACAAAATTGATAATGGAGAAGCTTAGATTAATAAGTCCAATGCTACAGCAATAAGTAGGGAGGTAACTTTACAAAGACATGTTGGCGGACATAATTTTTTCAGTTCGTAACTAAAACAATTTTATTTTTGGTTTTGGAAATTTCCCTTTGTACCAACCTAGTTCGTCCTCTACCTTTGCTAGTTGCCATATTGAATAAGACATGGTTGACTTGGTTTTAGAACACTTTTATGGTCATGTCCAAGCCAAAGTTTGTACTTTAACTCCATGATAAAATTATTTAATTTTTTAAAATTTAAGAAATCGCAATCAGTAGGAAAGTGGGAGCCAGGAAAAGAAGCCGAACTTTTGCTTCTCACCAGTTGAGGGGAAGGAGATTACGCTTACTAAACTTGCGACCATGATGAGCGCATGGCAACACTGTAAATTATACAGAGCTAAAAAAAAACTTGAAGACACTTTTCACTGACGATGAAGTTTATTGAAAAACTACGGCTAAGGTTTAATAATAACAAACAAAATGGTATTGGCAAGTAAGATTGTCTCCAATGTTCGACGATATGTCCAAGACTAAAGATTGCAACACAAGATGTAACATTGCATGAAATGTCGTAGTGATTCCTTGACGTATTTGTGGAGATTTCAAAATAGCAGCCAACATTTCATGAGACTGAGATCGATCATTGTGGACAGAGTAAAGTCAGAAAGAAAAGTTTGGCTACCTCGTGCCCAATCGAATTGTTTGATATTTCTTATCTAATCTCTTTAAATCTATTTATTTCACTTGGTGTTCGATCACATTAAGATTGGCACTGCTACCTTTGTATACTAATAAGCCAAGATCAAACTGTCAAGCATAACGTTGCACACTCCTAAGCCTTATGAGGAACCTCTATCGATAAAATAAATTATTTTAAAGTGTTGAATCCATCTAGTAAACTTAATCGGAAGAGATGCTGGAGGATTATGATTTTACTTTAAGTTGTTTACAATCAGGAGTGATGTTTAGCTTTGAATTTCGTGGATATCCCCATCTTGGATTTAGACAGTTTCCTTTATTGTTTCAGAACGAATAATTCTTAGTAGTCGACGAGAGTCGACGAGCGTTATGGGCCATTAGATCGTGTAATATGCTTTCACCAACTGTTATCCTTCCCTAAGATGATGAATGAGGGTTAATGTGAGATTTAGGAACTCAACTGAACAGAACTCTTTTAAGTTTTGATGTTTCAACCCTCATTTCATTAGATTGGGCCTTTAAGTACCTTATCCTAATGGTATCCATAAATTCGTTTATAAATTTAAAGCCGACATGTCTGCTTGCACGGAGCCGTTTTTCTAATGGAGATATTTCAGAGTTTCCGGAGTTAACCGACCCAACTCATGTGGTTCACAACAGCGGCTTATGTGAATAAGTTCTAATTTGGAATCTAGAGGTTATTACGTTGCAATAATGGGATAAAAGTAGATGGGTCGAGTTTTAAAAGTTTCAATCATCGTAATCAAATATTGCTCCTCTCCTTTTCAGTTTCTATGTGGCTCCCTAATAAACACAGGATAAAGCTTCACTGGCCAAGAAATCAGAAGGTGAAAATAAAGAGGAAACGTGCAGCCCGGTAACGGTATGTCAAAAATATTGGATATGTTGTGCCTCGAAATTAAACGATGGAACAAAAGCGAACTAGTGTAACACTTCTAAGGCCGATTCACAAGATGCGATTTCTCGCCGGCAGTAGAATTCGAGCGTGTAAACGCTTTTAAAATTGCGTTCCGCAAATTCAGCAAATCGGATCGATCGCGTGAACTGGCATTCACCTGTTTAAAGCCAAAAATCGGATCCCATAAATCTGACCGGATGAATTGACCTTTAAACAATCCCAGTTGTGGGAAGCATCGTTCAGGAGTCTCTTACAAGTTTAGCTGACACCAGTGTATTACATATATAGGTGACTCCTAAAGTATATTGCAGATAGCATAAAAACTCGACATTGGCAGATTTACGTTCGCTTGACCTCTGCTTCCACAGTAATTCGTAGAAGACTTGGTTCACATGACATCGACTGCGTTTATATCTAGTACTCAGCAGAAGGAGATTAATGAATGCTTGACGTTAAACAACGCCTGAATAACAATCCATTGATCTTTCATCTCCGAGAAAGCGTAAACAAGAAATACGAGAATATTTATACTTCTATATACAAAATTTCTTGAAAATTGAAACAGGTTACTGTCGGAGTTATAAATTAAATTTTTCAATGATTAGAAGCCAAAACGGCCATTAAAGAACACAAAGTTCTTAGCCGTCGGTTGGCACTACCACCATCAAACGTCTGAGCGCTCTATGGCCTTAGATTCGCAATATAAAATGTCGGCGTATTCATCCATCAATAATACGGATGGATTCGTCTCGTCTACTTACCTTCTGGAACTACATATCCAAGCAGAAACAATACCAACACTTTGCAAAACAGGCTAGAACGACAGGACTCCAAGTTCAAGATGTCATTCATGGCAACTTAAATCTATAATACACAGTGCATGAACGTTGCACTAGCAAAACTGGACCACGTTGTCAATTACTTGAACTTTCGTTTTACCCACACAAGACGCGCAATCTCCGTCATTTATTCATTCTTAATTATTCCTGTTTTGTTTTACCCACACAAGACGTTCCATCTCATGTCAATAATGCATTCTTAATTATTCCTGTTTTGATTTACACACCTGGACAACCAATCGTAAACTATTTTGTTTAATCCTTTAATCCTTGGTAAAAATTCATTAAAGCACGGATTAAAAACATTCAAATGATGGGGTCATTTATTTCGTAAAACAAGAAAGCGGTGAATTGTGGATTATCATTTTCTCCAAGGATTGTTTTCAGTAAGACAAGAGCAGAAAACTTAAGAAGAAAAAAAAACCTCCAAAATAATAGAAATATATAACAGAAATATAGAACAGATAAACGAGAAGAAAAGTTGTGTATGTATTTAAAATCTGTGAATCAGTTTTCTTATGGAATAGAACTTAGAATCCTAATGTCATTCCATGGATTATAGGAGAGGCGAGGATTAGCTAATATCCTGGTATTTGGTCAAAGTGCAGAGTACATGACTGGCTTTAAATTTGTTGAGATACTTTGATATTATTGTACACAATTTCACGAAGGCTCGGTTGTGAAATTGGTTTTCCAACTGCACCGAAAACTGACTTATCGGTTGTTTTGCCTCCTAGAATACGATCGATTGTCCATATAAAAAGCTTCGTTAACGGCCTTTTTTAGTACAATATTTTACTCTGGGTGGGATTTGCATTAAGTTGATCCGATTCATAAGTATAAACCCCAACGCAATATATCATGTTAATAGTTCATATACTATCCCTGCTCTACAACATGATTTGCTTTTAGACTTTATTCATAAGTGGCGCCTTATTTCATCTTCTGTAGACGTACCAATTAGCCAGCTTGTTGTTGTGTAATACACATTGATTAGGCCCTGATCAAGCGACAAACGTGGCAGTAGACCAACTAAATTGCATTCTGGTCGACCCAAAATAAGGCGTGTTTACGTGAATCTGGATTGAGTTTCATTCCATACTGAAAGAGAGTTCAAATCACGTCTACAAAGGAATTGTGTCCCAGGATCGAACAGAGTGTGAAATCTGAAATTTCAAGATGGCGATCAATAACTTTACAACCGGTACATTTCTTTCCGCGATTTACACTTAAGGTGGATTTCCAGTTGGTGCAAAATGTCGCGCGCGCGACTTTTTCGTTTTGTCATAAGAGCTCTCGAATGAAACCAAGCAGAAATCTATTCAATTTTAACAATGCAGCTGTCGCGCGCGCGACATTTTGCACCAAGTGGAAATCCACCTTTAATTCCGATATGTTCTATCTTCGTAACTTTATTAGAGTCCCACTCTTTTCCATCTCCCAGCTTTTGCTTTTTAAAGCTTTGAGGTCTGTCGAAAACTTTTCGGTTTTTTCGTCATCCTATTTGTATTCCCCGTCCATAAATGTTTTAGTAGACTTTGCCGCTTAATTGTCGTCTGTAACTGTAAAAAGTACGCGTACATTGTTCGTAGGTCAAAAAAAGGGTCAGATTTTCCATTCTGGAATGAAAGTACCAATCGCCTTTACATGAAACTGGAATAAAATTTCAAACTTGAATGAGAACCGAAATGAACTCAGTTTGGAATGAGTTAAATCTCATTAAGTATTTATGTAAACAGTTAAAGGAATTTTAATAAAATCTGTATGACTTCAACTCAGAATGAAACTCAATCCGGAATCATGTAGACAGTCCCAAAGTTAAATTGGACAGTTGGATCGAACTTAATTCGCGTAAACTAAGTTGAGGATATCTGAGCCCAAGATTAAGTCTGAAACATGCAACATCAAACTAAATTTATATTATAATTATGCATTTAGACACAACTTATTAAACAATCGACGTCTGACCCCTAGACAATGGTTGCACCAGAAGGAAAAAACGTCTTGGTCTGTCCTAATAAAATTATCCAATCTTAATTGAGAAATATAGATTGTGTGACGAACTTAATTTGCAGAATTTAGTTTTCTAATGTGAGATAGTCCGTTTGACCTGATCCTTAGGAATTCAAAAGAAGTTTTGCTCCCAAGCGAGGCAAGAGGAGCTAATTCACATGCACATAAATAAATATCGTATTCATACAAAGTTTATAACATTGCTATACGTCAACAGTATCGTACCATCACAAGAAAATCAAAATAGATCAGAGCTACAGGAAGTATGATTGGTCGATTATCTGGGGAGTCCACTGCCTGTTAAGGAATCACTGCATACGGTTGTGGTTACAAAGCTCTAAAGGATTTGATTTTGACGTATATCGTTGGAATTTCTGAGCAGCCAAACTAACAGAAATCAGAGAAACGTTCGAGTTCACTTTTGGTGCGTTAAAGGCCATTCATACTATGTTTGCGGCACAAGATTCTACACTTGGCACGCAGGCTAATAAGCCTCTTGAAGAATTTACAATTCATGACCTTGAAAACTGAGTGTTATTATTGTGCTTTACTTCCAACAAGCAATTAATTATAGAAACAGTAATGAGATATCGGAAGAACTAGATATAGCAGTGAAAATTCTTAACCCTTCGGCACGAGTTTCACGTGCATTGTCTGGCAAGGATATATGCAGTGGGTCCGCACAAAATTTTCGGGGATCAAAATTATGTACAGATATGAAGGAGTGCATCTCGAATACTTAAATATTTCATTTTGTGCGATCGTGGAAATTTCTAATTTGATAGTTGTTGATGATTACATTACTCTTACAAGTTGGGATGGCTAATGGGGTGGCCTTGGATGTTTTAAGGGGAGCAGATTCCCCAGTCCACTACCGTAGTTACGACACTGTTTCACTAACATTTTATGCCGATAAAACATGCACTCGCGTGGCGATCGGGTATCTAAGGCTTTCCACAAATATGGAAATTGTTTTTTGCATCCTGGGTGGGTAACTTATAAAACTATGAATACAAATTTGGGGAAAAGGGCATCATAGTAGAAGATTTCGTTTTTGCGAAAATTATTGCATTCAGCATCGAATCTTGTCGCAAGAACAAGGAAATTTTTGTGCTTGAAAATCAGGCCCAAAACAAATTGTCGATAATAGGAATTATTATCCTCAAAATTAAATGAAACGTTTCGAAATGTCTGCAACATTAAATGACCCGTCATTAGTAATCACACTTACCTTGAATCTTAAGTCGTACAGAAGTCCCGTGAATAAATGTAGCGACGTGGTTTTTCAGTGTATAAGTTGTACACGTATAAATATCAGAATCTTTGATCTGGGCGGAGTTTATCAGCAAGTCACCATTTCCATTCACACTCAACCGATTTGAGAACTCTGGATCAACATACGCTTGATAATTAACAAATTTGACGAGAACTGGCGAGTGTGAGCTGTTTCTTGTCCATTCTATCCATCTTATGTCTTGATGAAACGATGTTACCTCGCATTTCATTTCTACAGGGCTGCCTTGTACCACGTTCAGTAAATTTTTTGAATGATTCAGTGGCTGACTGGAGGTTAGCTTCTGCTTAAGATGATGATCTATAAAAAGTTTATGGAGAAACTTTAGCTTATTATGGAGGAAATAACAGTTCATGGAAACACCAATACAAACGATAAGTACTTAAAAAGTCAAAGTAACTTGAGACAAAGAGATTCACAGACTTACCGTCTCCTCGCACTTTCAAAACATTTAGACAGAACAGCAGTATCAGTAACGGTCTTTTCCTTTCGCGCATTTATTTTCTGGCCTTAAAATTAAGAAAAAAACAAGTAACGATTATTGCGGGGGGGAAAGTCTGGTTGAAGTAAACGTCACCGGTTTCTGTTGACGTAACGTAATTAATTAATTAGGTAATTTATGGTAGTTGAGGCGCACGCAGATCTCTCGCGGGCAAATGCTGTGAGATTCATGAGCTAAGGTGGAAATTGCTGAGTGTTGTTCATGTTTCCAGATATCTAACAATATAGATGAAAAAATTTATCGATTCTGATTGACTAAGAGTAGTGCAGTTTCATGGTAAGGCAATGCCGAGAAAAGGTCACCCCTAATTTGCATTGAATTACCTTTGGTAATAACTTGATGACATATAATAGATAAATATTTGAAAAACTCACTCGTGCGTTTCCAAGTTGCAGTCGAAACCATGCTATTGCTATACAATTTATATTATGTCAGTCATTAGCTCATGGTATTCCCAAAAGTTATGGAAAAGCCAAAGACAATTGAAATCGAAATGGAAATATTGATGGAACTAAACAAACTGCGCCGTTAGTTACATTGCAAGTGCCGTATAAGTTTGATATGTTGATTCGTCAATGCTGCATTATTTTTCATATAGTGGACTGATACTTTGTATGATTGCTGCTGGACAGTTGCAGTGTTTAAGACCAAGCAACTGCTCTGACGGGATAAACTAGTATATGTTAGAATCAATTCTAAAGACATTTGATTGCCGTCTATGGCATAATTCACTGCAATTTAGCTGCAATGCCACTGTTGGACGAAGTTACCATATACTGCTTGTGTATTAGCCTTGATGTATTTTGTTTCCATCATGTTGTCATCAGGAGTTTCTACAATTCACCAGAACAAATTTGAAGTCATGCCTGATCTGGAGTATGTGTTGCTGCGTGCAGTTATGGACAATCACAGGTCAAGAAGTGAAGCCAAACATGGCCAACGTAAAGGCGTATTGGTAATACGTTTCAGGCGCGCACCTAGTTAATAGACTGTCCATGGTCATCATCGTAATAACCAGTTGACAAAGTGGCCTGAAAATGACAACCAAAGAGGTCTTCATTTCCGCCATTTTGTATTGCTCTATTTTTGTCTCTAATCATTGACTGGAGTCATCATACAAGTAATATATTTTGAGTATGACCTCAGTTCAGGTCATCAAAATGTCAATCATAATCAAACAAAAACAATGCTTCTCACCATTACACTAAACTGAAGGACCAACTGTGAAAAAAAATTATTTGATTCCCATAAATTCTGAGACTTAACTTTATCGGAAAATTGCCTCCATGTTATGGAAGAAAATTTAGCTTCTTGAGAAGCACTGCAGAATGTTTATGACAAATTTAATAAACATTTTTGTTTGCTAGAAGGCAAATTGTCTTCCATAACATTCGTTTCACACGAACCAAAGCAAGGAAATACAACTCCACACTGCTCTCGCTAGTTCTATCATGCAAGCCTATTTCTTGTTGATGCCACATAGCTCCTGATGTTAATTTGGATCAGTTTGTTGAGGGTCTCAACAGTTCTTTACTTTTATTGCCTGATGAACGTGAAGCCCAAACCATTTTACTTGGCGATTTTAATGTGGATAGGCAAATTTCCAAACAGATTTCAAATAAGGAGCAAAGATGTAAACTTTTTAAGCAGACATCTTTTTATAACTTTGATCAACAGATTCAAACTCCCACAAGAATTACTGATACATCATCTATGTTGATCGAAATAACTCTGAACGCATAGTTGATCATGGTGTTTTTCCGTTGAGCCTCAATGACCGTTCGATGATATATTGTGTAATCAAAGCAGGTCAAATTGAAACTCCTGGAAGAGCAATAGAGTGTCGCTCGTATAAACACTATTCTAAACCGGATTTCATTAATGATCTTAAGACTGTAGACTGATCTTTAGTGAATGATGAAGAAGACATAGACCAAGCAGTTTTTAAGTGGAAGGAACTTTTCACCTCAATAATAGATAAACATGCTCCAGTTAAAAAGTCAAAGATACGAGGAACACCTACTTCATGGATGACAGCTGTTCTATCAAAGCTACTTCAAAGACGTGACCTTCTTCATAGGAAAGCCATTAAATCCAAATCAAAAAACCACTGGTCTAAATTCAAAAATCTTCGAAACACTGTAAACCAGGAAATAAGAAAATGCAAAGTCGATGATTATTCCATATTAATAAAGGATAATAAAAATAATTCAAGTGCGTTGTGGAAAACCTTAAATGAAATTACTTCACGGAAAGTAAATAGTCCAGTTTCCTGTACGGAGGCATATACAGCAACTCGAAATCTATTGCCGATATTTTAAACACTCACTTTTCGACTATTGGAGTAAAAATTGTCAGTGGTCTAAAGTCCCATCTTTCACCTCTAATATCTATGAAGGAACAATTGACGAATTTGTCTTGTAAATTTATAATGCAACCGATTTCTGTTCACCTCGTTCTGACTGAGTTGAAAAATTTTAAAACTGATAAGGCAGTAGGCACGGACAAGATCACTGCCCGACTCCTCAAGGACGCTGCTTATATTATTGCTGAAAGTTTGGCGGATAGGTTTAACCGTTTTACTGAAAATTCAATATTTCCATTATTGTGGAAATTTAGAAGGGTAACCGCACTATTTAAATCAGGGAATCGATGTGATCCAAATAATTATAGACCCATAACTGGACAACCCATTCTATCCAAGATTCTCGAAAAGGCCGATCATATCCAGTTATATGACTATTTAAATGCCAACAAAATTTTAAAGTCCAGTCAATTTGATTTCAGGTCAAATTTTTCTACATCAACAGCCTTGGCTCATTTAACTGATTATATTTTTGATAAAATGGCTAATGGTCTTCTTATAAGTGCACTATTCCTTGATTTGTCAAAAGCTTTTGACACCACGGACCACTCGCTTTTGATGAGCAAGTTAAAGTCCATTAGCCTTGAGAAAAGTGCCATTGATTAGTTTCAGTCGTATCTGGAGAATAGAACTCAAGCTACTGTTGTTAATTCAGAAATGTCTCAAGCTGCATCTATTACTGTTGGTGTACTACAGGGAAGCATTTTGGGTCCTTTACTCTTTTTAATCTGTGTCAACGACCTTGCATTCTGTAACCTTTCAAGCAAGATTCTTTTCTATGCAGACGATACAGCAATATATTACTCATCAAAAGGTCCAAGCGACGTTGAAGAAATCCTAAACTCAGACCTATCTGTCGTAACAAATTGGTTTAATCAATACTTGTTAACTCTAAATACCTCCAAGAGTAAATTCTTACTGTTTAGCAGTCCCCCAAAATTGAAAAAGGTCCACAATACAATTTTTAAAATTGAAGTAAACAACGATGAATTGGAGAGAGTGGAGTCCTTTAAATATCTTGGGCTAACCTTACATCAATACATGGACTTGGGGTGACCATATGAATAAAATTAGCAAGAAAATAAATCAAAGGATTGATGTCATCTCAAGAGTAAAATCTCTTTTAACTTTAAGCGCAAGGATGATACTATATAATTCTTTGATCTTACCATTGTTTGACTATGGAGACCTAATCTGAGCTGACAAGAATAATTCACTTTTAATGGAACAATTGCAAATTCTACAAAATAAAGCAGCTAAAATATTATTGGATCTACGCCTAAGAAGTTCAGCCTCTGGAGCGCTTAAATGTCCAAACATAAAACCTCCATCAGAGAGACGGTTTTTCCATCGTTGTTGCATGGTGTACTGTATAAGGGACTTAATAATTTCATAAACTACGGTTTTAATTTTATATGTAATTCGATGATACACTCCTATAATACTCAGACGATGAATGACCTCCATCTTCTCCGCGTTCGGATTAATTGGGAGAAACAGAGATTTGTTTACCATGCCGCCAATGACTGGAACACATTACACATGGATATACGGAATAGCAACTCTCTACAAAATTTTAAATCATAATTTAGTTCTATGTGATAAATTTTTAGTGGTTTTATGTTAATCAGCAATTTTAGATTATGGTAATTTTGTACATATATATTAGTTTTTTATTAGGTTATATGTATCTGGTGTAATGTAATACAGGTCCCTACTGAATATCGCCTTTGGCGAGTAGGTTATCTGTTTAAATAATAATATTAATAAATTTGAATGCAATTCAAAAGACATATCAACAAGTTTGGACCACTGTCAAGCAGCACTTTAGACTTGAGTATGCAAACACTCAAACTCAAACTCAAACTTACAAACGGTTGTCCTACGACAATAAATTACAAAAATACAGCAAATGAAAGAACACAGGACAAAAAGAGAACAGAGAGGAATTGAAAAAAGTTTCCAGGAAAGGGGTATTCAGCCAAGGTTACTGTGCAATACCGCAGGCCGGAAGTAAATTGTGCTAACATTTATGCAAATTGTGATGATTCCCTAATGTTGAAAACATCGCTGACCGCACTAATTATTTAAAAGGCCAAACATTGAAATGATTCATACATGAATGTCCACTGAATCAATATGTGAGACGAAAAGTGTGTTTTTTTTTTCATCAGTGTCAACCATATTTACAGCTGTTGAATTACTGTTAGCATCGTCAAAAGAAATCTAACGGCCAAAAAATATAAAAAAAAAACAAACGACATGCGGTGACAAACCATCACGACGCACTTCACAAGACTTGAAAATATGAACACTAAATACAACAAGTTACTTCTTTGCTTGTATTATGATTCAAAGCCATGACTTCAAGCTGACTGTAGCATCTCAGACATGGCTGATTTGCACGAGTACTGTTTCTTGTGTTTTTTTCATTTCTTTTTTTTCTCTTAACGTTGTTTATTAATATTTTATTGGCAAATATATTTTTTAGAATGGATATGATCAGGGTAGTGCTGCCATGGGTAAATATGAATACACTACTCAATAAATGTTGCTTAGCATGACACAAATGGAAGTTAATGAACGGTTTACGTGGACTTCGATCATCAGGCCACTCAATGACGACGTTGTTACACACGAGGTGTTGAAGAGGTTATGATTCATAAACTCGGAAATTTTAACCTACCGTAATGATTGATTACATTTGTCTTCAAGAACCGTCCTCTTTCAGCTTGAAGTGAAAACATAGCACGATGTAGTTGTCAGGCTGATTCTTTCCTTTGTAATGAAGAAAGTGACTAAAACAAACCCTGCAGCTTATACTTTAGGTCCCATGTTCGTTTGCATGAGAAATGACTTGTCAAAATTAAATCTATTTCAGGTTGAATATGGAAATTAGGCTCAACCACACGAGACACTACAAAGGATTTTTTGTACTTGTGGAGAAAACCGCCAAAAGAAAAATTTATTCTTATCGTCTAGAGTTTTTAGGAAGAGATTGGCAAAATCTTTTCATCAGTTTCGTTGGGTGTAAGGTAAATACAGATATGAAGCACTGTTTCGTTTGTTTTCCACGTAGGTGATTCATTGATTATTACAACAGTATACTCTGTATGCCAATAAAAATGCTGGTTTCACCGAAGTTGTTAATAATAAGGTTGCCTTGAAAGTCTAGACACTGAGAGCAGGCTGATACGAATCTTAGGGCGACCAAGTGCGGAGAGGAGGGTTTTCAGATATAAGAAGCACCTGCTTCGCTTGTTTTGTGGCAGGAAAATTACAGAACATCTGTCAGATCCATTATGTTTTCCACGGTGATCCCAAGAGATACTGAAGAATAGAAGCCGTTATATTTACCTCAAGGAAACGACAGTTTTTGATCGGATAAATTGCAAAAAATATACGATTCCTCAATAATTTTCTACGACTGACTTTTATTCTTGAGTTTCGTGTTCAGACTTGGTATATAATTTCACGTTCTGGAACTTTCGAAATTCCATGAGTTCATGACCTCGGATTCTACGTGTCGTGAGGAATATTTTATTGATCAGTTTCGATCTATCAATCCTTTGAGATTTAAAGAAACAGAGAGGGCGGGGAAACTGTTCGTCGTATACAATAACGTTTAATCAAATTCTGCATTTGAACTACCACGACATTGGCAGCACTGACGTCAAGAGTAGCCAACCAATACATCAGCTACGTTTAAGGGCTTGTTTACATGGAGAAGTATAACCCTACTAGAAGGGTCGGCCCTACTAGAAGGATGCCCCTGGTCTATTGTGTTTTATCGTTCTGTTTACAGGCAAGCTAGGGGTACCCTAGCACCGGCATCACCCAACCCACTTGCAAGGGTGCCCTCACTAGCAGGGCTATCTTTTTATTTGTTTACTGCAGGCAAACGCTCAAGGTGGGACTGACCCTACCAGGAGTGCTATCTTTTGGATTGTCATGTTGAAGAACCTTGGAGAACATGGCTTCCTACGCTTCAGGTTCACGAGACGCTGCCGAGTGTTTTCGTCAGTTCCATCTGCCAAACTTCACAGAAATGGACGAACATATAACGTGGTCAACTAGGCCATAACTATTTGGGAATATGTCGATAGAAATGACCAAAATTCCATCGAATCGTCGAAATCGGCGACAATACAAGGTACGCAAAGTAGTATATTGACAAGTGAGGCAGGACAAGAAGAAAGCCATGTTGCTTTGCCTAGTAACCGCTGTAATTCGACAGGACGGGATAGCTCCAAGGATAGCTCTCCTCATGTGAACAAATGCCTTGTTGGCCAGTCTGGTGGGGATGGCCCTTCTAGTAGTGTTACCCTTTCTCGATGTAAACTGGTCCTTACTCGCCGCTTCACAGTAGGGTTGGATTAAGCTTGCGTGGGACTCCCAGCACTCTTCATGGAGCCTAGCAACTCTGTTCCTCAATAACGGTTTATTTGGAAATTAAAGGCTTTGCAGAGAAAAATGTAAAAGTATTCCGTAAAAGTGACAAACGCGAACAAAGGAGGATAGACACTTCCAATGATTAAAAAGTGTAACTCTGATTTTCCTTTGCATATTACTTGGAGTCATTGCGGGATCATAATTGCACTGAGACAACAGTGGTAAATTCTGTAATTGGGGCGTGCTTGTAATATGGCAATATCCAGGGCAACTTACTGGGTATTTTCTAAATTATATCTTCCACCTGGTTCATCCATCGCTGATATATCAGTGTATTAGATTTGCGTGTAAACCACACGATGTCTCACCGGCTAACGCCCCGTCTATATCTGCGATTTTGTGCCTCGCGATAGAGATTTTGGCGTATGTGTTAAACTGACGAGAGCATCAAGGACGAACTAGAGCGAATCGTAAGCGGATATCTTGCATCGGCTGTCATGGGTTTTTTACATATAGAAGGATGACAATAGCAACATACAAAATCGCACGTGTAGACGAGCCTCAAGGCCAATTAGGGCTGGTTCTAGCTCAGGTCTGTACACGTAAAACGGAGCCAAAGACTCGATGCGTAAGTTGAGGCAACATGTCAATACTAAACCACATGTCCCAGACGTGTGTGGCCAATGCACTGTGCCTAAAAGGTCCGATGCCTCAAAAATCCGCGGCTTTCATACAAGATATCCCTAAATTGCCCAGGCCAACAAAATGCGCGAGCCTCCTTTCATCCACGTGAGGCTGAAGCACGGACACGTGCTTCTTTCAATTTAGGCTTAGTGTTAGCAATATATTTTATCGTCATCGAGTGTCAATTAAATTTAGCTGGGAGGGGCTTCATTCCTATGTTTAACTGACCAGCCATACCAGGACTCACTCACCCCATGGCCATCCACCGCTTCAACACCGGCAGATCAATCCACCCTGATTCCCAGTTCTCTCTAGTTCACGACGGGTATTGTGAAGAATGTATTTGTGCCTCATTAAAATGCCCCCGACAACACCGCAGCATAAATCACACATGCACACGTCTTCTGAAGCTTGTTTTACCAACTGCCCTTTTTCATCATGTGTGAATGATGCACAATGTATTTGAGATAGTGTGATGTAAAAAGTTGTGCATCATACTAATCCTACTGCTTTGATACATGTCCAAACCAGAGTAACGCCATACAACCTGAAATGGGTATACGAATTGAAAATCTGAGACAAGACCCAAAGTTCATCGCAGTTTTTCAAAGCAGGGAATAAAACGGATGATTAAATTCAGTATGTTTAAAATTGCTCCTAACGTCACGTACGGTTTACCGACCTTATCTTGTCACAGGCTTCTTGTCATCGGGGAAAATGGGTACAGCCATCAGGTCATAATGAAACAAAAATAATTCTGGCCCATTTATATGGTACGAGCGTGGTGCATACGCATACGTAAGGGAAGATGTTGTCTATAGAGTTCATATATAACTAGACGAGGCAAGGGAGCCGAAAATCTGAATTGAACTCCGCCATTTTGAATAAGTTGTGAGGCAAACTATTCTTCTCAAGGCCTTTTTCCGTCTGTTCGAGAAACTCGAAGTCGATAAACTGTTGTTTCGTGTTTGTGTTTAATTGTAGTGTAGGAAAACTGCCTTTCTGGTTATTAGTCGGTTATTTTTGCCTTATTTTCTTTATGTACTTTTCATAGAAAAAGAGAGAAACAGGAGAGAAAAGTGAAGTGACCTTTGACAATGACCTTGAAGTTTTCATCCGAGTTTTGTTTGGTTTGCCCCCCAATTTATCCAATATGGCAGTCTCAAATTTGTCGCCTGTGTTTGAGTGATATTTAACTACTACGCCCTCTCTATTTAATACATATGGTCTCCATATGCTCTATGGTGTTGCCCCCAACCACCTGCGCAACCTCGTTCTCAACATTTCACTCGTTCCACGCGTGGTATCCACAAACGTTCTCTATCATTGGCATTGTAACCTGATAGTTATTGGGATGGTAAGTTTAGGGTTAGCGTTGGGATTTGGGTCGAGGTCATTGTTTCCAGCCAGTGTCCTATCGATTCGTTGCATGTGTGCTATATTCATTTGAATATGTAAATTAAGAAATGCGCTCCAGATCACTTAAGGTTTTCCCAAAGGTTTTCACTGGGTATCAAAATGCATGCGATGTCATGTGCGTTCGTCGATTGGCTTCCATAATACACGATTTATCATTGAGTTTGAGAAGACATGTTCAAAGGTCAACGACATCGGCGTGTTGGCTGTACGATGGTTAGCTGGAGCCAAATGTGTAAGACAAATGCATTTTCCTGACCAGGGTTCACACAATTCGCTTCACGACAGCAATCTTGTACTAGAAGGCGGGCAAGGGTTACTTGGCTAAGATCGATCTATCGACTGGTCGACTTTACAACTAAAGCTTCGTACACAAGATCCGATTTTTAACTTTAGTTATCACGCGAAACTTATCGGATCTGGTAAATCGGTCCGTCTGAATAGCTAAAACGATTAACCAAATTGTTTGAAAAAGACTGAAATACAATCAAACCACGTGTTCTTATAAATGTTGGATTCCTATAGCCAGAAAAGGACGCTTGCAGCTTTTGTTCCGACTCACTTGTCATATTCTTCCTTATCGAAAGAACATTGAGAAGGGAGATGGAGGTATACTTGACAGAATTCATTTTTCATAAGATTAAGAAAAAGGTTTCAAACTGGACCAACTAAATTTGTTTATCATTGTAATCTCAAAAATCGGTTCCTAAAATCGGTCTTCAGGTATCAATAAAACATATTCTACTTCAGCTGACAAATCAGATATGACATCTGTGGCAATTAAGAACTAATCAAGGCGCACTGTTTCGGTAGATATTGGAAACGTCAGATATTTTGAGAACTTTCTCAGTTGATATTTTCATTCAACTTTTTCAGTTGACCAACGTCAGACGAAGTCACCGGGTTCAATTAGTTTAACAGGCCTAACTAGTTTACCAATTCGAATGTTTCAAAGGTTTAATGAGTAGAGTACTACGAACGGTTCAATCAAATATTTCATCACTCTTCTAAGTGAAATGCAAAGAAAACATCCTATTTGTCATGCTTTGAAAACCAATTCTAAACCCATGTTCAAATCAAGTTTCATGCATTAAAAATGTCAGCAAATATCCTTCTACCTCCGTGCTCAATGGAAAAGAAAGAAATGTTGAAGTTTCGAATCCATCTGCCTGCAGTGACAAGTTAAGCAAATTTAAGTACCTATTTGGCAACAGAAAGTGACATACTACGAGCCCGCCATCGCTATTGTGCATTACAAATAACCCATTTTAAGTCCAAAATTCGGACGGAAGTCAAAAATCAAATCTTGTTTCCCATTATTTAAATTATCAAAGTCTTGATCAGAGAATCAATTTCTAGAAAGACTGAGAAAAACCCCATTCTTTCTAGAAAATTACTTTCAGATCATTTTGCGCAATATCATTCACCTGCTATACTTCCACGAAAAAGTCATTTCACAATGCTACTACAAGTTATCACTAGCTTGCTACAGAAACTGGAACTTCACTGATCGAATGTTCTGAAACAAGCTTCTCACCAGGTGTGGGCGTGCTTTGATGCACTATATTTGCCGAGAGATTTTGTTTGTCCTGCTGGTCATGCTGTTTGCTTTCCCGAATCGCTCCTGATGTGTTTTCAGAATTTGTGTCCTGTGTTCTAAACGGGAGCTCATTTTCATGCAAGTGATTTTCCGTAGATGAGTGTGCGTGAAACTGAAAATTGTCATTTGCAACCGCTTCAGCTGTACCGTTTAAGGTGTTGTTTGGAAGCATTGGCGACAAAGGTTTTGTAAGTTCACTGATATCCAAACTGACCGGCGTATGGGAATCTACACCAATTGTCCCAACTCCAGCAATTAGTCCAATTGTCTTAGAAGGAAAAAGAGCTTGTAAACACTTATTTAAATATGGAATAAGCTCTTTAGCCAAAACAGTACAAAACTTCGTAAATAACTCCTTCTCCTCCGCGTTCAATGTACCAACCTCAGTTCTGTTAAAACAAGATGAAAAAGATGGCCTGTTATAGAATGATAAAAATGGAAATGATCCATTGTTCAACAAGGGGCATTAAATTTTAAGACTTTATTACAGCAATTTCTCTCAAATAGGGGTAGCGTTACTCTGACAGTTAGAATACATTTTTTTCGTTTCCTTGTTGAAGTCACAATAGTTCAGACAAGAACTGTCGAATACCGTAAAGGTCGAATTAGCGCCCGAGTCGCTTAAGAGAACGCTCACACTTGTAAGAGAGGCGTTAAATCGGGAGGGACGTAATTTGAGCAGGGGCGCTTATTTCAAAGAATATTTTGTCCTGAAAGTAACATTAGTTAGGACATTTAACTAAAAGCCAAGATAATTTCGATTGTACATTTCCTTAGTACAACCAATTAATTCAACAAAATATTGACAAGAACACCGGAATTTAAGGAAAAACCGAAAGAATTTAAACAATTTAAATCTTAAGTAATTATCTTATTAGATGTCAAAGTCTCTGATTCTTGGTTTCTAGATTGAAAGCCTTCTTCGTCAACAACGTCTGGTGGTGCCAAGCCAAAATCAGAGTATTTCAAGATGTGCATTGCTGGCTATATTAGTCATTAAAAACTATAAGCGCCCCTGGGGGCGTTTATTGCTTGTCTGCACTCTTTACGGGGGTGGATATTGGGGAAGGGCGCTAAATCCGACCGGGCGCCACTTAGAACAGTATATTGAACTCTGGTTCAAAACTAGAAGAGGGCATCATAATCAGTCAGTAAATAGACATTTTATTAATAAACAAGGGATTTCCGGTTGTCGTTGCTGTTATAAGAGATCTCTTAAAAGGTGGGAAGCAGCATGTGTGAGGGGTCGTCACGGCAAGAAGGTTGAGAACTGCTGTGTTACTGACATAAACCAGTCTGTTTAGCCACGATGTTGGGTAAGAAATTCTGAAAAAACTGTTGTTCCTATACAGCATTTGCATGGTATTTACACTTATTTATGCAATGAAACAATGGGTCGAAGAAAGGGAGCAAAGTGGAAAAGGCAGGTAAGTAAACATGGACAATCAGGGTAGATAAAAAGGGGTGGAGGACGGAAGAATGGGGATGGAGGAAGGAAGGTAAGAAGGGTAAGGGAAGGAAAGGAAATGATGGAATGCATTAAAAATGAATGGAAAGAATGGAAGGAATGGAAACGAACTAATGGGAATCTGAAGCTGTGGGAGAGGAACGAATAGATAACAGACGGAAGAGAAGGTAAGAAAAAGAAATGTAAAGAAAAGAAAAGGAAATAAAGAAAAGAAAAGGAAATAAAGAAAAAGACTAAGGAGAAAAGAAAACAAAAGAATGGTAGGTGAAGGGAAGGGACTAAAGGAGAAGGGAAGGGAAGGAAATGGGAAAAAAGGAGAAAAAAGGGAAGTGTAGGAAATGGACGAAAAGGGAAGGAACGGAAAAGAAAGGAAAGAAAAGGAAAGGGAGGAGAAGGGAATGGAAGGGACATAAAGGGAAAAGAAAAGAAAGGAAATGAACAGAAAAGGGAAAGGAAAGAAAGGGAAGGCAAGGGAGAGATCGAAAGGAAATAAAATGTTATGAAGTTAAAGGGAATAAATAAGGCGTACGCTTAACTTACCGGTAAAAAGACGTAGTTTCTGAAACTATAATTCCTAGTGACACGTGTAACTGTTTAGTGACGGAATAAGCGATACCGAGTGGGGCACATAGACGAAGGTCGTTGAATGCCGCTAGTACTGCATTGGTGAAGGACGCCAGAGGTGGATGTTCCAGCAGTATGACTGGAGGTGAAATATCATCAGCTGTGCTTTGTACCTGCAGCACACCGAAATGACATTAGGACGAAAACAAGAAGTGGTAGCTGAAGACAAAATAAACTGGTAGAAACGGAAGAGAATGCTGTCGACAGACCTTTTTACACGATCTATCATCCTCAAAAGGCACCATTGTCTGTTTTTCGCCGTTTAACAGACAAATTCATAAAGCTTCGCAAAGCGAAGTGGTATAACGTAAATAAGTAAAAATGCCTGCAGGTGAAAACCCGTACAAGTTTCCCATATATCGGAAATCGGCTTCTGAATGGCAAAACATTTTTTTCAGTGGTTGTCCAGTAATTAAATGTATTTTTAAAGGTAGGTCGACTAATGAATAACTTCTACAATTCATTTCAATATCATGCTGACTAAAACAAGAACGACAAGAAAAGCAACAGCAAACAACTGGACGAAGACGATCTCCACAACGAAGATAGTTACAATAACAGTAACAAAAACAAAATGTCTAAGGGGCTGATTACATGAGACCGGTACGAATTCAGACCGCTACCAAAGTCAAAATTACATGAGACTGGAATGAAACTAAAGCCATGTTCTTGGAAATTATTCAATCCGCATTCCGAGATTTTGTTCACAGACACAATGTTTTTCTTATTTTTTGACAAATCAATGATTGATCTGGAGAGATTTCGCGTTTTCATGAAGGAAATTTCGTACCGCTCCGAGTTCGAACCGGTCTCATGTAAACAAGAACAAGGATTTGTAAGGAGAGCGATCTTAAGTAGTCGGTCTGACTTCGTACTGGTCTAATGTAATCAGCCCTTAATTTTAATGCAAAGAGACTACTCCCATCGCATTTTTTAAGGCCTACCCTTTCAGATTTGTGTCTAGAACATCTTACTTTTAGTAATACAGAAGTGTTTACCTTTGCTGGTGTCGAAGCCAAAATGGTAGACGTTAAGGTGGGTGGTACAGGGACAGGATGATATGCACTCATGGTTTCTTTAAAGCTAAAGAGAAAATAAACTCTTAAAAATAAAAACATTACTTATTGTAATCAACCTCAGACAGGTTCCCAGACTGTCCTGATGAAGAGCTGTCACGTGAAACATTTGAGGCAGCCTCAAAGTTACTCCCTGATGAAATAGTCTGTTGGCATTCCTTTTTTCAAAGTGATCTTAAAGATAATCATGGTAATTGGTAATCATGAAATCCGTTCAAAAACGAGTTGTCCGATGTGTTAAGTCTGGGTTTTAGAACCTTTCAGTTGACAGATTTGGGGAATAAACGAATCGAATATTTTGTTTTCATAGCCTTGTTAGCCCTGACTTGTTGTCAGTGCTGTTGTTACGTTAAATCCTGCTTTAAATGGCAATTAAAGCAGTTGTCAGCAGTTTAACTTGCAAACAAGGTTAATATGGTATTTCTAGTAGTTCAGTGACCCATTTGTCACGTTTGGAAGGTTTTCAGAAACAACAACTGAATAATTGACTGCAGGCTCAACCGAAAAGCCTGGTTTACAATGGCAACATAAGCATAAGCATAACGACATACGCAAGCGCAGTTATCTCTTTACGGTCAACTGAACTCTTTGTACCTCCCCAATACAATGGGATTAACCAACCACGAAGTACCTATGTCGTTCTGCTCATGCTTATGCTTATGTTTCCATAGTATACCAGATTAAGACTTGGCTTTCACTGGCGACATTAATGTAAGGACAAGGTCAAGATGAAAACAAGATTAGTTCTTCTACGATACACCAACGTGTCAAATTAGGTAAACTGAAGACAATATTTATACCGATACTTGGCTCTCCCATTAAGGTTACGGTTGGCTGGAGATTTCAAACTATTGGTCTATATCAAATTCCTGGACAAAAAATACCATTATAAATTAACTCAACCAAGGACAATATACACGTCAGCGATTGATAGACTCAACCAACAACAAAATTCACGCCTTTCTCTGTCACCGCAAATGCTTCAGGTTTTGGAAAGACTCGTGAATATTTACAAAGCGTTTCAGCATGGTGTCATGGTTTCTGTTTGTAATTTGGATATTGACTAAGTCAAAAGAAATGTCAAATCAAAAGGGAAAGTGAGCAGAGAGAACATAAAATAACGAAACAATGTTGCGTTACAAACGTTATGTATTTTTTGGTATTACAGAAAGAAACTTTGTTCAAGGGTTTGTCAATATTTAGTGGAACGTTGTTTGCCTTAAATTGTCAGCGGTACACCGGGAGTTGGAATTAAAAGAATTTCCTGCGTTACACATTCAATAATGATTTGCCTCATCGCAATGTAGTGCGTCGCACAAGAATGTCCACTCTTCAACTGAAAATGAAAAAATAATTGAACAAAACGAAATGTCCTCTGAAGTATGTCCATACAGTTCTATTCCAGCTAAACCCTTCTCCATACCTTAGAAATATATCTAATATGCACAGCAGCTCCAGTGGATGTGGAGCCAGCCGTTTTCTACAAGGATAATTACCTTTGAGTGGCAACCTCTAAAGCTGACGAAAAAGATCGCAAGGATGCATCCTGAAACAGCGGTGCAAGGAGACCACGAAAGTCTGCTCCGACTCTACTGAACGACAAGCCAAAATACATGCATTGACCAAGAAGAGAATCCAATCTGTTTCCAACGCCTTTTCTGAGATCTTCATGCAACGTTGATAGAAACCCGGAAACCTGGAATAACACAGAACCTGGATAATTACAAAATTGCGATTTTGCGAAATCAAAAACACAATATATTCTTCAGGCTAGTGAAAAAATCAAAAAAATCTGAGGCCGTTTTTTTTATGGTAGTCGTTAAGTCCGACAACGTTTCATGTTAAACCATTCATAGCTGTATATATTAAGGTATATGGCATGTCATATTATCATAATCGTAGTATTTCTTTCAGCTGTTATTTACCAGAACTTTGTCAACAAATATAGTCATCGAGTGGTGAAATTGTAGTTGTGAGCTGTTAGTCTTAATGCATTCCTTACCATTTCCCCTTAACAAACTTTGAACAGTGAGTTTAATATTTCAGGATATCATTGTCTTTATGCCATTAATATTGAACTGATACTGTTTTTATCATTCAATCATGCGTCGGTACAATTCCTGTCTTTCACCGCACGTTTTAACGCCTTTCGCCGCCATGTTGCTGGGTAGGCAAAATATTTTAAGCGCGGTCACCAAGCTCCCATAATAAGTTTATTTGCGAAGGTGTGAATGAACTGGGGATCTTCTTTTAATACGATATACACACTTTGTGAGGTTTAAGCAACTGATGTACAAAGGAGTGAAGACAAATTAATTTTTATAACGGCATATTTATTTTTAAAAAAACTTGACAAATGAACATTATTTTCTATAGCAAAAGTCAATTCATGCAGGTTTGGTCCTCGTTAATTAACACTTCCCAAAAAACTTGGGCTCGTAGTGTAATTATTAAAAACAACGTTAGCTAAGGTCGAAATGCTAGTGGATTGGGCTCATAAAATCGTGGCCACCATGTTGCCAGAAAATTTGTAAATTCCTAATGGCATTGAAAAATCAGAGTTGAATTTGCATTCATAAAAACTTGTTTTTTTTTCTTATCAACGTTGCATGATCAACAACCTCTTCAGCAGAGCACAATATTACCTTCTGAACGATCCATGCGTGAAACAATCTACTGTATGAAGAACTTTCTTCGTCGTCCGTAAGTAATCCTGGATCATCGTCGGAAAAGATAGCTCGATATTGAGTGATAATGTCAAAGAGATGCACTCGGCTAGCTTCGATAGTTTTACTAATATGATGGTAAGGATCGTCTTTTGGGATAGCGGATAGAACACCAGTCAGCCACGTATCTCTTGCCTGAAGGAACTTCATTCTTAATTCAGTCTCTGAAAAGACGTCTAACCTTCGTAGGAAGCCGATTATCCGTAAACATTGCGGAAGCTGGATGTTTGTTCTAAGTTGCTGTAGCAGCTGAACAAGCATTAGATGACTAGAAGTTTGTACGTCGTTGATAATGCCCTCAACTACTGCAATGCTGGAAAATCTCTTTTCCAGTCGTTTAACAAAGGACGCGAGCTCGAGAGCTTCTTCATAGTAGCCATTCCTTACACAAGTGTCCATCAACTGTAAAATTATATGCGAAGAAAGAAAAGAAAACATACCTATTAAAATTTTAAGGTACAAGGCCAATTCAGAAATAAGGCCATTAAGAAATCTCATCGAATCCAATGTACAACAAACGTCAATAAGCAAGAATTACGACTACTTCAAAAAGCTACCAGTACTTTATCGACGGTTACTGGAAGCTCATCATGAATCAAAGTCAAACCACCAGTAGGAATCTAATTGAAACCTTTCATGGGTTTTAAGTAAATAAAATTTTTAATAATAAAAGTTCTAATTTTGGGACATTTTTTGACGTTGGTCGGGTCGATGCTTCAATAGACAATCTTCCTTGCCCATTTTTACACAATTTTCGTTATTTAAACTAATTATTTTTATTTTTTTTCAGTATAATGTCGAACTTTTATTCACTTTCAGGCGTTTACTAGACATATCAGATTAACAAATAAGGTCAGAAAATCGTAAGTGCCGAGGCATATTCCATATTCAGCTTAAAAATTATAACTTACGCAGTCATGACATTCCTACTGCTAGATTCAAAAAGTGGCAAACATAGCTCTAATTCACTATCTCAGGGGAAAAATTAAGAATGAACTTTGTTACAAAACTAGCCTTCTGACATTTAAGAAAACTGTGCTTGGCCTTACTGTACTAGACATGTTGAACGGCACATGCAGATTTTATGCACGTTCATCAAGATTACAGATAGTCTGATTTTTATAATACAGCGAGTTTTAATTTTTACCTGGATAATCGCCCCGTTGAACAAGGTAGAGTAATCGGTTTATAAGTCAGCATACCAGGTGAACGGTGTAAGTGCTCCATCAGAGCACTACTTGTCATAATGTGTTATTTGCAATTGTAATATGGAATTAATTTTTATCTTCATATTTTATCTTCATTTTTATCTTCATTTTTATCTTCATAATTTTATCTTCATATTGAAATATCGAACCAATATTTGTATATACAGTACGGAACGAGACGAGCCCAGAGAGTTAAGTGACGTGCAAAAACAGAGGTCCGATATTTTATTGGTACAGACCGAACAAACGAGGTCAATAAATAGTTTATTATATGGCTTTACTGAAATGTAATTGACAAGTGCAAAGGTACAGAGTTAACAGAACGATAGACTAGCTTGCAGTTCTGTCACTATTTCATAGAGTATTTCTTCACCAACTTCACTCTACATGGTTACTTTCCCTTTTCTGATTGTTCGTAATACCCTTTCACTTCGTATTTTGTCAAAAATTTTAATTTTTATTCTTTCACAGCAAAACGTGAGGAATAGTAATGGAAGCCGAGAGCTTTTTACGTACACAAACTTCAGTGAAAAATAAGAGTTCTTGGTACCTGAGGTATTTCAAGCACTTCTAAGAGTTGAGTGTGCCTACCAAGTATCATGGAATTCGAATGACGTCTGAAAACAAAAGATATTGGGTTTGGTACAGTAAATGCGTGCATTCCATTACTAATTTCTACAGTACATGTTACATACTATAACTACTTCTAACCGTTCATAATTATACTTAGGGATGATTTCCACAAGACCAGTGTTTACTCCCGAAATGATTTTTTCTATTGTCTCGTGGGCTCTACGCTGAACTAACGTGAAAGCTACTTAATATCTAGAAGAAAATGTCGATTCGTTCCATAAAATTCGGCAAGCGAAACATGGGTTAAACTTAATTCAAAATATCATCTATAATTCATGAGAAAAATACAAAGGAAAATCACAACCGTGTCGCGTCTTTAGATGTGATAAAAACACGCCAACTTTCCTCAGATTCTTTCGGCTTTGAATTGCATTAATCTTCGAACTTCAATCGCGAATCACCGTATTAAGAGGTTCGTTTTGAAGTCATTTAAAAATTCGCAGTCCGTGCTTTAGCGAATCTAAAACACTCGACTGTAGCCTCTCGTTTTAAATCCGATAAAGCACTGGTGCTCCTTTTAAAAATATTACTTAAAAGTTGTTTTATTAAACCAGTTTTAAAATAAACCTCCTCCTCGTAATGCAAGCTTTGGAATTTAACCAACATTAAACTTTGCTTCGCCACACAGTACAACCATTGTACAAAAGTAGTTTTCAACCTTTCATGTGAAACGGTTTTCGTTACAATAAATTATAACAAAAGAAGAAATGAAAGAACAAACAAATAAAAAAGCGGACAACGAACAAAACGAGAAAAAATCAAGCAAGAAAGGGCTAATCCTAGGTAGCATAACTTAAAGGTGAGGCTGAAAATCCCAAATGAGTTTGGGAAAACACAGTCTAAATGCCCCACGCAAACCACCACGTTTTCCTTAAAAATTTTACCTTGACAAGGAGCCTTGCTCAAAAGCTGGTCATGCCAGTTGTTGAAAAAGGCGACTTACGAAGGAAAGACTTGCCAATTTGTATCGCACACACGAACTAATTAATCTTGTCAAGGGAAACTTGGTCGTGTGTTCGAAGCTTAAATAAATATGTTTTGTTGGTGCCAATGGGCTACGAGGTTGGTTTAGAACGGGTTATAGCATGTAACTGAATACAAGTTTTTAACTACAGGGTACGTCCAAAGATCACGGCTTTTTGGTCAAAGGCCAAAGGTCGTTGTTTCTGTGAACTGACCGAAAACAAAATTTTCCTTCATGTCGAACGACCCAGTTCGCTAAAAATGTTTACTTTCTTCTTAAACATGCTTATCAACAAACTGTTCCACTTGTATAACATGCCTGCAAGAGGGGAAAATAACAAACCTGAACCTTACTTATATGCTGACTTATTGATTATCAACAGTACCCCATGAGTGTCACACCTTGAATTGATCTCTTGTCCAATATCTTGAAATCTTTTGCATTTCTCAATGAAAGATGGTAGAGTGCTCAACAATGAATCAACTTGTTTCTCTACACAAATAAACTTTACAGGGGAAAAAAAAAAAAAAAATTAATCAGTTGTGGCTGAGAATGGCTGGCTAAGTGCTACCAACTGACAGGTACTAGGACTTGCCACAACCAACTGCCCAAGACCATTTGCCCATGTGAATTACACTATCTTAAGGACCCTCAGATATGAAAAAAAATTGATCAACATCAATATTCATCATTACTAGCAACCACTGAAATGAACCAAAGATTGTTTTTACTCTACATGAAAAATATCCAACCAGATACTAGATACACACAGTTTCTTGCTTCTGCCTACACAAGCAATTCTCTGAATATTCTTACAACTGGAAGGAAAACAATGGCAGGCATGGCAGTCTTTTTGACCATAGTTTTTGGTCTCCTGTTGGGAGCTACCAACTAATTTCTGGTTATCAGTTCATCTCCATGCAAAACAATATTAAGATCAGTTCAGCTGATAAAATACAGTTATACTATATATAAACACAGTAGGACCTCCACCCTGTGCTCAAAAGATTTAATAGTATACAGCTAATTAATAATGATTACTTAAGAAACCTGCATTCATATACAGTATTTGGTAAAGAAGTGACACCAAACCCACTGTAATAGCAGGATACATGTTCTGCATCGTAAACTGTTCCTCAGAATTATTTAGACACCAAAATTTGTGCCCAGCCTATGAGTCAAGGTGCTTTCTACCCATTTACAACTTTGCTACTGGTGGTCTAATACTGTAAAACAGGTGAATAGAAAGTTCTATAGTACAATAAGTTTCTAGCATGGTTTATAGCAGAAACTGTTAAAAAGAAATTCTGTATGTTACAAGCAAAAGCTATTTATCAAATTTCACTCTAGGGATTGGCTTTTTTTTGTAGTTTTTCTTTTTAAAAATGACCCCGGTGCACAAGCCTTAGCATAAGTTTCCTTATACATTGTAACCACTTTTTATACAGCACTGATTCTACTATATCACTCACTTATCAATGATTTCTATTAATGTCACATTCTCTATCTCCACTTGTTGACAAATAAATAAACTAATAATACTATAATATACCGATGTATCTGACAATGCTAAAATCAACCAATGAAACACAAGCTTGCAGATGACCAGTCAAATGAACAACATCACAACAGGGTTGCCCTAAGCCAGCTGTGGGTCAATGTTGTCCTGAGGTCTTATGGAAATGCTGGTCTCTTGGGGCTTATTCCGAATGCCACAATGACAGTAATAACAAAATAATTACCAGAATAATTATCAAATGGGTATGCAACATAATTGTTTTGATCTCCTTTTCATTGAATAACAAGAATGAGAAAGAATTTAGAAGAGTCATAATCAATTTGTGTCATAATGAATTGAAGAAAATTCTCCCATAGAAACAACCTTACTAGCTGACCTTTCAAGATAGATTCTGGCAATTATTGCATAGAAGAATCTTGATTATTCTTTTTTTTTATTAGCTTCATTGTACATTTTATCCCAATAGGGGGGTTAAGTGGGAATATTAGCCATCTAAGTTTCGTCTTGTGCTCACATAATTGCTAAATGTATTCATGATGCCCTTTTAAATTCTTCATTCAAAGCCTGCTGAAATAAAATACACATACTGCCTCATTTCCATGGGTACTGTATAACGTCAGGTCCATTTATGAAAAGCAGAATTCATTTACACATACTTCATACTTACATCTTGAAAAATTTCCCTAGAACAATCTGCTGTCTTGATAAATGTCTTGTAATTATTGAATGCAAGATCTTGTGTCTGTTCAAGAAGTTGAGATCTTTCCTCAGACAGCCTTTCAGGTTCTGCATCTGAAACAAAAGTTTAAGCCTGGACTGTTCATACATTAATGTAGGGCCTGCAATGAACATTTGTCATATTTTATGTCAATATAGTGAGCTTTTATGAATCACTTGGTCTGATGATGACTCTGAAATAGAGCTGAAATATTACCATTTTCAACTTGTCTGTTTCTTGTTCTAACTTGAATATCAAGTCACAAGATGACATTTTTCAGTCTGTGTTTTATCCTTTACTTTTTCAAATTGTCTACTAGCCTATTTTTATCCATTACTCTGTAGTTTATTCATTCCCTGGTGATGTTGTGCTAAGCAATGAAACATTAGATCCATTAAAAGTTTTGAAACTTTTCTTTGATTATGGCTTTACTTTGTGCATTTTGCTGGGCTTTGATATTCATACTTTGAAAACAAATAATTGATAATTGTCTCAGCTTATAACCAGGAAAAGCTGACTAGCCCTTAAATGACTAGCTTTAAAGCTAACCTTAAACAGTGTATGGTAGATTGTGAAGTAGCCAAGTATGATAGTACAGTACATAATTTCTGATGTAGTATGTATACAGATTATGCATCTTCATTTCTCATTTACAGTACATTAATTTTTTTAACCATATAATTTCATTGCTGTATCAGTAATTAAAACAGAAGTCAAAAGAAAGTATTCACTGACTAAAACTCTGGTGAGAGGTTTGAAAAATGGAAATTCAAGAAACTCCTGCCAATAACAATTTCACCAGTTGGCCAAACAAAACTTAGTTGGCCAGGGTTGATGTGCAAGATTTGACCACCTTTGACCACCCAAGGCTTGGTCACCTGCAGGGGACCTCTGCAATAGTTGATTAACCCACTAAGGGGCAGGGCTCACCCTTTTGACAACTAAGTCTAAAATCACTTGGCATTAACCAGAGTAAAATACGAAAGTGTGCCTTTGCCCCTTAATGGGTTAAAGAGATGACTGTTAACCCATTATGGAGTGGGGCTTGTTCCTTCAACAAGTGAAATATTCAGACGTTTGCCAGAGTAAAGAACTAATGTACCCTTGCTCCTTAATGGTTTAATCAATGGCATAACTGTACTGCAAAGCGTTCGTAACTCTAAGTTCTTTCGGTTTTAGTGAACGATATGCTTGCTTCAAGTTTTCACATAAAATTGGATTTATAGAAAATTCCGATTTATTTCTATTTAGCAAATTCGACTAATGTAATCGAGGGTTATTCCATGGTATTTGCGAATTACGATTGCTCGAATGTTTCTCAACTATTCAGTGCGACTGAAGTATGCTTAAAATGTTACGCAGCAGGAAAAATGCTTAAAATGTACATACTTAATCGGTCAAGGTTAGATGAGGTCAACTCCGTTAAATACTGCGTAAAATCTGGGTTGTCTTTCCAACTTTCTAAAATGTATAAAAGCATATGAATTACTTTGACAAGGAGGATTAATATCATAACTACGTTTCAAGCATGGAAAAAGCCATGGAAGGATTGAATATATATAATATTATATATTACTTTACATACCAGGAATTGGACCTTTGAATACTGCTGAGAGTAAATCTCGATTAGATGAACTGAGAGAACTATCATTCACTTCCACACTGGTCGCCATTTTTATTAGAGCACCGGCCACGTCACACAGCAGGCACTCGTGTGGAGTCTGAGCACCAAACTAAAGAAACGCTTTGCTACGAAGAAACAGTTTGCTACTAACACCTTGATGCGAAGGAACATTTTGATACGAAGGAACATTTTGTTGCAACAAAAAATTTTTTTGTTCCGTCAGGACACCAGACAGTCTGGCGGGATAATTTGCTGGAGCGGATGCACGTATGGATGCACGCGTCGCGCACCCCTCCATTTTCGCAAGGAAAAGTGGGATAAAAATGTCGCCCTGTTTATGATCATTGAGATAAAACATATTAGTACCGTTTCCCTGCTAGTTGCTCCTGTTGCCGTTACCATTATTCTTAACAGTCTTCACCAATCCAGGTAGCTTGTATGCCAACTAGTTAAGTTCCAGCTCTGGATCAAGAACGTGAGCTTGACTAAGGTAAAACAGGTGGGGGTGTCCATGCTGGTCGAAGATATGTAGATACTGCAAGTTCTTGGAAAATTGTTGAGGTTACACTTATTAATTTGCTTCCAACGTTTCTTGGGAGCTTTTTATCCCTTTCCAGGTCTGGCAGATCCAGGATGGTGCCAAGGTCGGGCAAAAGACTCAGTAACAGACGCCATATTTTTACCACAAATAAATATCGATTATAAATCACATCGCCTAGGTCTCCCCACGAACAGGTTGGGTTGTACACCAAGTAATGCTCTGTTTTCTGTGAAGTAGAACACTCCCCCTGCCCCCAAAATGTCTGTCTGGATCAGCCAGGGCTTTTCAGCCTTTTGTAAGTCTCCAGTACTTTATGGGACTGTAAATCCCTCCCTGACGTTTTCTTTTCCTTGTTGAGCAAGCAGGGGAAACCATACAATCCACGACAAGAAAATATAATGGCTGTATACCTATTTATAGTATCTCATTCATATATATCCGTGGTTAGTAAAGCTAGATTCCTGTTTGAATTAAAATTCTGGAACAGCTGTTGGTCGTTAACCGTTCACACGAATGAAAAGGTATTTGCCTGTGCAAAGCATTCGTAGTTTATATTCTGTTGAAGCAATGAAAGAAGACAGGAACGTAGGAAGCTAGTTGAAATTAGAGGGGCCGGAGCAAGATTTATATTCAGGATGGGTATTTTGTCACTAATTGTTTACATCGATTTTATTGTTGACAATACGAAGACTACTTACGGCCGGTTACACCTATGGTAAGGAATATTACACTGGATTGCTAATTTATTCATTAAAAGACTAAATACAATTATAAAACGTTGTGGGTTTTTTTAACCTTTAGTTTGAACGGTGCTAAAAGTGACCGTAAGTTTATGAGACTTAACGATATATGCGGGCAACTCTAAAGTATAATAAAGTATCAATCATTGTTAATATTATGTGCAGTAGATTAGATTTTCAAATACTTTTTATCTTAATTTTGAAATGCAAGTGCGTGCGATCGAAAAAATTAAAAAATACTGTACACTGTTACCATATCTGTCTTTTAGGGAGGCCGAGCGATATTGCGGCCCGCCTAAATACAATGTTGGGGGGCCGCGGCCACCGTGCCCCCCCGCTTCCTACGCCACTGAAAGAAGAACAGAATAGTATGCAACAATTTTGTTACTCAATCAGTATATAATCATTTCGTGACATTGACAACCACACACATTGGCCCCCATCTGGCCCATTACTCCTTCTTACGCCTTCTTGTCTTTATTGGACAATGATCCTGCATCCTCGTTATCACATAATCATCCTGATTTAAGACTCCGGAAAGCGCCACTACGCTTCGTCCAAGAGTAAAGTCAAATCAGACCTCTAAAATGTAACATTAACCCTAACCCAAACCGACAAAATCATTCAATAGACCACGGAAGAAACTCTGCTCATCTGTCCATATAACGATAAACATTTATATAACTAGATATTACCAGTCGCGTGGCCACGGGATGGCATGGATCCATTCGTCGGGGTGTTACATCAGTAGCAGCTCCAGCCCCCTGACCTGGATGTGTTTCCTGGGTTCTCAAATCCATATCTGATATTTTAAGAAAGTCGAGATCTCGTTGTCAGTCCGATTGGGCTATTGCCACGATTCGTCAATGATTATCAAACGTCAATGATTATCAAAAATCCTGAGTGGTGACTGGCCAGAAAATTACGTCATAATTCTCGATATTCACCTAGAGGTGAATATAACAGTAAAGGCTCAAAAGCAAGGTGGCAGCTACTTGTGTAGAACCTACCGAGATTTTAAACGTGCTAGTTCACTACTTTCTTTCAAGTAATCATATGTGTAATTACACTAAAACTTCGTCTCAATACACATTGTTGCGGAACTTCGGAACTTTCTTCACGGTATTCGTTTGGGCAAGCGCTGAGAGCGTGTCCTTAACAGTTAGCCTGCTTGCAAGTACGCTACTTATCAAGTAAAACTGATCAAAAAGACCAATGCAACAGGGAATAGACTGAATTGTTCCCTCCGCTGTAACCAACGCGATTGTACGGGAAAAGATATCTCGGTAACCCAGGGTCTTTTACTTTCTTATCGGAGTGTTCTTTGCGACTACAACTAAGATCACAGTTTATGAAATATACGATTCAAAGCAATTTTAATAACAAAGGTATGTGTGAAGAATACCGTACAGTAAAATAGCATCTGAAACATAGGCACTATAATACATAGTTAATTTAATGGATTTATGGATTTTTTGTTCAAATGTTGCAAAATAATAATTTATGATTTACGGCATCATGGAGTTGGCGCCCTACTGTCGTTACCAAGAGCGGCTCGGAGATGCGTCAACATTGTATGATACCAAGAAAACCTTTTCCCTAAATAAGTAGGCCCTCAATCTAAGGTAACCAAAATAAAATTGGGATCGCTGATAATTTATTTTGCCACAATCAAACTTTTACAAACTAAGGCAACGTGAACACGAACAGGTCACAACTGTACATAATATCCTATTTATGGTATGCAGTATAGCTCGCTAATGTATACATTCAGTGAATATCACTACGGAGTTCTTGTAGAGCTCTACGTAAACCCTTTCACGGGTTGAGTGTTCAAGAGACAATCACAGTTTCCAAAGCATTGCAACGGCTTTGCATACTCCAACGTCAGCAATGTTCAAGTAAGCCAAACCCATGAATGTCAAAACTGACAGTCCAGTCCATAAGTACACAGCAGTCTTTGTGAGAGTTTCGTTAGCGAACAACTCAGGAATGTAATCTGAAAGTATTTCCTTTGTTCCCCTAAAAGACAAAATTGAAAACAATGGATGATGTCCACAATCTCTTGGATAGGCAAGGAAATTTGTTATAAGTTATGGAAATTCAACATACCCTTGTAGGCAAATGACGCAGCTTTCCGAATTTTATACCCTCGGTCAACCAGAATGGGAAATAAAAAGGGAGTGGTTTTTCCTTTCTATGTATTATTTTTGTGGGGTATTTTCATGAGTGCAACAGCACGTGAACTTCTCGTAGGACATGCAAACCAGTGTAACTGTTTTTGAATTGTATAATTTGTACCACATAAACTCAACTTTGCTTTCAGTTTACTTTTCGATTTAACGTGCTTAGTCCCATGAAGATGCTAAAGGTTGTCAGAAAAATGAATGACGTTTATGTCTACTAATAATGTTGGTAACTCAAGAAAAGAATGTTTGAATGTGACAATGATTGTTGAAATATGCACTGAACCTGAACGTGTAGCAACATACTCGGTCAGCTACAAAGTCTGGAACCTAATCAGAAGTACTGTAGACACGCCGGCGTACCCTTCCCTGCATTAACTTTCCCGCCGGAATGGAGTTCACTCATTATTTATCAACATTGTTTTATTCTGGCTATCGCCAGACGATTTGACTCGTCAAAGGGGGAGCTCCCGGGAAAGAGTTAAACGGCTTATAAGCAGGCAATAGGGTGCGATTAGGCTCGCTAGCCTACGATGCAGGGGAATAAGTTGCCACATCTTGGGTTATGGACCATTTTACTTCACATGTTAGTAGTGTTTATTGCATCTGCGATTTGTGTTGAGACATAAGCAGCGATCGTGTTTGCTATTGGCGGCTGCTATGCTTCCATGTCAGCACTCCTCACCTCATGTTGAATAGCGTTTCCCCTTTTTCTTTCAGTGCTTTATGGAAGAGGCTGTTATCACACACCGCCCCCCAATGGTAGTACTTCTTACATTTTGCGAAGCCATCACGCATCCCTTGTCGTGCTTGTTTTTGGTAGTTTTCATTTTCCTGTTTCGCCGCAATGACTCAAGCGGCGTTATGTTTCCGCTTCTCTCTCGCACGCAGATTAGAGTTAACCGCCTCCGTTTGGGAACCATTCCTGTCTTCTACTCTGCTCACCCTACCATAGTGCGTTTGATATACTAGGCTAAGCGCTTTTATCCGCCCTCGCTATCCCTCCTACAGTAAGGTTGCGTTGAGTTCTCCTCGCACCTTTGGTTACTGGCAGTTGCACCCCTGACTTCCGTTTTCCATCGACATGGTTTTGTTGTTCACTTCCTCTCTTCTTCGCCGTCTGGGTGGATTTCCACTTGGTGCAAAATGTCGTGCGCGACAGCTGCAGTGTTAAAATTGAATAGATTTCTTCTTGGTTCCATTCGAGAGCCCCTAGGACAAAAGGAAAAAGTCGCACGCGCGACATTTTGTACCAAGTGGAAATCCACCTTAAGAGTTGCACATGCTGTCCGTCGCATGAGTGCCAGCAGGGGCGTTATTAACCCATTTTGATTTGGGTGGGTAGGGGGTGTTCAGATTAATTTGCCAGAATATTGAGTCTTTTCAAAAATTGCCCGAATTTAATTTGACGCACACTCAAGCCATGTATGGTATAGCCTCGCTTCCTCAGCCCCAATACGTAATTTAAATATAAACCAGCAACCAAAAGAGATTTGAACCACTATAATGAAGCCATATTTTGCCCGAATTACAATCTACTTTTGTCTTAATTTCTATTTTTCGACAAACTTTGGAGGGCGTTACACCCCCTACATGAACCACGCCTCAGCTGTCTAGGCAAGATATAGTTGCTTTATTTACCTGAATTTTTCAGGGTGATGCAAAATTTTGTTCGTTAATAGCTGGGTGCTTTTATCTTAACTGCGTTACATCCTACGCTCGTACACTAGGTACATAACTGTGCATGAGTTTGTTCATTGGTCAGATGTTAAGAAAGTTATGAAAGTTTTACTGCATTCTTTTGAGCCACGTTCGATACCTCAAGCACTAGTTGTTTAATGTTAAAGTAACAGTGAATTGACAATACGGATTACAAAATTGAAATATAAATCAAGATAAATGAATTTAGCACTCTGTGGTTTACACGATGTAAATTTGTTAAAAGCTAAGCTTTAGTGGTGTTCACTCGAGACTTCATCAGAGCATCAAAGTAAGTCAACCAAACCAGTTTCAATTTTTGAATTTCGTACTGTACTTGACACTAATGCTGCTCCCGATTAATCGATTAATCGATTGTTTTTTGGCAATCGATTATTCTTAAAAATAATCGGATCATCGACAACAACTACGCACAGCATGATTTTCACCTGAACTTTCTTTCTGGAATTAAAAAAGTGCGAAGAGATAGCATTCTCGCGCCCTCATTGCAGTCAATTGCAGTCAAAGAAGAAGCGTGCAGCACTTAAGACAGGCGTTGTTGATGCACTGTTATTTTTAAACAAAAACAATATGTAGACAGTCAAAGTGCATATTTCTTTATTTAGCCTATTCCTCTGTGTTTATATAATTATATTATATACGTTTTTTTCTTGAGTTTTTCTACTGGAAAATTTCGAAACTTTAAAAACATAAAGACACACCTCTTTCTTTGAAGGGACAAACCACTGTGGACGTGTCATGATTTAATTTATTCAATACGATTAGTCGATATTAATCGGTTGTTGACAGCGATTAATCGATTACGGATATGAACCGATGGGAGCAGCACTACTTGACACTTGTCAAAATTTGTTTGAAATTTATAAGTAAAAATGACATGGGCTTGATGGTATAAAACCAATACCAGCCGACAGTTTGAAAAAGTATAAGACAAAGGATAATCCGAACGAAAGCATCTTGAAAAACTGGATATTCTAGTTAAATCAAGACGATTGAGGGAATCAGTAATATTTCGACTTTATTACAAAGCCATCATCGCACCGCAGCTGTTGTCTAACTCATTAAGTCACACTGCCCACCGTCGGGTTATTGTGTTGTAAATTCCTTAACAGATGATCTCACGCTTATAACCTATATCAAGACCGTAGATATTTGTTCTAATTTAATTAGTCTGGTGATGACTTTGTAATGAAGTCAAAGTATTACTGATTCCCTCAATCGTCTTGAATTAACTAGAATATCCAATTTTTCAAAATGATTTTATTCGGATTATGTTTTATCTTGATGGTATTAGTAACCAATAACGCAAGCAAGCAAGCTGGTAAACATGCAAGGAAGCATGCGAGGAAGTACGCGAAGAAAAACACGTGGAAGTAAGCGAGGCAACACGAGAGGAAGCATGCCAGGGCGCACGCAGGCACGAACGCCAGCACGCCCGCAAGCATGCAGCAAAGCACGTGAGTAAGCAAGCAACAAAGACAGGGAGGTTGAGCAAGGAATGAAGCAAGCAAGCCAGCAGGCTAATTACACAATAACTAATTACAAATTCTCACTAACTAACGGGAGATACTGACTTTTAATATTCTAATAAATTAATATTTTATTTACTAAACATGGTCGGTCCGTACGGGGAAAACTTTCCTTTCAGTCTTGACTCACGGACCTCGGGCTGTGGTCTCGGTTCATACAGCCAAGTTTACCCAGTACGGACCTCCTGTTTGGTAAATAACATATCCATTTTTTAAGGATTAGGATAAAATCGGCATTTACGTTTAACGTCGTAATTAAAACTAGATAACTAGTGTATTAAAATGAAAGGCTTCAGAACTTACCAATATGAATGCAGAGGAAAGAAAATTGCAATTCCCCAGTCAATAACAGGAGTTGGAGCAAGAATCGCTGCAGGATACAAGCCAATCATGACAACAGAAATATAGCGAAATGTCTTCCAATGAGGGGACCCAAGAGGTTCACTCTTGTCAACACTTGTCGCTAAAATTGCAAACGTTAGGTGTTAATCAATTCGAGAAATGTGACCAATGCCAGAAATTATTTTCCCAACTAAGGAGTTGCAACACAGCTACCTCAAAAATCCCTCATTGCTTACTGTGCCTCAATTGGTTTACAGGAATTACAAGTTACATGTACTAAATTTAGAAGAAATAAAAACTCATATGTTAAGCTTGCTTTATGTAAATTTGAACAACGGTATAAAAATAGATAATGTCAGACAATGTGCAAAAAAAAGATAAGTGAAATTGCTAAACCTACAAGACTCCAGTCAGTTGCTTTTTCCCTCTCCAATGAAGGACTTTGCTCAAAATCCAGGATTTTCTGCTTTTGGATTGAAATGTCCTCTATATTTTGGCTTTTATACTTTTACTCTTGTTAATACCAGTAAATTGAACTTGTCAAAGGAAGACATCTCAACCAGCTTGAGGGATAACCCATCATAGAGAAGACATTTTGGTCAATTTGGGTGTTCAAAGGCTAAAACCTGTATCTACTGTAGAAAGCCTGTTTACCGTTTTAAGCACAATGCACATGTATGATACAAGAACTTAGCATAACATATCAATGAGTATGCACATTGCTATGCTGATAGCATATTATTCAACCAATGCACATTGCCACTGATGGTGTATGCAGTGTAAGACTGAAGTAGAGAAAATCTTTATCCTGTTGTTTGCAAACCACTGCCTTTTATAATTTTACTCTGGAAAATGTCTGATAATTTTACAGGTTAAGTCTAACAAAACATAACATTTCTCAAATCCCTTTTATCTAATTCTAATTTATCCAATCCCAATTTTATCCAATCCTCAAATCCCAATTCTCCTACAGCAAATTGAATCTTAAGATATTTGAGAAACTGATACTTCATTAACAGGATGTAAAACATTTTGCCCAATATTTGATTCATAAACTTGATCAGAACACCTTTTCAATCCCCAAATACTTACAAGAGGTAATTTCTCAATACAGTTGAGTGTAAATCAAAGAAAATCATGAACATAAAAAAAAGGAGGTCTCTTGTTTGGTAAGGTTTTATCAGGCCATGAAAACATGGAAGGTTAACATCAGTTAAAACAGGTACATGTAGCTTATCACCAACTGATTATAGTCCATTCAGAAATGCCATGGCATTGAACACTAGCCTCAACTGACAGAAATTACAAGTGAACTTAAATACTTGTCCATTACTTTGGCTATTGCCCCTGTTACATTTGCTGGCTGAACATGTAATTCACTTGGCTTTCCATTGTTTTGACCCTTCATGGTGCGTACAGTACACCTTAAGTTTGTTTCTAATCTAACAATAACCAGTGGATTACTAGTGCTACTGCATCATAAAAATTAGTCACTTTGATTTAAATTTTTAAATATGATGACAACCACTGGTATCTCTCTTTGGCTAATGTCCAATGATTAGTCTGTCAACAAAGGATCTACTGTCAGGAAAGAGTAAAAATAAAGGTCTAAAATTTGACTCAGATCCAACACCTCACTGAAAATTAAACGAGGCCAAAGGCACATGGAGGTTGTGCATTAACTATTATGGTGAGCAGCTTATTGTCTCACATTGTACATGTATCCACATGATTTACTCAAAATGAAAAGAATTACTAAATTGATCTTCCCCACTTACATTGTATAATGGAACTGTACTATGTCCAAGATAACTTAATGCATTTAAGATTCAGCTGGTACTTTTATTGTAATTATCAGAAAGAGTGGTGCATGTGTACTGTCATTAAAGACAAAAGCTAAAAAATTTTTTCAACATCATTTTATGCCAATATTTGTAGGGAATGGTAAGTCACTCAAGACATCTGAATGGTTGAAACATTTATACCCTCACTGCTTTGGTCTTTTGTAGGTTTGGAGAACTGCACTCCACAAAAATCTTCATACTTGTGACTTGAGAAGTTTTCCTTCATAGGTGATGACTATATTTATGAGGTTTATGAACTGTCAAGGGAGTTTATCAATAATGGTAGCTTGCTAATACAATAATGTTGAAATAAATTTGTTTTTTAAACAAGTTTTTAATTAATAGATTATTATAAGTCAATAGATTATATGAATTATGAATTAAAAATCATGGGTTAATGGGGATAAAATCTGGCTAAGAAACTTAAAATTGTGGTACAGGTCCTGTATGGAAGAGCTGTAAAGTTTTTTCACACTTCAAATTTTTTTTAAAATAAAGCAAACTTGATTTTTGAGTCATGCAGCCTTTAAATAGTATGACCAGTCCCAACATGGTATCATTACTGTCTCACCACAGTCAGACTGCAGTTTCACTGTGGTTTCTAAGCACACCCTGCCTAAACAAACTGAAAGGAGTGATCTTAGTTCTGCTTCCAATTAGATGGTTTGGAGCACATTGTAAAACTTTTTGTGTTTCTCTATAAACACATCATAAAGTGTAATACCACAGAGAACAGGAAATGTTTCAAAATACTTATTTAAAAAAACACTGAACAACCAAACAACAATGACAACTTTCAAGATTCCCCTTAACCCATTTTGTCCATACTACTTCATGCAAGATAACTAATGTAATTTGTTATTAACACTGACATTACATTATGTAATGGATAAGAGGGTGAATGTTGCTTTCTTTTCAGGTGTGCAATTAATCACACACCCTGAGGATTCATTGTGCGTGTGTGTGGGATGACGTATTGCATGAACCTTGGAAAAGGTGACAATTCTGCAAAAATGAAAATGGCAATACAAGTATAAATATGACATTATTGTGAACTGTGTCTATGGGTTGTTGTGTGCTCTCAATAGCTGAAATGCAAAAAATGATTGGCACAATGATCATAAAAATTAATATAATAGATTAACTAAAACAAAACTTACCTGTTTGTTGCTGTGTAAAAGGGCTTGAATGAATTAAATCCTTTTGAACTAATGGGAAGACTGAAAACAGAAATGTTAAATCAACAATATTGTGAACAGCTGTGGGATATACATCAATTGCATTTTTCAAAATGTTTGGGATGACTATGACATACAGGTACATAGGTAATGTTCTTCTCAGCACCTCATCTGTTCTCTACTTTTTACGTTAGGTTTTTACCAGCTGCATATCATGACAAAGTAATGGAAAGAATATAAGACACTTCTATTTTGTAGGATGGATTCTCTAAAAAAGTAGCTTGCTCTGAAACTTTTATAGGGAAAAAAGATAATTACATGGCATGCTTAGTATGCCTACTGTATTGCTGAGAAAAAATGGGAGATATGTTGAGCATAGCTGACTGTAATAATGTAGTGTCCTCTGAAACTGAGGGTGACTGTTTCTGATAGTTTAAAGCCATAATGATTGTACTTCAGTTGAGGTTAACCACATTTTCTCTACAGTGTAGCCACAGATCGCTTTCAATTCAACCATAATATGACTACAACATGATTCCAATTTGTTTGCATCAAGACTACTGTTTATGTTAAATTATTTCTGACTATTACTGTTCATACGGTATTCCCTAATGGTGGCCACTTTCAACAGGTTTAAAGGTAATTTAAATAATTTCACTTTGTAAATTTTTTTTGTAATCTGTAATTCTCAATTTAAAAAATAACTTATCCTCACTTTATCCACTAATGGATAGACACCACACTCTTCTGAATAAAATCATCTGGTGTAGGCCAAAACAAAATTTTAGAGTGCACCCTTACTGCTTTATGGGTCAACCAAGTTGGCAATTAGCCCTTTATGGGGAAGGCTACAGGTTCTGCAGAATAATATTGTCTGGCATAAGCTAAAATAAAATTCTAACGTGCACATTTTCCCGTTTACTGGCGAAGCTTCTGAATCATCCCAGAATGTGTACCAAGATGTCAAATCTGATTAATTTAAGTTGAAGTTAGAATCTGGAGGAAAAAATAGGGTTAAATTACGATCTGAAAGATCTACTGAAATCTTTAAGAAACGATACGAAAGCTTAGCAAAGAATAAACGTACAAAGCATTTCTAGAAACTGACTTAAAATAACTGGGTAACAGTGAAACTTGTTAGATTATGCAACAGACGTCATCGTCATCATTTTCATTAAGACTGCTAGACAGTATTTTGGAAGTATAAATCAGATACACACTTAGCAATAAAAAATTGCATGTCAGTAAAACAATTTTCGTCTTTTTTGGTTGTTCTGAATTGTACACTTAGCGTTTTTCACGTACCTGATTTCTGGAAACATGGTTTATGTACCAAGGCCCTTCCACCTTGGAAGTTCCACAAGGATAACGTGAAGGCTCTAGTGGAAACTAAGCCGATGAAAGTGAAAAATTACTGTGTGTAAATGGGTTATGATTTAGCGATCTTAGTCCTGAATCATGACAGAATATTTCGACTTACCCAAACGACACGAAGATCTCAACATAACCGCCATGTTGAAGTCGTGCCAGCTTGCACGGTCTGTGTTGCCAGATGGGTAGCCTGCAAACCAGCCCAAGCTACCTTAACAAGTAGCCCAAAAATAGCCCAATTATTTTTCGCACAAAATAGCCCAAATTTGCATCAAAATAAGTAAAAACTAGCCCAATTCTTATAAAAAATATTTAAATCGAAACCAAATTACACAGTCCACAGTGAAATATCCATCACCTTTTGAAACTCGCAATCCGCAACCTCCCGAAATTTCCCGCAACCAGGCTTCTAAACCAGCCCAATTGGGCCGGAAAACCGCCCATCTGGCAACACTGCACGGTCAGTTGCATTCAGTGAACTCAATTTCCATATCTGGGATGCTAGCTCCCAGTCATTTGCTCGTGTCGCCTAAGAACTGTCCTAAATTGTCTAAAGATGGTAAACTGACGGTAACAAAAGGACGTGCACTTAGTACTTTCCTCAAGTAATTTTTCGGGACCGTTTTATCAGGTTTCTCGTCAGTTTGGTAATTTATTTTCTGGAAAATATATAACTTGTAACTCGGTTTGACTTTGTCGAAATATATGTGAAATTCTTAAACTCATTTGTATCTTTTGGAGGCATGTTTTGTGTGTATTTCCAAAGAAAACTCTTCAGAAAATGTAAAAAGTCGCGTGGCAGACTAAAACTGACGCACAAGCCCGCGTAGGAGACTGAAACTGACGTCCAAAATTGGCCTCCATGGGCGGCTATGTTGGCTTCACTTTTCATTGGCCAGTTAGCATTCCAGATATGGAAATTGAGTTCACTGGCTGGATTTCGCTGTATTTTTCGTAAACGATGACATCACGAGCGGATATCAATACGCGCGCAGTGGCTGTGTGAAGCACTGATCTCTTTAAAAAGTGCCCTTTAGGATGACTCACGGTTGTACAATGTACAGTGAACAAAATCAGTTACAAACTAGAAAGACATTATTTTGTAGGGTGAAACGTCTTTTGCAACTGGTGAATCTGTGATGCTGCAGTTGGTTGAGTGTTGATTGTTACGAGGCGGACCATTACCACCAATAGAAACAAAGTTTTCTGCAGCTTACGCGAAACACATACGAGGACATGACTGGCTATTTATGTATATTTTATTAGATGACAAGTCAAACATTAGTGAATCACGTTGCGTGATGGATGTTACACTGTGTTACTGTTCAAAAATTGAGTTGCAGTTGCAGTTCTGCTCGGTCGAGGTATGACGACGAAATTTCACGTAACGTATATTTGACGAAAAATCATTTCGTGCAACATGGCATTTGTAAACGCTGTTTGTCATGGTTTAATAGACATTGTGAGTACTTCCATCCGGCATTTGACTTCCCGTGCATCACGTGCATGATGTGCAGATAAGAGTCTCTTAAATATTATTACATCGTTTAGCAAAATTTACACATTTTTGGCTACTGTGCCTTTCAAATGCCATAAATCAGGCATTCCTTGGTCAAATCGAACAAGATATGACTTATTTTTAAGATGAATATTTGAACTTCAAGATAAGTTTATGTATTTTTTTTGATCACAATTAACGCTTGCGGCAAAAAGAAAGCAGCCTGGTCTTCTGGTTACTAGTCTTCAAAAGCGCTAACCATCTGGTTATCCATTAAGCAGCGTGATCATTGATAACGCCATGGAAATGTTTGGAATGTCTGCAAGTGGCCGCATAAACAGACAAAAAGGTCGCTGAACAACATCCTTGGGTCAAAAAGGCTAATGAATGTTACGATTCACTCTACCGATGAAAAACGACAAGCGTGAGGGAAATACGCAAAAGGCACTGTTTCTCGATCAAAAAAGCCAAATATGTTGAAATTATTGCAAGACGAAATATCCAGGTCTAACTCAATTCAATTTGTCCTTGATCAAAATAGAGCAAAAGACTTCCGAACTGGGTCAACTGGCCCTGAACTTGTGATCATCTCTCGAAATTTATCACTCAGGACTAGAAAAGCAGCTTGGTCAAAGTTAACGCCAAAGGAATGTTCAGAATTTCTATGCGGAAAAAAAATTCTCTCCGCAAAGCATGCACTTGAAATAATTTCGACGTTGTGTACAACGCAGAATTTCTCGTGATAATTTCGCGGAAAAGTTTCTGAATAGAAATTCGGCTTATAGTCAGGTCTCTTAGCTTCAGGATCGTTACAGAGTTGACAAAAGCACCAAACTTTGCACAGTTTTAGCTTATGGCAGTGCTATAAATATTTGAGGGGGTGCCCAATGCAGATATGCCTATGAAGCGAGTTAAAGAGGATTAAAATTTTCGAAAATTTCACCAGCTGCGCTTCCTGTGGTGCTTCTATTAAAAATTGCTATCTACAGTGAACTCTCTCTAAGGCGGACACCTCTCTAAGGCGGACACCTCTCCAAGGCGGACTCAAAATTTGGTCCCTGCAGTATCACACTTGTTTCTCTGTAAATGAACTCTCTCTAAGGCGGACACCTCTCTAAGGCGGACGCAGACACTTTTTCTGCAGCGTTTTGGTTCAAAATATCTCTCAAAGCGGACACAGGATGTTTACGAAATTTTACAACAGGGCAGTATTAGCGCTAAATGACCTGCGACATAATAGACAATCTGACTTTCTGGTTTTGATAAAAGACTAGTATTCATTTCACAGTCGGAAGACAACTTATTTGTGCAGTCTTTTACTACAATAAGTAGAGTCACTTGTACTCTTTCTTTTCTTTTTTCCACTGTCTTGATTTTGATTAACGGCAGTTTTAACTTTGTGTTTTCTTTGATTACACACATCGCAATCCAGGCCACGAGTTCTGGGATACCTCGAAATGTATATTTGCATGGAACGTCAAGTCGATATCCACCCCCCACGGTTTAACCTTTCTCCTGTAATTTCACAAGAAACGCTACTTGATTCAATCTCCAGGAATCGATTGATATAGCGGCTATAGTTCAGTGGCACATGGCCGACAACTTCCCCATCATTGATTATGGCAACAGCATTTAGATCTTTTTCGTAGTTGGGCTCTCGTTTGCACACTAGAATTTCTCCAAGAGTAGGGATCCAGATGTCTTTATATACATGGTGCCCACGAACGAAGGAATTAAACGAGAATAAATTCTGCACTCTGCTCATAGTATCCTGTGTGTATTGATATTTTGTTAATATTTTGGCTAAACTAATTATTAATAGGGTGTGACCCTAAAATAGCGTGGGAACAAAATACACAAGAGAGCAACATAATTTGTAACAGTGAGGACGTGTTATAAAGTGAAGAACTAAATTCACACTTACACAATCTGTATGCAAATTCATCACAACTTTTTTATTGAAGAACTCAAGCTAGTACTAACTGGTTTGGTTTTAAAAAATTATTGCGCGTATAAGCTCAAGTCACAAATAAGGCTATGGATGGCGGGTTGTTGGGGAAAATTCAGAGGCATGCTATGGCCATTCGCGTCGTAGAGATTACGTTTCCCCAATAACAAGCGTTGCAAAGGGATTTTGTTAAGGATAACCCGTATATTCTGCACAAGTATAAAATTCTGGTTTTAGTTTTGACGTTTGGGCGTCAGATTACTCAGCTCTCTCTAAAGCGGACACCTCTCTAAGGCGGACACTAAATTTGGTCTCGAGAGTGTCCGCCTTAGAGAGAGTTCACTGTAATGCCTTAAATCACACAGAATGCCGTTCTGATGTTGTAAATAATGATTTTAGTCGTATACCTATCAATCCTATCCGTTAATACATTATTAATAGCTCAAATAAGCTATTTTTGGACATTCCTCTACAATACTGGTACCCAGTCCCACTCATTCATTCATGATAACATCCTTATCATTTTATTTATATATAGACAGACAAAAATTACCTTTGCTATTTTAAATAATTCGCTAGCAGTTAAGCATACTCTATATCTTTTAGGGACTTCTGTGATCTCCATTGGCTCTGACAGATCCATGCCTGAATGCAACCATGAGGAGGCAGACACAAGGATCGTTGTCCATGTCCTCCATGCCATTCAAGCTGACCAAGCGAAATCAGTACTCGTCAGGGCCGTTGATACAGATGTCATGGTTATCTTGATAGGAAAGTTCCATCATTTCAGAGCAATCCAGCCCGACTTGGACCTGTGGGTGGGATTTGGAACAGGACGCAATTTCTCATTCATTTGCGTCAACAGCATTTGTGCTGGTCTAGGTGAAGCGTGATCGAGATCCTTACCCGTGTTCCACGCGCTGACTGGCTGTGATACGACCTCCACTTTCTATGGGAAAGGCAAGAAGTCCGCCTGGCAAGCATGGGAGCTGTATCCTGGCGTAACGCCGACATTCGAGTTCCTTGCCAATAACCCCTTTCACCAGCTGTCAGTGGATTCTGACCATTTCAAGCGAATTGAGAGGTTTACAGTCATCTTATTCGACAAGTTGAGCCCTTTAGAATCCATTAACAAGGCAAGAATGGAGCTTTTCTGTAAGAACAACAGAGAAATCGACAAGCTTTCACCAACGCAGGTAAACAGGACAGCGTCCTAGTGGTTCCGTCCATTTTTCTATTCGTTTTATTCATCTTATACTTTTTTCATTTTTAAAACATCATTACATGTACAATTTATTCCACTTTATTTGATAGGATGCCCTTCTACAGCATGTTCTCCGTTCAGTCTTCCAAGCTGGAATCTGGACAACCAGTGAGCACTCAGAGCAGGCAGTGCCATCTCCTGAGAAGTTCTCGTGGAAAAAGAGGATGGTGCGTGGGTTCCAAAATAAATAAGCATCCCCGAGTTGTCAAAGGCATGCAGCGAGCTCATGCGGTGCACTTGCAAAGGAGTATGCACAAGATGCAAGTGTTCCAAGGCGTCGTTGGAATGTACACCACTTTGTAAATAGTGCTTGAACAGTCATGTTATAATCACCACCTTTAGGAGAACAGTTTAACAAGCAAAACAAATTAAGTTATGACTTAAACTGCGCGACGTGGGCGTGTAAGTTAAGGCTCCCTTGACACGTCCATATGTCCCAGGGAGTTAAAATGTGCGCTTGAAAAACGTCCGAGTTGGGATTGGGTTCTATTGCTCAATAAAGATTTCTTTGGGGGCTAAAAATCAGGTAACAAGGATATTGTATCAAAACTTTGAAAGCTGACATTAGATTGAAAGGTTTTTAAACTGACATGTATTGTTATTGGCCAGTCTTGGCAGCAACGCCGAACAAGATCGCACTTACCGAGAGGAGACTGGGCACTAGTCAGTATGTTTATAAAACTAATGTAAATACTGGAATAACAACTAGACATCACCAGTTAAGCCTAGAAGGGTCATTCTCGTGATTACTCTAGGTCAGATTATACGAAAAGAACACCCACCACATTCCCACTACAGTGTACCCAATTCGTTATTTTAGGTGAAACTTTAAATACCCATTAATCCTAAACTAGAACCGTTTACAATGGGCACCCCTTCCAGTGTTAGTCAGTAGATGCTAAGGAAGCTCTGTGCCAAATTTGACGCTTTTGTCACGTATGTAACGATCCGGCCCATATTTTGTACTAAGAGGCCTGACTATTAATTCCTAGATCACTTTTAAACCAGACCAGAGTAATGGCGATTGTGGGGTGCTAGTGTGCTACCCCTTCACTCTTTCAGATCTAGAACTAATTATAAGCTAGCAGTTATAATCGCATTGAAAATTAAGTTTTGTGGAACAAATGACCAAATTAAAAGCGTTTTGAGCTTAGGTTAAGTTTATTTTCCGCTAAAGAACTTTTAAAGAGGTAAAGAATACTATGTACAGTCCCATGTCAATCTCCTTTTGTTTTTGAGAGAATCAGATTTGTTTGGTAATGTTAATAGTTTCTCTCCGATGTCACATTGTTGAAACAATATACTGATGTATTGGAAAGTCATTTGCAGTAAATCTTTGAGACATAGAAATTGTACAATTTTATCATCTAAAACTCAACAGGTGAATGCATTTTATGATGCGAGACTCACATGACTATAAACACTATAATGATGGTAGCGTTGTCAGTGTTGTCAGGTAGAATTGTTTTTGGCAGTTGGCAGTTTTGCCACAGGAAGCCCCTACTAAAATAACTTGAGAGCAAAACAATCCCCTCAGATCCGCACTTTTAAATTAGTGTTTTGAGCTTCCAAACCGTGATTTAGTTTCGAGGGAATAGGTCGGTCACTCCTTTTATCAGAAATATGCTGAGGCACGCTGCTTGTCAACAACTTTCTCAATTCTCATTGTCCCATGTGGGCAAAGATGGTATACTCAGACCGGCTAGTCATAGTCCATCCATTATTATCAGATTTTTGATTGACATTTTATGAATGACACATACGTGAATCAGATCTTTTCGAATCGAATGAGACAGACTTATTAAACTTGTTGAGTTTGAGTAATTATAATGGACGATCGACTGTAACTGGATTCTATAACGAGCTAACCCACGGCTCGCGGAAAATTTAAGCAGCATTCAACTAAGTAACAGTCAACAGTCCATTTACGGGATTGTAAGGCATCCACTATCCAGTAATCCTTGGCAATTTCAATCAGGTGGTGATATATGTGGCAAATAGCTTTGTTGTATTAAGTGAAGTGGTTCTCCTTTGCCTTGGGAATACGGGTATACCTACCTGGACAATATTGAAATTTTAAATGGCTATATTAAAGATATAAAGTTTTGTATCCTAAGCATAAACCTGAAGTGATCCTAGCTCCAGTCCTAAGTCGGTCCCAATGCTTTTGAAAAGGGAACCGGAAGCATGCAGATCGTCCAGGTTCTCGAGAAAGACTGTTAGTGACTGATTTTTTTACGGCCTCAACTAGTAGAGGTCATCTTCAGAGTTGACACCATCGAAACGTCAGTCGCCAACAGTTTTGCCCACGACTACACAAGCCCAGACAATCTACCTTCGGTTAAACCACGTGCTGATTCTTCGGGGTTCAAACTATTTAATCTATGATCGTTAAAGTGATAACCGCAGCATTTGAGGATAATGTAGGATAATTATCAGACTATCTCAGTTCTGCTTTCATCCACCAAGTCCCCCAACAAATATGGCTGCTAGTTCGAACAATGGTAAGAAATTGAAACAATTCTTGGCACAGTTTTTCTGCGGCTGGTGAATACGTCAGCGTCCAAAATTATCCCTGATATGGGCCTGGTTCTGGGGATTGGATCTGGACTTTTTGGTTTGATTGTCTTATGGGCCGTTGGCCTATTACTGTGTGTTGTTTTGTCAAGAGTTGCAGCATTAAGGTGAGGTGTAACTAAAAGTAACTTGACTAATATTATTTTTATTAAAACAGTTTAAGAATATGCCACCACGAGACACTTAGTGGCATATTCTTCCGTTTCCACGTAAGAATAATCCTCTATAGGTTAAATGAAGAAAGAAGATGATGAAACCCAGAAACCAAAAATATAGTGATTCTAATGAAAACCAGGGCGGTGCAAGGGGGTGCGCACCCCCCAAATTTTCTAGCACCCCCTCAGGAAAATTCGAAAATGGCATGCATACTGTAGGTTATTATTTTTATTATAGGTTTTATTTAAAGAAACTTATACATTTGGCAGTAAGAGTATGGGCTTATGGCGATATGCCTAAAAAAAATACAACAGCCTGGTCAGCCCCTTTGGTAGCACACCAATGCACCCCCCCCAGGGAAATCTGCACCCCTCCTGTCAGATGAGCATTGATCCACCCCTGATGAAAACATTAGAAACAAGCTCTGCATTCGAACTATTTTTGCAGTAACATTTAGCATTATGTAGTGGCTCTGAGAGGAACTGCTGTGTTCCTTATGACAAGTCACATATTGTGCTGCATAGCAGTTTGTCTGCTTCAGCTAAGATTGAGTTACATTTTAGATACAATAATATGGGATCCATTTTTGAAATTTATGGTACTCACATACTGTAGGTGCAGCAAATTTCTTACAAATAACAGGGAATTATCAGAAAAGAAACATCACAAAGACAGTGACTGCCTTTTTCACTACAGCTACCTCTGTTGTATCACAATTTAATGGCTGATTACATGAGTTTGGTTGTCCCCATTGGCCAGGATGGATAACTTAATGTGAGATCCCAGTGCATGTGGTGAATACAGTGTTAAATGACTTTCCAATGACAGACTAGCAGGCCAGCCCATTTGGCTGACATCCAGCATGCTGCTTGCCTGACTGATTTGGTTAAGTGGGATGGAAGTTTAAGGTTTTTCCAAGTTGTTCTGACTAGCAGGCTAGGAATTACTATTTGCAAATGTGTTTATCTGCTAGTTCTCAAGAATCCATGTGTTTAGTACTTTACAAAATGGATAAAAGAGTAAGTCTCAAAAGTCAATAACAGCAGAAAATTACCATTTGCATGTTCAGAAAATCTATTTAGTTGGAATATAGGAGTAGTTCAGGATTTCCTTCAAGGAGTATTGAATTACAAAAGCTATATGGCATGCAACAATTTTGACTTCAATGCAGACAAGATCAAACAGTACAAGGATATCAAGATGAAAATGAAATGTCATCTTCCTTAGTTGCTTTCTCATTTTCATCTGCTTTGCCCTCTTTTCAAATATATAGCTTCTTCTCAACAGACATGTAGTTAATGTTTAATATTTTATTTACATGCTGCAGGTAAATTATGGACATATATGACAAAAGAAGCAACATGTGGGGCTAAAAGCTGGTTTCCATATAACTGCTCATGATTGCTGTTGATTGCCAATGATCCACAACAATCGATGGTGATCTTATGGAAACATTTTCCAACGATCCTGTAATCAACAGCAATCACCAGTGATTGTGATTGCTTGTGATTGCTGGGATAGAAAATATTCTATCTGGTGAGGAAACAAGAGACAGTAGGGGGTGCTGATAAGAACTTTTCCACAGCATCTAGACTTGAAATGCATCTGGTGGCCATTAAATACTGGTACAGGTAGTGATAGGCAAGGAACCCCAGTAGTATCATTATTTTCTATGTAAGGAGTACTGTAACTGCTAACACTGCTTATTGCTGACATGCTTTATGTAATAAATTCATTAAATAATTTTCAAAGTCCTTATGCTGTATGCATTTTATAAGTTTATGAGGTGAAGCTTGCTTACTGTAGTTTACTTACTGTATTCAAAGGTGTTTTCCCTTTTTTTTTTATAGAAATGGAGTTCTTGCAATGGGTGTTGTCATCATTGCAGTTTCTTTAATTCTCATATTTTATCCAAGGGAGTCTGCTGAAAGTGTAAAAGAAACTTCAAACCAGGTGAGTCTGGTAATATTAATAAATATATTGAGTTCGAGGTAAATAATCAATATAGTGTGTGCAGGTTAAAGATTCTTCATAATTTCAAATGATAGTTATAAATAGAGCTAAATTGCATGAGTCACCTAGTGAGTGCAAATTACTGGCCCATTATTCCCATTTATGACGTAGCTAGGCTTTGTATCTGGTCTGTATGCAAATGACATGTGTTGATTAGCTGTGTAACTGTGCAATAACTTTTCTGTATGGACTGGCAAATTTTGGTGAAAAAATTTTTGAGTTGATTTGAAGAGAAACAAACCAAATTCAGGGCTGGTGTGTTTTACTAAAGACTCACAACAACAGTTGTTTCCAATGTTGATAAGTCCTTTCAACAATGCTTTTTAGCAGAAAATAGGTAAAAACAAGCAAGTACTGTAGACATAAACTACCACCTGGCAAAACAAAACTGTCTCCTTTGTATGGTCTGAATGGGGGAATATGTGCTTTGGTGTTTTTATTTATTTGTTTATTTATTTATTTATTTATTTTTGTTTTGTCACAGACTTTACTCTTTCATTGCTTAGTATGTACAAAAACCTCATACCAATATTTACTCATACACAACTCACACTCAGTTAATCCATTTAGGGGCAAGGGCACACTTTAACATTTTACTCTGGCTAATGCCAGACAGTTTTGCTTGTGAAGAGGACAAGCCCTGGCCCTGAAAGAGTTAATTATTAATCACTATAACTGGACTAGAGTATCCCATGACTTTTCAGTCATGAAAAGTCAGTGGAAATTAACTTCAGTTAAAGTACTACAGTCAAAGATCAAGATCATTTACTGAAACTGCTGCGGCAGCTGTTATCTATGACTGATAGAATGCTATATACATGTATGATACATGACATTGTTCAACAACTTTAATATATGCGAAAAAAACTAGGTGGGAAAGTAAGCAGAGTTCTGCGTATTCGTGGACGAAATATACAGATTTGCCCTAACCTCCTCAAGCATGGTTACAAACTGAGATGAAATAGAGTGCGCTTAAAAGTATTTATTACACCTCTAATGTACATAGGGTAACGGCTCGTGATGAGGAATTTTCTCTCGTTTCGTTTTTTAGCCAGTTGACAATCTTTCCGTCGTTAGAACAGCAGTGTTTGTTGCTACATGCGTGTTCTCTTTCATATCCTTGTTGTTATTGTTGATTTTTCACTGGATGGAACCACAGTACGCTCCAGCATTGCGGGCACGAAAGAAATACGCATTGTAAGCAAAGCTCCGTAAATAACTACTGAATGGAAGTTTGGTGCAGAGATGTCCAAGAACCAAGAGACTGTTCTAAAACTTAATGTGGTCTTGATCCGTCTGTGCATCCCCCGGGAAAGGCCTATCCAAGAGGGACGGCCAGACCACAGTTTGGTATTTCCACTTTTCCACTGGACATGACTGGTACTGAGACCTCGATCAATGTTGTAAAAACAACGCTGGAGTATCTGGCATTACGGTTGTTTACCAACGGTTAGTCTGAAGCGTTCGAATTCTGTTGGCCGTGCAGGAAACAATGGCAAAGCGGAGTTGCATCAGTATTATAGAGGAACAGTGGTCTAAAGCATCTTGAAACAATTTATATATCTATTACCTAGACCTATGGATATGCGTGTGTATACGTATGTATGTATATATAGATAAAATCTACATTATTAATTACATCATTAATTTGCATTAACATAACGTCACCAGTATAATCAATTCATTTCGAGACCTATACAATATCAAGTTCCCCACACACTTTGAACAGGCGCGACAGTCACCTGAAGAGTTTGGTAAGCTCCGATCACCACACGAAACAGATCTGTAGTGAATTAAAGTTCTAAAGAAGTAATTCTAAGGCGCGGGGTTCCAATGTAGATAGCTTCGATAAAACAATGGCGTTCTTGAGGTTATACACCATCTAAAGGATAGAAAAGAGAGAAGCTTTTTTTCTATCCTTTAGATAGTGTATAACCTCAAGAACGCCGTTGTTCTAAAGAAGTAACTTAAGCATATCTTTTATTGTTTTACTATTCCGCTCCACCTAGCTATTGAGCACTCTACTCATACGATTTCGAACTTGACACTTATCTACACTTACCTCTGTCTGTCTGTCTGTCTGTCTCTGTCTGTCTCTGTCTGTCTGTCTCTGTCTGTCTGTCTCTGTCTGTCTGTCTCTGCCTCACTCTCTCTCTCTGTATGTATGTATATATATACATATGTTACAGTGCGGATTGACAAAGGCTATGGAACCACATCCAGAAAAAAAAAAGCCGCAGCTGCTGACGCGTTAGGGCGTTCAACTCTTTGAGTGGTTGTTACGGCCAGAAGCTGCAATTGATTGTGTTGCCAATCGTCGCACCAGGTGCTCCGCTGGATTCCAATACAATAGGTTTAGAGGGTGTATGGCTGATGCGCAACAGCTATTTCACCATATCTGCGCATGCAAGGTGAGAAGTCCTATGGCGATGAAACAAAGGCGACGATGGCAGGTTAGAGAAAACTGGAAGCCATTAGCTGTAGTTTTACACATAAGCGGTCTGATTGTGATGGTCATGAGGATACTGAATTCTGAGTGGCACGTCTTCAAGGCAGCTATTCAGATGACTAAGCAGCCCTATTTAGGGACAGCACTGCTTGCCCTCTCTTGGGACGGCCCTAGAAAAGATGGGGTAAACAAAGCTCACTCGGATTAAAACCTGGCCGGAAAACCGCAGCCGGAGAGTCTCCATATAGCGGTAAGAAAACGAAACAGAAGCTACGGATTGCCTCACGGAACGTCAGAACATTACTGGATTGAAAGGAAACAGAAAGACCTCAAAGAAGATCAGCACTTGTTGCAAATGAATTGAAAAGCTTTAACTTTGATATAGTTGCCCTTCAAGAAAGTCGTATGTCCGGTAAATGACAATTAAAAGAGATGCCACACACACTTTTCATGAAAGGCAGAGCCGCAAGTTAGCAGAGAACTGCAGGCATTGGCTGTGCAGTTTCAAACAACCTGACATCCATATTGCCATCGATGTCAATTGGTGTCTGCCAACGAATCATGACTATGCGCCTGCCTCTCAGCAAAACCTGCTTTGCTGCCTTGATTAATGTCTACGCACCGACGATGAAGTACTCCGACCAAGACAAAGATTCGCTCTATGCACAACTGAGACATACAATCATTAAGGTTCCAGTGGATGACAAGCTCATCCTATTAGGGAACTTAAACGCGCGTGTTGGAAACGATTGGAAAACATGGGAACCAGCGCTTAGCAAATTTGCACAAGGTAAGATGAATTTAAATGGTGAACTGCTGTTGGGACTTTGTATCGAGCTGGAACTTGTAATCACGAACATTTAATTCCAGGGGTGGCGCCAGAGGTGGGCAGGGGGACTACAGCGCCCCGTCAGGGAAAATTGAACAATTCGTCGGGGAACGACATACGTGGGGGAAACTTTAAACATTCGTGTTTGTTTTCTCAAACTGGTAATTGGAAAAACGAATTATCTGCCTTAAATGTGAATAATAAAAGCGGGGAAGAATTTTTACGAGAAAATCGGGGGGAATAATGTGAAAACGGACGAAAAAGCAAACTGACATTGATGTGGCTGGGCAAGCTGGCCTAAAGCCATAATTATCAGTATCACCTTTATTGTTTTGTGGCTTTGCATGTTTAGAATGCAGACTATACGGCTGATAAAGATTGATCTACGGACGGTAATGAAACAGGGGCGTCTGGATAGTCTAATGATGCTAGGAATTCATCGTGATCAAGCGGGCAAAATTAACTTAGATACCGTAGTGAGCAGATTCAACGCAAGATTTCCTAGGTGCAGGATTGCGCTCTAACTGTATATTATATAAGTATAACGTTTCTACCTTACTGGGCTGAATGTCGTCAGTGCTGTATTTTGTTATCAGTATTATTTTTTCCCTGTACTTTTAGATTTGACAATTGAAAATTGTAAATATTAACTTTGACATTTTATTAGTTTATCTTCAAACAAGAAATTTTCTCATTTTTTAGAACTATCATAGGCGTGAGGAAATAAAAACAATACATTAAGTATTCGAGAATGATCTGCCTATTGCTATTTACATATTACGTTAATATAATATGTCTTACTGTAGTCGGTACAAAAACAAATTGTTCAGTTATCCATGCATATACATTCATTTCCGGAATATAATACATTTTCCTGCACCTAAACCTTAGCCCCCCTGTCGGGGACCTTAGCCCCTGCGTCGGGGAATTCCTGGCGCAACCCCTGCTTATTTCCAAATGCCAGAAAAATGGTATTATAGCTAGAAATACCCAAGATAAAAAAGATCTCACCTCCTTGATTGCATCATCACAAGGAAGCGTGACTTGAAAGATAACCGAACTACTAGAACTATGCGGGGTCCGGAGTGTTCCACTGACCACCACTTGATCTGCTCCATTTGTAAGTTCAAAGTTAGGCTAGAAGTTAGAAAGTAGAGACCCATTTGTCCAAAGAAGCTGAACACCAGCAAACTAGTCAACACAGAAGAGCGTTATATGTTAGATAAGAAAATCTCAGCATCTCTGCGAGCTCATAAGGTGAACACAGATGATGGAGAAAGCCTCTGGAAATTCATCAAGGAAACCACATTTGCAGCAGCAAAGGAAGTTTTCGGCTTTCACAAAAGGAAGAACAAAGACTGGTTCAACGACAACGACCCAGAAATTCACGGCCTGATTGCAGAGAAAAACCTGCTCTTTAAAGCATGCCTTGGAGCAGATACAGAAGAAAACAGGAAACTGCTAAGTCAACCAAGAAGCTGCCAACAAAGAAGACTTCGCTAGGTCAAAGAGCAGTGGTGGTTACAGAAGGAAGAAGAACTTCAATCCCTAGCAGACAAAACAGCTCTGCAGCCTTCTTTACTGGACTCAAGGAAATGTATGGACCTCAAAAATCAACATCAAGTTCAATTCTCAATAAAGACGACCAACAGATATTGACTGAAAAAAGCCAAGTTCTCAACAGATGGAAGGAGCATTTCAGTGAGCTACTAAACTGCGAATCCCTGGCGCACAAAGAAGCACTTCACAATATCCAATAACTGCCAGTTAGAGAAGATTTAGGTGTTTTCCCTTCTATCAAAGAACTAGAACAAGCCATAAATGGAACGAAATCTGGAAAAGCACCTGGGTTAGATGGAATCCCGGCGGAAGTATTCATACATGGAGGTAAAGAGCTAAAGAAGAGGCTACTCCATCTCATACACGTGTGGTGGAAAAAAAGAAGTGTCCCACAAGACTTCAAAGACGTCATTTTAATCCCTATATTTAAAAACAAGAGAAATTTTAAGGAATGTGGTAATTACAGAGGCATTTCACTCTTGGCAACACCAGGGAAGATCCTTGCAAAGGTCGTACAAAAGCGACTATCCAAGCTTGCAGAGAATATCTTAATTGATTCTCAGGAGAAGGCGATTGAGCAAAGGAAATGCCTGTATATCACATTCATCGATTTCACCAAAGCTTTTGACTCTGTAGGTTGTAGAACCCTCTGGAAGGTGCTTAAAGCATTTGGCCGCCCAGACACACTGATAGACCTTACACGTGCATTTCATGGCGGAATGTTGGGAGTAGTACAAGTTAGAGGTAAGCATACCAAAAAGTTCCTAATCCAACACGGTGCAAAGCAAGGTTGTGTGTTAGCTCCAAATCTTTTCACAATCTTCTTGACGGTTGTTCTTATCAAGGTTCGAGTGCAAGATTGATGAGGAGTATATGCACGCACAAGACACGATGGTAAAGCTTTTTAATCTAGCTAGGTTAAAAGCAAAAACAAAAACCATCACTCAGTTGCTCCTTGAACTTCTTTTTGCAGATGACACGGTTTTGCTTGCACATAGTATATCTGATATGCAAAATACAATAGATAAGTTTGCTGAAGCATCAAAAGAAATGGGGCTCAACGTTAACATTACTAAAACAGACGTTCTGTATCAACCAGCGCCAAACGTCAGTGTGAACGAACTCCCAATAATCCAAATAGATGGTATACCATTGAAGGTAGTGAAGAACTTCAGGTACCTTGGTAGCACCATATCCCATGACAATCACAGAGGTCCACAGCCGCATTCAAAGTGTATGCAAAGCCTTTGGAAAACTAGAGAAACGCCTCTGGTCCCAATCAGGAACCAGCATCTCAACCAAATGCAAGGTCTAGCAGTTGTCGTGCCTGGGCTCCTCTACTCCGCTGAAACATGCAGCCTTTATCGAAACCATATCGCAAAGCTAAACTCCGTACCGATGAGACATCTGAGAATACCAGGAATCAACTGGCAGGATCACATTACTAACGTAGAGGTGCTTATAAGGGCCAACATGGTGAGTGTTGAAGCTCTCTTAAGGCTAGTTTCCATATAACCGCTGACGATCGCTGTTGATCGCCAGCGATCATGAGCGATCGACAGCGATTATATGGAAACACTTTTCAGCGATCCAGCGATCGTGAGCGATCCCCAGCGATCGCGATTCCTGACGATCGCTGAGATAGAAAATGTTCTATCTCAGCGATCGTGAGCGATCCACAGCGATTGTCAGCGATCCACAGAGATCGTCAGCGATTATATGGAAACAAAATTCAGCGATCCAGCGATCGAAACGATCCCAAAATGCATCATTTTCTGTTGACATTGTGACGTTCAGGCATTTGTCTTCAATTGACCACGTGCTTTGAAGATAGAACATGGCGAGTTTTTCCACAGAAGAGTTCATGGAAGAAATTCACAAATATGAATGTTTATACAACCGATACTGTAAAGAGTATAAAGACAAGTTCAAAAAACTCAACGCCTTGAAGGCCGTAAGCGACAAATTTGGTTTGGAACCGTCGACAGCCTGCGGTGTCTGCCGAACAATAAATAATCAGGCACAAGAAGGCACTGGGATACAATGAATTGAGCGATCATATGGAAACAAACTCAAGCGATCGTTGGCGATCGTCAGCGATCCTTCGCTTCAATGATTTCAGCGATCCGGCGATCGTCAGCGATCGTCACCGATTATATGGAAACAAGCTCTCTTAGCAGCTCACCAACTCCGATGGGCTGGACATGTTACACGCATGCATCGGAATCGTATACCGCGCATACTTTGTACGGAGAGCTTGTAGATGGATCCAGACTCAGAGGAGGACAAAAGCTTCACTTTAAAGATGTCATGAAACGACATATGAAGGCTGCTGGGATCGATGTTAGTAAATGGGAAGAAACCGCTCAAAATGGACAAGTGTTGGAAAAAGCTGTCAGGTCTGGTATGGAAAACATAGAGCAAAAAAGAGCTGATGATACAGCTCAAAGGCACTTCATCAGAAACAATCCAGGAAATCCAGAACGCTCTTGCGAGGAATGTGGTCGCTGTTTTCATAGTGAAAGGGGCTTATCGCTACATCGGAGACTTAAACATCTCACCTAGTCATCATCAGTAACTGATGGACAGCACAAGAAGAAGAAGATACAGTAGAACCCCGCTAACTCGAACTGCCAACGATAATGAAAAATAGTTTGAGTTAGCGGGATAGACGTTGGATTTCAAGTATCCTGTTAATAATTAATACGATGTCGTGGTTTTATGATTCATCCACAATTGCCAGTCATTTTGGTCCAGTCAGTTACGAATATTTTAACTTTTCATCATGGATAGAGTTGAATGTGTTGACCTGATTTCTAATATTACCATATTTTAATGTCTACCACTATTGAGTTGAATAACTGTTTATGATAAAATGACTATACCAGAATACATGTGCAGGTTCAGTGAATGTATGGGTCGTATATATACGGCTGAACAAATTTCTGAAAGCCCTACAAAATAAACTGGATAAACTATAACAGTTGCTACGGGCTACTCAAGACTAATTTGCGTGACAATCTAAGACTCATTTCATCGAATTATAATTGTGTGCGCAATATTTACCTGGGATAATCAATTCGTTATGTGGACTTTAAACCGTGTCACTCCGGAAAGACGGTCTTTTCTGGGTTTGAATTAGGTTTCCGTACATTGTCACGTTATCAGTAAAGATTCAAGATTCCGACTAGTAAAACAGCTACGTCCTGACACTTTCAGGTTTATCGACCGACGTTTCCAAAATAGAGTTCGAGTTAACAGGGTAAATTTGAACCAAGGGAGTGTGAAATTAGTTCGAGTTAGCGGGGAGTTCCAATCAGCCCTGACTAGCCCTTAAATGACTAGCTTTAAAGCTAACCTTAAACAGTGTATGGTAGATTGTGAAGTAGCCAAGTATGATAGTACAGTACATAATTTCTGATGTAGTATGTATACAGATTATGCATCTTCATTTCTCATTTACAGTACATTAATTTTTTTAACCATATAATTTCATTGCTGTATCAGTAATTAAAACAGAAGTCAAAAGAAAGTATTCACTGACTAAAACTCTGGTGAGAGGTTTGAAAAATGGAAATTCAAGAAACTCCTGCCAATAACAATTTCACCAGTTGGCCAAACAAAACTTAGTTGGCCAGGGTTGATGTGCAAGGTTTGACCACCTTTGACCACCCAAGGCTTGGTCACCTGCAGGGGACCTCTGCAATAGTTGATTAACCCACTAAGGGGCAGGGCTCACCCTTTTGACAACTAAGTCTAAAATCACTTGGCATTAACCAGAGTAAAATACAAAAGTGTGCCTTTGCCCCTTAAAGGGTTAAAGAGATGACTGTTAACCCATTATGGAGTGGGGCTTGTTCCTTCAACAAGTGAAATATTCAGACGTTTGCCAGAGTAAAGAACTAATGTACCCTTGCTCCTTAATGGTTTAATCAATGGCATAACTGTACTGCAAAGCGTTCGTAACTCTAAGTTCTTTCGGTTTTAGTGAACGATATGCTTGCTTCAAGTTTTCACATAAAATTGGATTTATAGAAAATTAAGATTTATTTCTATTTAGCAAATTCGACTAATGTAGTCGAGGGTTATTCCATGGTATTTGCGAATTACGATTGCTCGAATGTTTCTCAACTATTCAGTGCGACTGAAGTATGCTTAAAATGTTACGCAGCAGGAAAAATGCTTAAAATGTACATACTTAATCGGTCAAGGTTAGATGAGGTCAACTCCGTTAAATACTGCGTAAAATTTGGGTTGTCATTCCAACTTTCTAAAATGTATAAAAGCATATGAATTACTTTGACAAGGAGGATTAATATCATAACTACGTTTCAAGCATGGAAAAAGCCATGGAAGGATTGAATATATATAATATTATATATTACTTTACATACCAGGAATTGGACCTTTGAATACTGCTGAGAGTAAATCTCGATTAGATGAACTGAGAGAACTATCATTCACTTCCACACTGGTCGCCATTTTTATTAGAGCACCGGCCACGTCACACAGCAGGCACTCGTGTGGAGTCTGAGCACCAAACTAAAGAAACGCTTTGCTACGAAGAAACAGTTTGCTACTAACACCTTGATGCGAAGGAACGTTTTGTTGCAACAAAAAATTTTTTTGTTCCGTCAGGACACCAGACAGTCTGGGGGGATAATTTGCTGGAGCGGATGCACGTATGGATGCACGCGTCGCGCACCCCTCCATTTTCGCAAGGAAAAGTGGGATAAAAATGTCGCCCTGTTTATGATCAGTGAGAGATAAAACATATTAGTACCGTTTCCCTACTAGTTGCTCCTGTTGCCGTTACCATTATTCTTAACAGTCTTCACCAATCCAGGTAGCTTGTATGCCAACTAGTTAAGTTCCAGCTCTGGATCAAGAACGTGAGCTTGACTAAGGTAAAACAGGTGGGGGTGTCCATACTGGTCGAAGATATGTAGATACTGCAAGTTCTTGGAAAATGGTTGAGGTTACACTTATTAATTTGCTTCCAACGTTTCTTGGGAGCTTTTTATCCCTTTCCAGGTCTGGCAGATCCAGGATGGTGCCAAGGTCGGGCAAAAAAGTCAGTCACAGACGCCATATTTTTACCACAAATAAATATCGATTATAAATCACATCGCCTAGGTCTCCCCACGAACAGGTTGGGTTGTACACCAAGTAATGCTCTGTTTTCTGTGAAGTAGAACACTCCCCCTGCCCCCAAAATGTCTGTCTGGATCAGCCAGGGCTTTTCAGCCTTTTGTAAGTCTCCAGTACTTTATGGGACTGTAAATCCCTCCCTGACGTTTTCTTTTCCTTGTTGAGCAAGCAGGGGAAACCATACAATCCACGACAAGAAAATATAATGGCTGTATACCTATTTATAGTATCTCATTCATATATATCCGTGGTTAGTAAAGCTAGATTCCTGTTTGAATTAAAATTCTGGAACAGCTGTTGGTCGTTAACCGTTCACACGAATGAAAAGGTATTTGCCTGTGCAAAGCATTCGTAGTTTATATTCTGTTGAAGCAATGAAAGAAGACAGGAACGTAGGAAGCTAGTTGAAATTAGAGGGGCCGGAGCAAGATTTATATTCAGGATGGGTATTTTGTCAGTAATTGTTTACATCGATTTTATTGTTGACAATACGAAGACTACTTACGGCCGGTTACACCTATGGTAAGGAATATTACACTGGATTGCTAATTTATTCATTAAAAGACTAAATACAATTATAAAACGTTGTGGGTTTTTTTAACCTTTAGTTTGAACGGTGCTAAAAGTGACCGTAAGTTTATGAGACTTAACGATATATGCGGGCAACTCTAAAGTATAATAAAGTATCAATCATTGTTAATATTATGTGCAGTAGATTAGATTTTCAAATACTTTTTATCTTAATTTTGAAATGCAAGTGCGTGCAATCGAAAAAATTAAAAAATACTGTACAATGTTACCATATCTGTCTTTTAGGGAGGCCGAGCGATATTGCGGCCCGCCTAAATACAATGTTGGGGGGCCGCGGCCGCCGTGCCCCCCCGCTTCCTACGCCACTGAAAGAAGAACAGAATAGTATGCAACAATTTTGTTACTCAATCAGTATATAATCATTTCGTGACATTGGCAACCACACACATTGGCCCCCATCTGGCCCATTACTCCTTCTTACGCCTTCTTGTCTTTATTGGACAATGATCCTGCATCCTTGTTATCGCATAATCATCCTGATTTAAGAATCCGGAAAGCGCCACTACGCTTCGTCCAAGAGTAAAGTCAAATCAGACCTCTAAAATGTAGTATTAACCCTAACCCAAACCGACAAAATCATCCAATAGACCACGGAAGAAACTCTGCTCATCTGTCCATATAACGATAAACATTTATATAACTAGATATTACCAGTGGCGTGGCCACGGGATGGCATGGATCCATTCGTCGGGGTGTTACATCAGTAGCAGCTCCAGCCCCCTGACCTGGATGTGCTTCCTGGGTTCTCAAATCCATATCTGCTATTTTAAGAAAGTCGAGATCTCGTTGTCAGTCCGATTGGGCTATTGCCACGATTCGTCAATGATTATCAAACGTCAATGATTATCAAAAATCCTGAGTGGTGACTGGCCAGAAAATTACGTCATAATTCTCGATATTCACCTAGAGGTGAATATAACAGTAAAGGCTCAGAAGCAAGGTGGCAGCTACTTGTGTAGAACCTACCGAGATTTTAAACGTGCTAGTTCACTACTTTCTTTCAAGTAATCATATGTGTAATTACACTAAAACTTCGTCTCAATACACATTGTTGCGGAACTTCGGAACTTTCTTCACGGTATTCGTTTGGGCAAGCGCTGAGAGCCTGTCCTTAACAGTTAGCCTGCTTGCAAGTACGCTACTTATCAAGTAAAACTGATCAAAAAGACCAATGCAACAGGGAATAGACTGAATTGTTCCCTCCGCTGTAACCAACGCGATTGTACGGGAAAAGATATCTCGGTAACTCAGGGTCTTATAGGAGTGTTCTTTGCGACTACAACTAAGATCACAGTTTATGAAATATACGATTCAAAGCAATTTTAATAACAAAGATATGTGTGAAGAATACCGTACAGTAAAATAGCATCCGAAACATAAGCACTATAATACATAGTTAATTTAATGGATTTATGGATTTTTTGTTCAAATGTTGCAAAATAATAATTTATGATTTACGGCATCATGAAGTTGGTACCCTACTGTCGTTACCATGAGTGGCTTGGAGATGCGTCAACATTGTATGATACCAAGAAAACCTTTTCCCTAAATAAGTAGGCCCTCAATCTAAGGTAACCAAAATAAAATTGGGATCACTGATAATTTATTTTGCCACTATCAAACTTTTACAAACTAAGGCAACGTGAACACGAACAGGTCACAACTGTACATAATATCCTATTTATGGTATGCAGTATAGCTCGCTAATGTATACATTCAGTGAATATCACTACGGAGTTCTTGTAGAGCTCTACGTAAACCCTTTCACGGGTTGAGTGTTCAAGAGACAATCACAGTTTCCAAAGCATTGCAACGGCTTTGCATACTCCAACGTCAGCAATGTTCAAGTAAGCCAAACCCATGAATGTCAAAATTGACAGTCCAGTCCATAAGTACACAGCAGTCTTTGTGAGAGTTTCGTTAGCGAACAACTCAGGAATGTAACCTGAAAGTATTTCCTTTGTTCCCCTAAAAGACAAAATTGAAAACAATGGATGATGTCCACAATCTCTTGGATAGGCAAGGAAATTTGTTATAAGTTATGGAAATTCAACATACCCTTGTAGGCAAATGACGCAGCTTTCCGAATTTTATACCCTCGGTCAACCAGAATGGGAAATAAAAAGGAATTGGTTTTTCCTTTCTATGTATTGTTTTCGTGGGGTATTTTCATGAGTGCAACAGCACGTGAACTTCTCGTGGGACATGCAAACCAGTGTAACTGTTTTTGAATTGTATAATTTGTACCACATAAACTCAACTTTGCTTTCAGTTTAGTTTTCAATTTAACGTGCTTAGTCCCATGAAGATGCTAAAGGTTGTCAGAAAAATGAATGACGTTTATGTTTACTAATAATGTTGGTAACTCAAGAAATGAATGTTTGAATGTAACAATGATTGTTGAAATATGTACTGAACCTGAACATGTAGCAACATACTAGGTCAGCTACAAAGTCTGGAACCTAATCAGAAGTACTGTAGACATGCCGGCGTATCCTTCCCTGCATTAACTTTCCCGCCGGAATGGAGTTCACTCATTATTTATCAACATTGTTTTATTCTGGCTATCGCCAGACGATTTGACTCGTCAAAGGGGGAGCTCCCGGGAAAGAGTTAAACGGCTTATAAGCAGGCAATAGGCTGCGATTAGGCTCGCTAGCCTACGATGCAGGGGAATAAGTTGCCACATCTTGGGTTATGGACCATTTTACTTCACATGTTAATAGTGTTTATTGCATCTGCGATTTGTGTTGAGACATGAGCAGCGATCGTGTTTGCTATTGGCGGCTGCTATGCTTCCATGTCAGCACTCCTCACCTCATGTTGAATAGTGTTTCCCCTTTTTCTTTCAGTGCTTTATGGAAGAGGCTGTTATCACACACCACCGCCCCAATGGTAGTACTTCTTACATTTTGCGAAGCCATCACGCATCCCTTGTCGTGCTTGTTTTCGGTAGTTTTCATTTTCCTGTTTCGCCGCAATGACTCAAGTAGCGTTATGTTTCCGCTTCTCTCTCGCACACACATTAGAGTTAACCGCCTCCGTTTGGGAACCATTCCTGTCTTCTACTCTGCTCACCCTACCATAGTACGTTTGATATACTAGGCTAAGCGCTTTTATCCGCCCTCGCTATCCCTCCTACAGTAAGGTTGCATTGAGTTCTCCTCACACCTTTGGTTACTGGCAGTTGCACCCCTGACTTCTGTTTTCCATCGACATGGTTTTGTTGTTCACTTCCTCTCTTCTTCGCCGTCTGGGTGGATTTCCACTTGGTGCAAAATGTCGTGCGCGACAGCTGCAGTGTTAAAATTGAATAGATTTCTTCTTGGTTCCATTCGAGAGCCCCTAGGATAAAAGGAAAAAGTCGCACGCGCGACATTTTGTACCAAGTGGAAATCCACCTTAAGAGTTGCACATGCTGTCCGTCGCATGAGTGCCAGCAGGGGCGTTATTAACCCATTTTGACTTGGGTGGGTAGGGGGTGTCCAGATTAATTTGCCAGAATATTGAGTCTTTTCAAAAACTGCCCGAATTTAATTTGACGCGCACTCAAGCCATGTATGGTATAGCCTCGCTTCCTCAGCCCCAATACGTAATTTAAATATAAACCAGCAACCAAAAGAGATTTGAACCACTATAATGAAGCCATATTTTGCCCGAATTACAATCTACTTTTGCCTTAATTTCTATTTTTCGACAAACTTTGGAGGGCGTCACACCCCATACATGAACCACGCCTCAGCTGTCTAGGCAAGATATAGTTGCTTTATTTACCTGAATTTTTCAGGGTGATGGAAAATTTTGTTCGTTAATAGCTGGGTGCTTTTATCTTAACTGCGTTACATCCTACGCTCGTATACTAGGTACATAACTGTGCATGAGTTTGTTCATTGGTCAGATGTCAAGAAAGTTATGAAAGTTTTACTGCATCTTTTGAGCCACGTTCGATACCTCAGGCACTAGTCGCTTAATGTTAAAGTGACATAACAGTGAATTGACAATATGGATTACAAAATTGAAATATAAGTCAAGATAAATGAATTTAGCACTCTGTGGTTTGCACGATGTAAATTTGTTAAAAGCTAAGCTTTAGTGGTGTTCACTCGAGACTTCATCAGAGCATCAAAGTAAGTCAACCAAACCAGTTTCAATTTTTGAATTTCGTAATGTACTTGACACTAATGCTGCTCCCGATTAATCGATTGTTTTTTGGCAATCGATTATTCTTAAAAATAATCGGATCATCGACAACAACTACACACAGCATGATTTTCACCTGAACTTTCTTTCTGGAATTAAGTCAAAGAAGAAGCGTGCAGCACTTAAGACAGGCGTTGCTGATGCACTGTTATTTTTAAACAAAAACAATATGTAGACAGTCAAAATGCATATTTCTTTATTTAGCCTATTTCTCTGTGTTTATATAATTATATTATATACGTTTTTTTCTTGAGTTTTTCTACTGGAAAATTTCGAAAATTTAAAAACATAAAGACACACCTCTTTCTTTGAAGGGACAAACCACTGCGGACATGTCATGATTTAATTTATTCAATACGATTAGTCGATATTAATCGGTTGTTGACAGCGATTAATCGATCACGGATATGAACCGATGGGAGCAGCACTACTTGACACTTGTCAAAATTTGTTTGAAATTTATAAGTAAAAATGACATGGGCTTGATGGTATAAAACCAATACCAGCCGACAGTTTGAAAAAGTATAAGACAAAGGATAATCCGAACGAAAGCATCTTGAAAAACTGGATATTCTAGTTAAATCAAGACGATTGAGGGAATCAGTAATATTTCGACTTTATTACAAAGCCATCATCGCACCGCAGCTGTTGTCTAACTCATTAAGTCACACTGCCCACCGTCGGGTTATTGTGTTGTAAATTCCTTAACAGATGATCTCACGCTTATAACCTATATCAAGACCGTAGATATTTGTTCTAATTTAATTAGTCTGGTGATGACTTTGTAATGAAGTCAAAGTATTACTGATTCCCTCAATCGTCTTGAATTAACTAGAATATCCAATTTTTCAAAATGATTTTATTCGGATTATGTTTTATCTTGATGGTATTAGTAACCAATAACGCAAGCAAGCAAGCTGGTAAACATGCAAGGAAGCATGCGAGGAAGTACGCGAGGAAAAACACGTGGAAGTAAGCGAGGCAACACGAGAGGAAGCATGCCAGGGTGCACGCAGGCACGAACGCCAGCACGCCCGCAAGCATGCAGCAAAGCACGTGAGTAAGCAAGCAACAAAGACAGGGAGGTTGAGCAAGGAATGAAGCAAGCAAGCCAGCAGGCTAATTACACAATAACTAATTACAAATTCTCACTAACTAACGGGAGATACAGACTTTTAATATTCTAATAAATTAATATTTTATTTACTAAACATGGTCGGTCCGTACGGGGAAAACTTTCCTTTCAGTCTTGACTCACGGACCTCGGGCTGTGGTCTCGGTTCATACAGCCAAGTTTACCCAGTACGGACCTCCTGTTTGGTAAATAACATATCCATTTTTTAAGGATTAGGATAAAATCGGCATTTACGTTTAACGTCGTAATTAAAACTAGATAACTAGTGTATTAAAATGAAAGGCTTCAGAACTTACCAATATGAATGCAGAGGAAAGAAAATTGCAATTCCCCAGTCAATAACAGGAGTTGGAGCAAGAATCGCTGCAGGATACAAGCCAATCATGACAACAGAAATATAGCGAAATGTCTTCCAATGAGGGGACCCAAGAGGTTCACTCTTGTCAACACTTGTCGCTAAAATTGCAAACGTTAGGTGTTAATCAATTCGAGAAATGTGACCAATGCCAGAAATTATTTTCCCAACTAAGGAGTTGCAACACAGCTACCTCAAAAATCCCTCATTGCTTACTGTGCCTCAATTGGTTTACAGGAATTACAAGTTACATGTACTAAATTTAGAAGAAATAAAAACTCATATGTTAAGCTTGCTTTATGTAAATTTGAACAACGGTATAAAAATAGATAATGTCAGACAATGTGCAAAAAAAAGATAAGTGAAATTGCTAAACCTACAAGACTCCAGTCAGTTGCTTTTTCCCTCTCCAATGAAGGACTTTGCTCAAAATCCAGGATTTTCTGCTTTTGGATTGAAATGTCCTCTATATTTTGGCTTTTATACTTTTACTCTTGTTAATACCAGTAAATTGAACTTGTCAAAGGAAGACATCTCAACCAGCTTGAGGGATAACCCATCATAGAGAAGACATTTTGGTCAATTTGGGTGTTCAAAGGCTAAAACCTGTATCTACTGTAGAAAGCCTGTTTACCGTTTTAAGCACAATGCACATGTATGATACAAGAACTTAGCATAACATATCAATGAGTATGCACATTGCTATGCTGATAGCATATTATTCAACCAATGCACATTGCCACTGATGGTGTATGCAGTGTAAGACTGAAGTGGAGAAAATCTTTATCCTGTTGTTTGCAAACCACTACCTTTTATAATTTTACTCTGGAAAATGTCTGATAATTTTACAGGTTAAGTCTAACAAAACATAACATTTCTCAAATCCCTTTTATCTAATTCTAATTTATCCAATCCCAATTTTATCCAATCCTCAAATCCCAATTCTCCTACAGCAAATTGAATCTTAAGATATTTGAGAAACTGATACTTCATTAACAGGATGTAAAACATTTTGCCCAATATTTGATTCATAAACTTGATCAGAACACCTTTTCAATCCCCAAATACTTACAAGAGGTAATTTCTCAATACAGTTGAGTGTAAATCAAAGAAAATCATGAACATAAAAAAAAGGAGGTCTCTTGTTTGGTAAGGTTTTATCAGGCCATGAAAACATGGAAGGTTAACATCAGTTAAAACAGGTACATGTAGCTTATCACCAACTGATTATAGTCCATTCAGAAATGCCATGGCATTGAACACTAGCCTCAACTGACAGAAATTACAAGTGAACTTAAATACTTGTCCATTACTTTGGCTATTGCCCCTGTTACATTTGCTGGCTGAACATGTAATTCACTTGGCTTTCCGTTGTTTTGACCCTTCATGGTGCGTACAGTACACCTTAAGTTTGTTTCTAATCTAACAATAACCAGTGGATTACTAGTGCTACTGCATCATAAAAATTAGTCACTTTGATTTAAATTTTTAAATATGATGACAACCACTGGTATCTCTCTTTGGCTAATGTCCAATGACTAGTCTGTCAACAAAGGATCTACTGTCAGGAAAGAGTAAAAATAAAGGTCTAAAATTTGACTCAGATCCAACACCTCACTGAAAATTAAACGAGGCCAAAGGCACATGGAGGTTGTGCATTAACTATTATGGTGAGCAGCTCATTGTCTCACATTGTACATGTATCCACATGATTTACTCAAAATGAAAAGAATTACTAAATTGATCTTCCCCACTTACATTGTATAATGGAACTGTACTATGTCCAAGATAACTTAATGCATTTAAGATTCAGCTGGTACTTTTATTGTAATTATCAGAAAGAGTGGTGCATGTGTACTGTCATTAAAGACAAAAGCTAAAAAATTTTTTCAACATCATTTTATGCCAATATTTGTAGGGAATGGTAAGTCACTCAAAACATCTGAATGGTTGAAACATTTATACCCTCACTGCTTTGGTCTTTTGTAGGTTTGGAGAACAACTGCACTCCACAAAAATCTTCATACTTGTGACTTGAGAAGTTTTCCTTCATAGGTGATGACTATATTTATGAGGTTTATGAACTGTCAAGGGAGTTTATCAATAATGGTAGCTTGCTAATACAATAATGTTGAAATAAATTTGTTTTTTAAACAAGTTTTTAATTAATAGATTATTATAAGTCAATAGATTATATGAATTATGAATTAAAAATCATGGGTTAATGGGGATAAAATCTGGCTAAGAAACTTAAAATTGTGGTACAGGTCCTGTATGGAAGAGCTGTAAAGTTTTTTCACACTTCAAATTTTTTTTAAAATAAAGCAAACTTGATTTTTGAGTCATGCAGCCTTTAAATAGTATGACCAGTCCCAACATGGTATCATTACTGTCTCACCACAGTCAGACTGCAGTTTCACTGTGGTTTCTAAGCACACCCTGCCTAAACAAACTGAAAGGAGTGATCTTAGTTCTGCTTCCAATTAGATGGTTTGGAGCACATTGTAAAACTTTTTGTGTTTCTCTATAAACACATCATAAAGTGTAATACCACAGAGAACAGGAAATGTTTCAAAATACTTATTTAAAAAAACACTGAACAACCAAACAACAATGACAACTTTCAAGATTCCCCTTAACCCATTTTGTCCATACCACTTCATGCAAGATAACTAATGCAATTTGTTATTAACACTGACATTACATTATGTAATGGATAAGAGGGCGAATGTTGCTTTCTTTTCAGGTGTGCAATTAATCACACACCCTGAGGATTCATTGTACATGTGTGTGGGATGACGTATTGCATGAACCTTGGAAAAGGTGACAATTCTGCAAAAATGAAAATGGCAATACAAGTATAAATATGACATTATTGTGAACTGTGTCTATGGGTTGTTGTGTGCTCTTAATAGCTGAAATGCAAAAAATGATTGGCACAATGATCATAAAAATTAATATAATAGATTAACTAAAACAAAACTTACCTGTTTGTTGCTGTGTAAAAGGGCTTGAATGAATTAAATCCTTTTGAACTAATGGGAAGACTGAAAACAGAAATGTTAAATCAACAATATTGTGAACAGCTGTGGGATATACATCAATTGCATTTTTCAAAATGTTTGGGATGACTATGACATACAGGTACATAGGTAATGTTCTTCTCAGCACCTCATCTGTTCTCTACTTTTTACGTTAGGTTTTTACCAGCTGCATATCATGACAAAGTAATGGAAAGAATATAAGACACTTCTATTTTGTAGGATGGATTCTCTAAAAAAGTAGCTTGCTCTGAAACTTTTATGGGGAAAAAAGATAATTACATGGCATGCTTAGTATGCCTACTGTATTGCTGAGAAAAAATGGGAGATATGTTGAGCATAGCTGACTGTAATAATGTAGTGCCCTCTGAAACTGAGGGTGACTGTTTCTGATAGTTTAAAGCCATAATGATTGTAGTTTGGTTGAGGTTAACCACATTTTCTCTACAGTGTAGCCACAGATTGCTTTCAATTCAACCATAATATGACTACAACATGAGTCCAACGTGTTTGCATCAAGACTGTTTATGTTAAATTATTTCTGACTATTACTGTTCATACGGTATTCCCTAATGGTGGCCACTTTCAACAGGTTTAAAGGTAATTTAAATAATTTCACTTTGTAAATTTTTTTTGTAATCTGTAATTCTCAATTTAAAAAATAACTTATCCTCACTTTATCCACTAATGGATAGACACCACACTCTTCTGAATAAAATCATCTGGTGTAGGCCAAAACAAAATTTTAGAGTGCACCCTTACTGCTTTATGGGTCAACCAAGTTGGCAATTAGCCCTTTATGGGGAAGGCCACAGGTTCTGCAGAATAATATTGTCTGGCATAAGCTAAAATAAAATTCTAACGTGCGCATTTTCCCGTTTACTGGCGAAGCTTCTGAATCATCCCAGAATAAAGTAGAAAACATACTCCGAGTATCAGTTCCATCTTGAACTCAAAATTTGAGAAAAGCAAGTGGACACAGTGTTCAATAGTAATATTTCGAATTTATTACAAATTCATTTACTAGATGGAACTAGATCGAATTTATTACAAATTTTGAGTTCAAGATGGAACTGATACTCGGAGTATGTTTTCTACTTTATTTTCTTAAATTATCGGCTGGAAACGGATTCATCCCAGAATGTGTACCAAGATGTCAAATCTGATTAATTTAAGTTGAAGTTAGAATCTGGAGGAAAAAATAGGGTTAAATTACGATCTGAAAGATCTACTGAAATCTTTAAGAAACGATACGAAAGCTTAGCAAAGAATAAACGTACAAAGCATTTCTAGAAACTGACTTAAAATAACTGGGTAACAGTGAAACTTGTTAGATTATGCAACAGATGTCATCGTCAACATTTTCATTAAGACTGCTAGACAGTATTTTGGAAGTATAAATCAGATACACACTTAGCAATAAAAAATTGCATGTCAGTAAAACAATTTTCGTCTTTTTTGGTTGTTCTGAATTGTACACTTAGCGTTTTTCACGTACCTGACTTCTGGAAACATGGTTTATGTACCAAGGCCCTTCCACCTTGGAAGTTCCACAAGGATAACGTGAAGGCTCTAGTGGAAACTAAGCCGATGAAAGTGAAAAATTACTGTGTGTAAATGGGTTATGATTTAGCGATCTTAGTCCTGAATCATGACAGAATATTTCGACTTACCCAAACGACACGAAGATCTCAACATAACCGCCATGTTGAAGTCGTGCCAGCTTGCACGGTCTGTGTTGCCAGATGGGTAGCCTGCAAACCAGCCCAAGCTACCTTAACAAGTAGCCCAAAAATAACCCAATTATTTTTCGCACAAAATAACCCAAATTTGCATCAAAATAAGTAAAAACTAGCCCAATTCTTATAAAAAATATTTAAATCGAAACCAAATTACACAGTCCACAGTGAAATATCCATCACCTTTTGAAACTCGCAATCCGCAACCTCCCGAAATTTCCCGCAACCAGGCTTCTAAACCAGCCCAATTGGGCGGGTTCTGCCCATCTGGCAACACTACACGGTCAGTTGCATTCAGTGAACTCAATTTCCATATCTGGGATGCTAGCTCCCAGTCATTTGCTCGTGTCGCCTAAGAACTGTCCTAAATTGTCTAAAGATGGTAAACTGACGGTAACAAAAGGACGTGCACTTAGTACTTTCCTCAAGTAATTTTTCGGGACCGTTTTATCAGGTTTCTCGTCAGTTTGGTAATTTATTTTCTGGAAAATATATAACTTGTAACTCGGTTTGACTTTGTCGAAATATATGTGAAATTCTTAAACTCATTTGTATCTTTTGGAGGCATGTTTTGTGTGTATTTCCAAAGAAAACTCTTCAGAAAATGTAAAAAGTCGCGTGGCAGACTAAAACTGACGCACAGGCCCGCGTAGGAGACTGAAACTGACGTCCAAAATTGGCCTCCATGGGCGGCTATGTTGGCTTCACTTTTCATTGGCCAGTTAGCATTCCAGATATGGAAATTGAGTTCACTGGCTGGATTTCGCTGTATTTTTCGTAAACAATGACATCACGAGCGGATATCAATACGCGCGCAGTGGCTGTGTGAAGCACTGATCTCTTTAAAAAGTGCCCTTTAGGATGACTCACGGTTGTACAATGTACAGTGAACAAAATCAGTTGCAAACTAGAAAGACATTATTTTGTAGGGTGAAACGTCTTTTGCAACTGGTGAATCTGTGATGCTGCAGTTGGTTGAGTGTTGATTGTTACGAGGCGGACCATTACCACCAATAGAAACAAAGTTTTCTGCAGCTTACGCGAAACACATACGAGGACATGACTGGCTATTTATGTATATTTTATTAGATGACAAGTCAAACATTAGTGAATCACGTTGCGTGATGGATGTTACACTGTGTTACTGTTCAAAAATTGAGTTGCAGTTGCAGTTCTGCTCGGTCGAGGTATGACGACGAAATTTCACGTAACGTATATTTGACGAAAAATCATTTCGTGCAACATGGCATTTGTAAACGCTGTTTGTCATGGTTTAATAGACATTGTGAGTACTTCCATCCGGCATTTGACTTCCCGTGCATCACGTGCATGATGTGCAGATAAGAGTCTCTTAAATATTATTACATCGTTTAGCAAAATTTACACATTTTTGGCTACTGTGCCTTTCAAATGCCGTAAATCAGGCATTCCTTGGTCAAATCGAACAAGATATGACTTATTTTTAAGATGAATATTTGAACTTCAAGATAAGTTTATGTATTTTTTTTGATCGCAATTAACGCTTGCGGCAAAAAGAAAGCAGCCTGGCTTTCTGGTTACTAGTCTTCAAAAGCGCTAACCATCTGGTTATCCATTAAGCAGCGTGATCATTGATAACGCCATGGAAATGTTTGGAATGTCTGCAAGTGGCCGCATAAACAGACAAAAAGGTCGCTGAACAACATCCTTGGGTCAAAAAGGCTAATGAATGTTACGATTCACTCTACCGATGAAAAACGACAAGCGTGAGGGAAATACGCAAAAGGCACTGTTTCTCGATCAAAAAAGCCAAATATGTTGAAATTATTGCAAGACGAAATATCCAGGTCTAACTCAATTCAATTTGTCCTTGATCAAAATAGAGCAAAAGACTTCCGAACTGGGTCAACTGGCCCTGAACTTGTGATCATCTCTCGAAATTTATCACTCAGGACTAGAAAAGCAGCTTGGTCAAAGTTAACGCCAAAGGAATGTTCAGAATTTCTATGCGGAAAAAAAATTCTCTCCGCAAAGCATGCACTTGAAATAATTTCGACGTTGTGTACAACGCAGAATTTCTCGTGATAATTTCGCGGAAAAGTTTCTGAATAGAAATTCGGCTTATAGTCAGGTCTCTTAGCTTCAGGATCGTTACAGAGTTGACAAAAGCACCAAACTTTGCACAGTTTTAGCTTATGGCAGTGCTATAAATATTTGAGGGGGTGCCCAATGCAGATATGCCTATGAAGCGAGTTAAAGAGGATTAAAATTTTCGAAAATTTCACCAGCTGCGCTTCCTGTGGTGCTTCTATTAAAAATTGCTATCTACAGTGAACTCTCTCTAAGCGGACACCCCTCTAAGGCGGACACCTCTCCAAGGCGGACTCAAAATTTGGTCCCTGCAGTATCACACTTGTTTCTCTGTAAATGAACTCTCTCTAAGGCGGACACCTCTCTAAGGCGGACGCGGACACTTTTTCTGCAGCGTTTTGGTTCAAAATATCTCTCAAAGCGGACACAGGATGTTTACGAAATTTTACAACAGGGCAGTATTAGCGCTAAATGACCTGCGACATAATAGACAATCTGACTTTCTGGTTTTGATAAAAGACTAGTATTCATTTCACAGTCGGAAGACAACTTATTTGTGCAGTCTTTTACTACAATAAGTAGAGTCACTTGTACTCTTTCTTTTCTTTTTTCCACTGTCTTGATTTTGATTAACGGCAGTTTTAACTTTGTGTTTTCTTTGATTACACACATCGCAATCCAGGCCACGAGTTCTGGGATACCTCGAAATGTATATTTGCATGGAACGTCAAGTCGATATCCACCCCCCACGGTTTAACCTTTCTCCTGTAATTTCACAAGAAACGCTACTTGATTCAATCTCCAGGAATCGATTGATATAGCGGCTATAGTTCAGTGGCACATGGCCGACAACTTCCCCATCACTGATTATGGCAACAGCATTTAGATCTTTTTCGTAGTTGGGCTCTCGTTTGCACACTAGAATTTCTCCAAGAGTAGGGATCCAGATGTCTTTATATACATGGTGCCCACGAACGAAGGAATTAAACGAGAATAAATTCTGCACTCTGCTCATAGTATCCTGTGTGTATTGATATTTTGTTAATATTTTGGCTAAACTAATTATTAATAGGGTGTGACCCTAAAATAGCGTGGGAACAAAATACACAAGAGAGCAACATAATTTGTAACAGTGAGGACGTGTTATAAAGTGAAGAACTAAATTCACACTCACACAATCTGTGTGCGAATTCATCACAACTTTTTTATTGAAGGACTCAAGCTAGTACTAACTGGTTTGGTTTTAAAAAATTATTACGCGTATAAGCTCAAGTCACAAATAAAGCTATGGATGGCGGGTTGTTGGGGAAAATTCAGAGGCATGCCATGGCCATTCGCTTCGTAGAGATTACGTTTCCCCAATAACAAGCGTTGCAAAGGGATTTTGTTGAGGATAACCCATATATTCTGCATAAGTATAAAATTCTGGTTTTAGTTTTGACGTTTGGGCGTCAGATTACTCAGCTCTCTCTAAGGTGGACACTAAATTTGGTCTCGAGAGTGTCCGCCTTAGAGAGAGTTCACTGTAATGCCTTAAATCACACAGAATGCCGTTCTGATGTTGTAAATAATGATTTCAGTGGTATACCTATCAATCCTATCCGTTAATACATTATTAATAGCTCAAATAAGCTATTTTTGGACATTCCTCTACAATACTGGTACCCAGTCCCACTCATTCATTCATGATAACATCCTTATCATTTTATTTATATATAGACAGAAAAAATTACCTTTGGTATTTTAAATAATTCGCTAGCAGTTAAGCATACTCTATATCTTTTAGGGACTTCTGTGATCTCCATTGGCTCGGACGGATCCATGCCTGAATGCAACCATGAGGAGGCAGACACAAGGATCGTTGTCCATGTCCTCCATGCCATTCAAGCTGACCAAGCGAAATCAGTACTCGTCAGGACCGTTGATACAGATGTCATGGTTATCTTGATAGGAAAGTTCCATCATTTCAGAGCAATCCAGCCCGACTTGGACCTGTGGGTGGGATTTGGAACAGGACGCAATTTCTCATTCATTTGCGTCAACAGCATTTGTGCTGGTCTAGGTGAAGCGCGATCGAGATCCTTACCCGTGTTCCACGCGCTGACTGGCTGTGATACGACCTCCACTTTCTATGGGAAAGGCAAGAAGTCCCCCTGGCAAGCATGGGAGCTGTATCCTGGCGTAACGCCGACATTCGAGTTCCTTGCCAATAACCCCTTTCACCAGCTGTCAGTGGATTCTGACCATTTCAAGCGAATTGAGAGGTTTACAGTCATCTTATTCGACAAGTTGAGCCCTTTAGAATCCATTAACAAGGCAAGAATGGAGCTTTTCTGTAAGAACAACAGAGAAATGGACAAGCTTTCACCAACGCAGGTAAACATGACAGCGCCCTAGTTGTTCCGTCCATTTTTCTATTCGTTTTATTCATCTTATATTTTTTTTCATTTTTAAAACATCAGTACATGTACAATTTATTCCACTTTATTTGAAAGGATGCCCTTCTACAGCATGTTCTCCGTTCAGTCTTCCAAGCTGGAATCTGGACAACCAGTGAGCACTCAGAGCAGGCAGTGCCATCTCCTGAGAAGTTCTCGTGGAAAAAGAGGATGGAGCGTGGGTTCCAAAATGAATAAGCATCCCCGAGGTGTCAAAGGCATGCAGCGAGCTCATTCGGTGTACTTGCAGAGGAGTATGCACAAGATGCAAGTGTTCCAAGGCGTCGTTGGAATGTACACCACTTTGTAAATGCAAATGTTTAAATAGTGCTTGAACAGTCATGTTATAATCACCACCTTTAGGAGAACAGTTTAACAAGCAAAACAAATTAAGTTATGACTTAAACTGCGCAACGTGGGCGTGTAAGTTAAGGCTCCTGTGACACGTCCATATGTTCCAGGGAGTTAAAATGTGCGCTTGAAAAACGTCCGAGTTGGGGTTGGGTTCTATTGCTCAATAAAGATTTCTTTGGAGTCTAAATATCAGGTAACAAGGATATTGTATTAAAACTTTGAAAGCTGACATTAGATTGTACGGTTATTATACTGAGATGTATTGTTATTGGCCAGTCTTGGCAGCAACGCCGAACAAGATCGCACTTACCGAGAGGAGACTGGGCACTAGTCAGTATGTTTGTAAAACTAATGTAAATACAGTCGAACCTCTAATTAGCGGACACTCTATCCAGCGGACACCTCTAATTAATGGACATTTATCTCAGTTCTCAAATAAAACGCAATTGTATTCCTTCATTTTGTTCCTCTATCCAAAGGACACCTCTGTACAACGGATGCGGACACTTTTTCACGATACAAACATGAAAAATTACCTCTAAATACAGGACACTGAAATCATAACCATAGGCTGGTGTAACTCTGTTGTAGCTACTATTGATATTTATTATGCCCGGGAAACATTTTAATCACTAATGACAGATAATTAACACAGCCAGAACCGGCCAAAACATTACCACATGCTGCCCATAACGTGAACGTATCAGTATCACAAGCTAAGCCAAAGCCTTTGTGAGGATTGGCATGGAAAACGAAGATAAATGTTGTTCCTGTAGCCGGGAAACAAAATATAAATGCATTAAATGTTTGCGTGCCACATGTAATTTTTCACTGGACTGTTCTACACCAGCGTCTGAAGAAACAGAAGGATGGGAAGCGATGAAGAAAGTTTCTATTTGCCGTCATTGTATCAATAGCAAACGCGAGGACCCAAGCAAAAGCACTAACCACCCAATAGAAATTAGCAAATCGAAGAAAACAAACGTAGAAAAGAGAACGTCAAAAAATGGCTCAACACTCAGGAATGAACTCCCACATAAAATGAAAATTGATCTCATCAAATTCGCCTAGGCTAATCCCAAAATAGGATGCAGAGAACTTGGCAAAAAATTTTCTTGCAGTAAAACGCAAGCAAACACCATTGTAAAAAAAACGTAAGTTTTTGGATGAATGGGAGTCCAACGAAGGTTCGAAATTAAAAAAGAGAGGTAGAAAACAAACTTACGATGACGTAAACAGTCGTTTGAAAGAATGGTATGACAGATTAAGACAATCGAACGTTCCCGTTAGTGGTCCTTTGTTGCAAGAAGAAGCGTTAGAAATTGCTAAAGCATTACACGTAGACGATTTTCATGCATCCAACGGCTGGCTAGAGAAATGGAAGAAGCGTTATAATATCGTAAACATGAACGTTGCAGGTGAGGAAGGTGACGTTAATGAAGAGGTGGTCAACAGCTGGGAGGAACGAGCGCAAGAATTGGTAGATGATTACAAACCAGAAGACGTTTGGAACTTTGACGAAACTGGTTTGATGTGGCGAGCATTGCCCGAAAAAAGTTTAAACGAGAAAAGAACAAGGTGTCGAGGTGGTAAAAATTCCAAATACCGAAATACCTGGGCTTTCTTTGCAAACGCTGCTGGGGGAAAGGAAGATCCTATCGTGATCGGCAAAAGTGCGAATCCTCGTTGTTTTAAAAGATTGAAAAATAAGACAAAGTCTTTCAAATGTTCATATTTTTCAAATGCCAAAGCATGGATGAGAGTTGAGATACTAACCCAAATTTTAAATAAACTGAACAATAGACTGCGACGGGAAAACCGCAACATTATTTTGTTCATGGATAATGCTCCATGTCATCCAAGAGATCTCGAATTTTAAAACATTAAGATAGCTTGGCTTCCTTGTAACACAACATCAAAAACACAGCCACTTGACGCGGGAATCATAAAAGTTTGGAAAGTTAATGTCAGAAGAAAGCTTCTTCGATATGTCTGCAGTCAACTTGATGGTAAAAACACAGCCGGCGACGTAATAAAATCAGTAAATATGTTGATGAGCATTCAATGGGGGAAACAAGCGTGGGATGACGTGAAGTCGGAGAAAGTGATGAAGTGCTTCAAGAAAGTCGGCCTTTGTCCTCGCACGCTCCCCGAAGGCAAAGACGATGATCCTTTTGCCGGCGAAGAAATTGGTGATGTTCAAGATCTTGTACAAACTATAGATCGATCTACTTCAATCGACGAATACATTTGCGATGAAGATAGTCTTCCTACATGTGATTCTACGATAGACACAACAAGTAAAGACTGGCGAGAGGAAGTTCGAAATGAAGTTTTGGGTGGAGAGAATTCAATTGAGGGAGAGTCAGACAATTTTGAGGAACCTGAGGAAGAAGCTACCGACGACAAATCGTTGATGACAAGTAACCAAGCCCTACAAGCTGCTGAAGACATTGCAAAGTTTGCATTGTATCACGGTGACGAGGAACTGGCAAACTATATGTCCCCAGCAGTTGACCATTTGCGTGAACGTAGCATTACTTCATATTTTGTGTAAATACTACAGCTAGAATGGCAAATATAGAATCAATTTTCAACTTTATTCAACATCAAGTATTTATGTTTAATACCGATCTTAGATTTGGGGGGGGGGGGGCATGGCAAGGGCGCTCAGGTTTCAGCCTCGGTATATAAACTAAAACTGGCGTGTCGATTCTTGCCAGCTCGGAAGATATAAGAATTTTTAGAGAAATGGCCCTTCTAGTTAAACCAACTCCCCTAGGTAAAGATCTTTGCTCCAAGTGTTTGCAAATTTCCTTTTGTCTTTGCGACTATAACGAGATTCCCACACACAAGTCGTTATTATGTTCATCAAAGTTAATATTTAACTCGACCTCTATCCAACGGACACCTCTAATTAACGGACACTGGGAGTGTTCCCCGTTGGTGTCCGCTAATTAGAGGTTCGACTGTACTGTAATAACAACTAGACATCACCAGTTAAGCCTTGAAATGTCATTCTCGTGATTACTCTAGGTCAGATTATATGAAAAGAACACCCACCACATTCCCACCACAGTGTACCCAATTCGTTATTTTAGGTGAAACTTTAAATACCCATTAATCCTAAACTAGAACCGTTTACAATGGGCACCCCCTCCAGTGTTAGTCAGTAGATGCTAAGGAAGCTCTGCGCCAAATTTTGACGTTTTTGTCACGTATGTAACGATCCGGCCCATATTTTGCATTAAGAGGCCAGACTATTAATTCCTAGATCATTTTTAAACCAGATTAGAGTAATGGCAATTGTAGAGTGCTGGTGTGCTACCCCTTCACTCTTTCAGATCTAAAACCAATTATAAGCTAGCAGTTATAATCGCATTGAAAATTAAGTTTTGTGGAACAAATGACCAAATTAAAAGCATTTTGAACTTAGGTTAAGTTTATTTTCCGCTAAAGAACTTTTAAAGAGGTAAAGAATAGTATTTACAGTCCCATGTCAATCTCCTTTTGTTTTTGAGAGAATCAGATTTGTTTGGTAATGTTAATAGTTTCTCTCCGATGTCACATTGTTGAAACAATATACTGATGTATTGGAAAGTCATTTGCAGTAAATCTTTGAGACATAGAAATTGTACAATTTTATCACCTAAAACTCAACAGGTGAATGCATTTTATGATGCGAGAGTCACATGACTATAAACACTATAATGATGGTAGCGTTGTCAGTGTTGTCAGGTAGAATTGTTTTTGGCAGTTGGCAGTTTTGCCACAGGAAGCCCCTACTAAAATAACTTGAGAGCAAAACAGTCCCCTAAGATCCGCACTTTTAAATTAGTGTTTTGAGCTTCCAAACCGTGATTTAGTTTCGAGGGAATAGGTCGGTCACTCCTTTTATCAGAAATATGCTGAGGCACGCTGCTTGTCAACAACTTTCTCAATTCTCATTGTCCCATGTGGGCAAAGATGGTACACTCAGACCGGCTAGTCATAGTCCATCCATTATTATCAGATTTTTGATTGAAATTTTATGAATGACACATACGTGAATCAGATCTTTTCGAATCGAATGAGACAGACTTATTAAACTTGTTGAGTTTGAGTGATTATAATGGACGATCGACTGTAACTGGATTCTATAACGAGCTAACCAACGGCTCACGGAAAATTTAAGCAGCATTCAACTAAGTAACAGTCAACAGTCCATTTACGGGATTGTAAGGCATCCACTATCCAGTAATCCTTGGCAATTTCAATCAGGTGGTGATATATGTGGCAAATAGCTTTGTTGTATTAAGTGAAGTGGTTCTCCTTTGCCTTGGGAATACGGGTATACCTACCTGGACAATATTGAAATTTTAAATGGCTATATTAAAGATATAAAGTTTTGTATCCTAAGCATAAACCTGAAGTGATCCTAGCTCCAGTCCTAAGTCGGTCCCAATGCTTTTGAAAAGGGAACCGGAAGCAAACAGATCGTCCAGGTTCTCGAGAAAGACTGTTAGTGACTGATTTTTTTACGGCCTCAACTAGTAGAGGTCATCTTCAGAGTTGACACCATCGAAACGTCAGTCGCCAACAGTTTTGCTCACGACTACACAAGCCCAGACAATCTACCTTCGGTTAAACCACGTGCTGATTCTTCGGGGTTCAAACAGAAGAAGCCTCGGTGGCCAACACGGCCACACTCGTACAGCTGCGGGAAATTGCCGCAGAGAAGCGCAGGGCCGCACGGGTACAACCGAAAATTCACGCCTTTTTCCGCCCAAAATAACTTTGTTTTTGTAATTATACTTTTTGACAAGGCAGAGAAAAAACTTTTTTACAGTGCTAGTGGGTGTTTTATTATGTTTTCGATTATCCGGATTTTTTGATTATCCGGACATTTTTCAGATTCCCCTGTACCACACCGGCCGGATAATTGAATAACCACTGTATTTAATCTATGATCGTTAAAGTGATAACCGCAGCATTTGAGGATAATGTAGGATAATTATCAGACTATCTCAGTTCTGCTTTCATCCACCAAGTCCCCCAACAAATATGGCTGCTAGTTCGAACAATGGTAAGAAATTGAAACAATTTTTGGCACAGTTTTTCTGCGGCTGGTGAATACGTCAGCGTCCAAAATTATCCCTGATATGGGCCTGGTTCTGGGGATTGGATCTGGACTTTTTGGTTTGATTGTCTTATGGGCCGTTGGCCTATTACTGTGTGTTGTTTTGTCAAGAGTTGCAGCATTAAGGTGAGGTGTAACTAAAAGTAACTTGACTAATATTATTTTTATTAAAACAGTTTAAGAATATGCCACCACGAGACACTTAGTGGCATATTCTTCCGTTTCCACGTAAGAATAATCCTCTATAGGTTAAATGAAGAAAGAAGATGATGAAACCCAGAAACCAAAAATATAGTGATTCTAATGAAAACCAGGGGCGGATTTTCTGAGGGGGTGCAAGGGGGTGCGCACCCCCCAAATTTTCTAGCACCCCCTCAGGAAAATTCGAAAATGGCATGCATACTGTAGGTTATTATTTTTATTATAGGTTTTATTTAAAGAAACTTATACATTTGGCAGTAAGAGTATGGGCTTATGGCGATATGCCTAAAAAAAATACAACAGCCCGGTCAGCCCCTTTGGTAGCACACCAATGCACCCCCCCAGGGAAATCTGCACCCCTCCTGTCAGATGAGCATTGATCCACCCCTGATGAAAACATTAGAAACAAGCTCTGCATTCGAACTATTTTTGCAGTAACATTTAGCGTTATGTAGTGGCTCTGAGAGGAACTGCTGTGTTCCTTATGACAAGTCACATATTGTGCTGCATAGCAGTTTGTCTGCTTCAGCTAAGATTGAGTTACATTTTAGATACAATAATATGGGATCCATTTTTGAAATTTATGGTACTCACATACTGTAGGTGCAGCAAATTTCTTACAAATAACAGGGAATTATCAGAAAAGAAACATCACAAAGACAGTGACTGCCTTTTTCACTACAGCTACCTCTGTTGTATCACAATTTAATGGCTGATTACATGAGTTTGGTTGTCCCCATTGGCCAGGATGGATAACTTAATGTGAGATCCCAGTGCATGTGGTGAATACAGTGTTAAATGACTTTCCAATGACAGACTAGCAGGCCAATCCATTTGGCTGACATCCAGCATGCTGCTTGCCTGACTGACTTGGTTAAGTGGGATGGAAGTTTAAGGTTTTTCCAAGTTGTTCTGACTAGCAGGCTAGGAATTACTATTTGCAAATGTGTTTATCTGCTAGTTCTCAAGAATCCATGTGTTTAGTACTTTACAAAATGGATAAAAGAGTAAGTCTCAAAAGTCAATAACAGCAGAAAATTACCATTTGCATGTTCAGAAAATCTATTTAGTTGGAATATAGGAGTAGTTCAGGATTTCCTTCAAGGAGTATTGAATTACAAAAGCTATATGGCATGCAACAATTTTGACTTCAATGCAGACAAGATCAAACAGTACAAGGATATCAAGATGAAAATGAAATGTCATCTTCCTTAGTTGCTTTCTCATTTTCATCTGCTTTGCCCTCTTTTCAAATATATAGCTTCTTCTCAACAGACATGTAGTTAATGTTTAATATTTTATTTACATGCTGCAGGTAAATTATGGACATATATGACAAAAGAAGCAACATGTGGAGCTAAAAGCTGGTTTCCATATAACTGCTCATGATTGCTGTTGATTGCCAATGATCCACAACAATCGATGGTGATCTTATGGAAACATTTTCCAACGATCCTGTAATCAACAGCAATCACCAGTGATTGTGATTGCTTGTGATTGCTGGGATAGAAAATATTCTATCTGGTGAGGAAACAAGAGACAGTAGGGGGTGCTGATAAGAACTTTTCCACAGCATCTAGACTTGAAATACATCTGGTGGCCATTAAATACTGGTACAGGTAGTGATAGGCAAGGAACCCCAGTAGTATCATTATTTTCTATGTAAGGAGTACTGTAACTGCTAACACTGCTTATTGCTGACATGCTTTATGTAATAAATTCATTAAATAATTTTCAAAGTCCTTATGCTGTATGCATTTTATAAGTTTATGAGGTGAAGCTTGCTTACTGTAGTTTACTTACTGTATTCAAAGTGTTTTCCTTTTTTTTTTATAGAAATGGAGTTCTTGCAATGGGTGTTGTCATCATTGCAGTTTCTTTAATTCTCATATTTTATCCAAGGGAGTCTGCTGAAAGTGTAAAAGAAACTTCAAACCAGGTGAGTCTGGTAATATTAATAAATATATTGAGTTCGAGGTAAATAATCAATATAGTGTGTGCAGGTTAAAGATTCTTCATAATTTCAAATGATAGTTATAAATAGAGCTAAATTGCATGAGTCACCTAGTGAGTGCAAATTACTGGCCCATTATTCCCATTTATGACGTAGCTAGGCTTTGTATCTGGTCTGTATGCAAATGACATGTGTTGATTAGCTGTGTAACTGTGCAATAACTTTTCTGTATGGACCGGCAAATTTTGGTGAAAAAATTTTTGAGTTGATTTGAAGAGAAACAAACCAAATTCAGGGCTGGTGTGTTTTACTAAAGACTCACAACAACAGTTGTTTCCAATGTTGATAAGTCCTTTCAACAATGCTTTTTAGCAGAAAATAGGTAAAAACAAGCAAGTACTGTAGACATAAACTACCACCTGGCAAAACAAATCTGTCTCCTTTGTATGGTCTGAATGGGGGAATATGTGCTTTGGTGTTTTTATTTATTTGTTTATTTATTTATTTATTTATTTTTGTTTTGTCACAGACTTTACTCTTTCATTGCTTAGTATGTACAAAAACCTCATACCAATATTTACTCATACACAACTCACACTCAGTTAATCCATTTAGGGGCAAGGGCACACTTTAACATTTTACTCTGGCTAATGCCAGACAGTTTTGCTTGTGAAGAGGACAAGCCCTGGCCCTGAAAGAGTTAATTATTAATCACTATAACTGGACTAGAGTATCCCATGACTTTTCAGTCATGAAAAGTCAGTGGAAATTAACTTCAGTTAAAGTACTACAGTCAAAGATCAAGATCATTTACTGAAACTGCTGCGGCAGCTGTTATCTATGACTGATAGAATGCTATATACATGTATGATACATGACATTGTTCAACAACTTTAATATATGCGAAAAAAACTAGGTGGGAAAGTAAGCAGAGTTCTGCGTATTCGTGGACGAAATATACAGATTTGCCCTAACCTCCTCAAGCATGGTTACAAACTGAGATGAAATAGAGTGCGCTTAAAAGTATTTATTACACCTCTAATGTACATAGGGTAACGGCTCGTGATGAGGAATTTTCTCTCGTTTCGTTTTTTAGCCAGTTGACAATCTTTCCGTCGTTAGAACAGCAGTGTTTGTTGCTACATGCGTGTTCTCTTTCATATCCTTGTTGTTATTGTTGATTTTTCACTGGATGGAACCACAGTATGCTCCAGCATTGCGGGCACGAAAGAAATACGCATTGTAAGCAAAGCTCCGTAAATAACTACTGAGTAGAAGTTTGGTGCAAAGATGTCCAAGAACCAAGAGACTGTTCTAGAACTTAATGTGGTCTTGATCCGTCTGTGCATCCCCCGGGAAAGGCCTATCCAAGAGGGACGGCCAGACCACAGTTTGGTATTTCCACTTTTCCACTGGACATGACTGGTACTGAGACTTCGATCAATGTTGTAAAAACAACGCTGGAGTATCTGGCATTACGGTTGTTTACCAACGGTTAGTCTGAAGCGTTCGAATTCTGTTGGCCGTGCAGGAAACAATGGCAAAGCGGAGTTGCATCAGTATTATAGAGGAACAGTGGTCTAAAGCATCTTGAAACAATTTATATATCTATTACCTAGACCTATGGATATGCGTGTGTATACGTATGTATGTATATATAGATAAAATCTACATTATTAATTACATCATTAATTTGCATTAACATAACGTCACCAGTATAATCAATTCATTTCGAGACCTATACAATATCAAGTTCCCCACACACTTTGAACAGGCGCGACAGTCACCTGAAGAGTTTGGTAAGCTCCGATCACCACACGAAACTGATAAAGTTCTAAAGAAGTAATTCTAAGGCGCGGGGGTCCAGTGTAGATAGCTTCGATAAAACAACGGCGTTCTTGAGGTTATACACTATCTAAAGGATAAAAAAGAGAGAAGCATTTTTTCTATCCTTTAGATAGTGTATAACCTCAAGAACGCCGTTGTTCTAAAGAAGTAACTTAAGCATATCTTTTATTGTTTTACTATTCCGCTCCACCTAGCTATTGAGCACTCTACTCATACGATTTCGAACTTGACACTTATCTACACTTACCTCTTTCTCTCTCTCTGTCTCTCTGTCTCTCTCTCTGTCTCTCTCTGTCTCTCTCTGTCTCTCTCTGTCTCTGTCTCTGTCTCTGTCTCTGTCTCTGTCTCTGTCTCTCTGTCTCTGTCTCTGTCTCTGTCTCTGTCTCTGTCTCTGTCTCTCTCTCTCTCTCTCTCTCTCTCTCTCTCTCTCTCTCTCTCTCTCTCTCTCTGTCTCTCTCTCTGTCTCTCTCTGTCTCTCTCTCTCTGTCTCTCTCTCTCTCTCTCTCTCTCTCTCTCTCTCTCTCTCTCTCTCTCTCTCTCTCTCTCTCTCTGCCTCACTCTCTCTCTCTCTCTGTATGTATGTATATATATACATATGTTACAATGCGGATTGATAAAGGCTATGGAACCACATCCAGAAAAAAAAAAAGCCGCAGCTGCTGACGCCTTAGGGCGTTCAACTCTTTGAGTGGTTGTTACGGCCAGAAGCTGCAATTGATTGTGTTGCCAATCGTCGCACCAGGTGCTCCACTGGATTCCAATACAATAGGTTTAGAGGGTGTATGGCTGATGCGCAACAGCTATTTCACCATATCTGCGCATGCAAGGTGAGAAGTCCTATGGCGATGAAACAAAGGCGACGATGCCAGGTCAGAGAAAACTGGAAGCCATTAGCTGGAGTTTTACACATAAACGGTCTGATTGTGATGGTCATGAGGATACTGACTTCTGAGTGGCACGTCTTCAAGGCAGCTATTCAGATGACTAAGCAGCCCTATTTAGCGACAGCATTGCTTGCCCTCTCTTGGGACGACCCTAGAAAAGATGGGGTAAACAAAGCTCACTCGGATTAAAACCTGGCCGGAAAACCGCAGCCGGAGAGTCTCCATATAGCGGTAAGAAAACGAAACAGAAGCTACGGATTGCCACACGGAACGTCAGAACATTACTAGATTGAAAGGAAACAGAAAGACCTCAAAGAAGATCAGCAGTTGTTGCAAATGAATTGAAAAGTTTTAACTTTGATATAGTTGCCCTTCAAGAAAGTCGTATGTCCGGTAAATGACAATTAAAAGAGATGCCACGCACACTTTTCATGAAAGGCAGAGCCGCAAGTTAGCAGAGAACTGCAGGCATTGGCTTTGCAGTTTCAAACAACCTGACATCCATATTGCCATCGATGTCAATTGGTGTCTGCCAACGAATCATGACTATGAGCCTGCCTCTCAGCAAAACCTGCTTTTGCTGCCTTGATTAATGTCTACGCACCGACGATAAAGTACTCCGGCCAAGACAAAGATTCGTTCTATGCACAACTGAGACATACAATCATTAAGGTTCCAGTGGATGACAAGCTCATCCTATTAGGGAACCTAAACGCGCGTGTCGGAAACGATTGGAAAACATGGGAACCAGCACTTGGCAAATTTGCACGAGGTAAGATGAATTTAAATGGTGAACTGCTGTTGGGACTTTGTATCGAGCTGGAACTTGTAATCACGAACACTTAATTCCAGGGGTGGTGCCAGAGAGGGGCAGGGGGACTACAGCGCCCCGTCGGGGAAAATTGAACAATTCGTCGGGGAACGACATACGTGGGGGAAACTTTAAACATTCGTGTTTGTTTTCTCAAACTGGTAATTTGAAAAACGAATTATCTGCCTTAAATGTGAATAATAAAAGCGGGGAAGAATTTTTACGAGAAAATCGGGGGGAATAATGTGAAAACGAACGAAAAAGCAAACTGACATTGATGTGGCTGGACAACCTGGCCTAAAGCCATAATTATCAGTATCACCTTTATTGTTTTGTGGCTTTGCATGTTTAGAATAATGCAGACTATACGGCTGATAAAGATTGATCTACGAACGGTAATGAAACGGGGGCGTCTGGATAGCCTAATTATGCTAGGAATTCATCGTGATCAAGCGGGCAAAATTAACTTAGATACCGAAGTGAGCAGGTTCAAAGCAAGATTTCTTAGGTGCAGGATTGCGCTCTAACTGTGTATATCATATAAGTATAACGTTTCTAACTTACTGGGCTAAATGTCGTCAGTGCTGTATTTTGTTATCACTATTATTTTTTCCCTGTACTTTTAGATTGGACAATTGAAAATTGTAAATATTAACTTTGACATTTTATTAGTTTATCTTCAAACAAGAAATTTTCTCATTTTTCAGAACTATCATAGGCGTGAGGAAATAAAAACAATACATTAAGTATTCGAGAATGATCTGCCTATTGCTATTTACATAATACGTTAATATAATATGTCTTACTGTAGTCGGTACAAAAACAAATTGTTCAGTTATCGATGCATATACATTCATTTCCAGAATATAATACATTTTCCTGCACCTAAACCTTAGCCCCCCCCTGTCGGGGACCTTAGCCCCTGCATCGGGGAATTCCTGGCGCAACCCCTGTTTACTTCCAAATGCCAGAAAAATGGTATTATAGCTAGAAACATCCAAGATAAAAAAGATCTCACCTCCTTGATTGCATCATCACAAGTAAGCGTGACTTGAAAGATATCCGAACTACTAGAACTATGCGGGGTCAGGGAGTGTTCCACTGACCACCACTAGATCTGCTCCATTCGTAAGTTCAAAGTTCGGCTAGAAGTTAGAAAGTAGAGACCCATTTGTCCAAAGAAGCTGAACACCAGCAAACTAGTCAACACAGAAGAGCGTTATATGTTAGACAAGAAGATCTTGGCATCTCTGCGAGCGCATAAGGTGAACACAGATGATGGAGAAAGCCTCTGTAAATTCATCAAAGAAACCACATTTGCAGCAGCAAAGGAAGGTTTCGGCTTTCACAAAAGGAAGAACAAAGACTGGTTCAACGACAACGACCCAGAAATTCACGACCTGATTGCAGAGAAAAACCTGCGCTTTAAAGCATGCCTTGGAGCAGATACAGAAGGAAACAGGAAACTGCTAAGTCAAGCAAGAAGCTGCCAATAAACAAGACTTCGCTAGGTGAAAGAGCAGTGGTGGTTATAGAAGGAAGAAGAACTTCAATCCCTAGCAGACAAAAACAGCTCTGCAGCCTTTACTGGACTCAAGGAAACGTATGGACCACAAAAATCAACATCAAGTTCAATTCTCAGTAAAGACGACCAACAGATATTCACTGAAAAAAGCCAAGTCCTCAACAGATGGAAGGAGCATTTCAGCGAGCTACTAAACTGCGAATCCCTGGCGCACAAAGACGCACTTCACAGTATCCAACAACTGTCAGTTAGAGAAGATTTAGGTGTTTCCCCTTCTATCAAAGAACTAGAACAAGCCATAAATGGAATGCAATCTGGAAAAGCACCTGGGTTAGATGGAATCCCGGCGGAAGTATTCATACATGGAGGTAAAGAGCTAAAGAAGAGGCTACTCCATCTCATACACGTGTGGTGGAAAAAAAGAAGTGTCCCACAAGACTTCAAAGACGTCATTTTAATCCCTATATTTAAAAACAAGAGAAATTTTAAGGAATGTGGTAATTACAGAGGCATTTCACTCTTGGAAACAGCAGGGAAGATCCTTGCAAAGGTCGTACAAAAGCGACTATCCAAGCTTGCAGAGAATATCTTAATTGTTCTCAGGAGAAGGCGATTGAGCAAAGGAAATGTCTGTATATCATATTCATCAATTTCAGCAAAGCTTTTGACTCTATAGGTCGTAGAACCCTCTGGAAGGTGCTTAAAGCATTTGGCCGACCAGACACATTGATAGACCTTACACGTGCATTTCATGGCGGAATGTTGGGAGTAGTACAAGTTAGAGGTAAGCATACCGAAAAGTTCCTAATCCAACACGATACAAAGCAAGGTTGTGTTTTAGCTCCAAATCTTTTCACAATCTTCTTGACGGTTGTTCTTATCAAGGTTCGAGCGCAGGATTGATGAGGAGTATATACACGCACAAGACACGATGGTAAAGCTTTTTAATCTAGCTAGGTTAAAAGCAAAAACAAAAACCATCACTCAATTGCTCCTTGAACTTCTTTTTGCAGATGACACGGCTTTGCTTGCCCATAGTATATCTGATATGCAAAATACAATAGATAGGTTTGCTGAAGCGTCAAAAGAAATGGGGCTCAACGTTAACATCACTAAAACAGACGTTCTGTATCAACCAGCGCCAAACGTCAGTGTGAATGAACTCCCAATAATCCAAATAGATGGTATACCATTGAAGGTAGTGAAGAACTTCAGGTACTTTGATCGCACCATATCCCATGACAATCACAGAGGTCCACAACCGCATTCAAAGTGTATGCAGAGCCTTTGGAAAACTAGAGAAACGCCTCTGGTCGGAATCAGGAACCAGCATCTCAACCAAATGCAAGGTCTAGCAGTTGTCGTGCCTGGGCTCCTCTACTCCGCTGAAACATACAGCCTTTATTGAAACCATATCGTAAAGCTAAACTCCGTACCGATGAGACATCTGAGAAGAATACCAGGAATCAACTGGCAGGATCACATTACTAACGTAGAGGTGCTTATAAGGGCCAACATGGTGAGTGTTGAAGCTCTCTTAGCAGCTCACCAACTCCGATGGGCTGGACATGTTACACGCATGCACCGGAATCGTATACCGCGCATACTTTTGTACGGAGAGCTTGTAGATGGATCCAGACTCAGAAGAGGACAAAAACTTCGCTTTAAAGATGTCATGAAACGACATATGAAGGCTGCTGGGATCGATGTTAGTAAATGGGAAGAAACCCCTCAAAACGGACAAGTCTGGGGAAAAGCTATCAGGTCTGGTATGGATAACACAGAGCAAAAAAGAGCTGATGATACAGCGCAAAGGCAATTCATCAGAAACAATCCAGGAAATCCAGAACACTCTTGCGAGGAATGTGGTCGCTGTTTTCATAGTGAAAGGGGCTTATCGCTACATCGGAGACTTAAACATCTCACCTAGTCATCATCAGTAAATGATGGACAGCACAAGAAGAAGAAGAAGATACAGTAGAACCCCGCTAACTCGAACTGCCAACGGTAATGAAAAATAGTTCGAGTTAGCGGGATGGGCGTTGGATTTCAAGTATCCTGTTAATAATTAATACGATGTCGTGGTTTTATGATTCATCCACAATTGCCAGTCATTTTGGTCCAGTCAGTTACAAATATTTTAATTTTTCATCATGGATAGAGTTGAATGTGTTGTCCTGAATTCTAATATTACCATATTTTAATGTCTGCCATTATTGAGTTGAATAACTGTTTATGATAAAATGACCATACCAGAATACATGTGCAGGTTCAGTGAATGTTTGGGTCGTATATATACGGCTGAACAAATTTCTGAAAGCCCTACAAAATAAACTGGATAGACTAGAACAGTTGCTACGGGCTACTCAAGACTAATTTGCGTGACAATCTAAGACTCATTTCATCGAATTATAATTGTGTGAGCAATATTTACCTAGGATAATCAATTCGTTATGTGGACTTTAAACCGTGTCACTCCGGAAAGACGGTCTTTTCTGGGTTTGAATTAGGTTTCCGTACATTGTCACGTTATCAGTAAAGATTCAAGATTCCGACTAGTAAAACAACTACGTCCTGACACTTTCAGGTTTATCGACCGACGTTTCCAAAATAGAGTTCGAGTTAACGAGGTAAATTTGAACCAAGAGATTATAAAATTAGTTCGAGTTGGCTGGGAGTTCCAATTAACCGAGTTCGAGTTATGTGGTAGTAAATGATAGGGGAAATGTAATCAAATCCAGGGGAAATTGAATTTGGTTCGAGTTAGCGGGGAGTTCGAGTTAACCGAGTTTGAGTTAGCGAGGTTCTACTGTATACATGTGTTAGAGTGCGCTTAAAAATATTTATTACACCTTTAATTTGAACATAAAACCTTTCTCCTCTGAAGCTCACCAGATATAAGTCGTTCAATGCTACTCGTTAAAAAATCTTTAGGAAAAGGGGGTTCGTCCTTCTATCAAGAAACGCATACACATGATTTGGAGGCCGTCCAATTATACAAAATCTAACCTTATTTGGTATTAAAATAAATTACAGAAGTTTCAAATTACGAGTACTTTGTGTACGCCCCAAATCTATCTTTTCTAGTCGATTTATTGACGTTAGCGTCGTCAGTAATTTTAAAAACATAAATCCTTTGATCACCTATGGCCATCAAAAATGATGTGTATATAAATCTTTCCCAACATTAATCTTTGTCTCCTCCCATATCTAATGGTAACGCACTGATGATCATTAAATCTCTTCAGAAAACCTTTTTCATCGTGATTGCACCACTAGCAGGCTTTCTTCAATACCCACAAAAAATAGCGCAAATCACCCAAACGAATCTCAGTCAGATAACAAATTTGCAATAAATTTACGATCTTCTTCACGTTCACAACCCCTCGTCAACAAACTTAAAAATTCTGCTGTGTTAATTACACATTTTTCCATCCCTTTACTCGAGTATGTTTTGATGAGACACTGTCAATAGCCTATGGACGACCCAGAAACCTCAAACGTAACAACAATTGTTTACTGTCAGAGTAGGTCGAGGACCTGAATGAGGATGAGGATGACGAAAAGGATAAAGTTAAGGATGGCGACGAGGATGAATATAAAAATGGGGATGAGGATAAGGATTAGGAGATAGATAAAGATAAGGATGAGGATAATGATGAGAATGAAGATAAAGATAAAAATATAGATAAAGATTAGGAAAAGGATGAAGATAAGGAAAGATAAGGATAAAGATGAGGACGAGGATAAAGATAAGGACCAGGTAGTTTCAGTCATAAAGCCTAAATCTAATAATTTCTTCTTAAGGTTTAGACTATAGCCTTTGAGGAAGAAATCCCTGTCTACCTCCTATATGCTCATTGCCCTTTATTAATTCTCTTTACCGCTTACTCGTTGCTCTTCCAAACTCCTCTGGCAACTCCTTACTTTCTCTGGCTCCTCATTGATCGTCCATTCTCATCTCTCCTCATTGCTCCTCCTTTTCGTCGTTTCTCCTTTTTACAATTTCTCCTCCTTTGCTCCAATTTGCTATTAGTTTTTTCTGTACCTACTTATTCATCCTCGCTTTTCTTCGTTTCTCGTTTCTTTTTATCCTAAACCGCTTCATTACGAAGTTTCATTTTACTATCATCTTATCCTAAGCCTTATTCTCTGTTTTATTCAAATATGTATTCCTCTTTTGTATGATGCGTTGCATGTAATCCTTTTATTACTCTAAAAGAGTAGTAAAGAAAATCAGGATTTTGCTTTGACTTGGGGTTTCCGGACGTGTCCTAATGCTCGAATCTTAGCGTTTCCAGGATTCGCGTCGCTCCATGTTTCTTTTAAATAGATAAATTAGCAATACCCAAACGACGATATGGATCAACCGGCACGATTTGTTTCAGTGGTTAGTTTCTCTTTCAGTGGCAAAGTAGAACTACTTGAGCGATGAGGACAAACATAAATTTGACTCTAAAATCATGATCATCTGTTCGATTTGTTTCAGTGGTCAGTTTCTCTTTTAGCGGCGCAGTAGACTACATGAGCGATGAGGGTAAACAAAATTGTCCCTAAAACCAAGAACATCCATTCAATTTGTTTCAGTGGTTAGTTTCTCCTTCGTTGGTGAAGTAGAACTATATGAATGATGGGAGCAACATAAAATCGTCTAAAAATACAAGTAGATCGGCAAGGAATCTGTTTCGATTAGCTTTACGACTTCTTTTTGTATGTTGTCGCCCACCAATTATCCAAACAAATTTCATTCTCAAAATTCTAATATTATAATACATATAAAGTACACACATAACTATTTACTCAACAGGGTACGTTGTGGTCCAGTGGCAACACCATGTGTTAATTCGGACTTTATACCGATAAAACTAACTTGTCAACAATCCTTAAAGGGGAAACTATATTTTTAAACTCGCTTTTCAAGCAATCTAGCTACGGCTTAAAAATGAGGTGCAAGGACGGGCAAGTTATACAGTTGTAGGAAAATATCCTGTAAGCGTGAACTTTTTTCGACGTTGATGGAAATGATGAAATTTTATTGTCTCAGAAATGGCATCTTACTCTGTTTTAATTTCTTACATTCATTTTTCGGCTGTTACGATTTTCAGTTTTGTACATTATTGGACGGTTGTGCATTTGAAAAAGTTCTGGAGAAAAGCAGCTGGACACGCACGAAAAACTGGCAAAGCACGACAATTGCCTGAAACTGACATGGTTTAAATATGACTTCGTGAGTAAAACACAAGTCAATCCATCTAAAGGAGTAGCATTAATCAACATTAAAAGAACAGGGGCAACGTCTTAACGGATAATTTACCTTAATGTCAAAGTTATTAGTTTGCCAAATTGTATTGCAAAACATGTTAATTAAGTTTTTGATCCAGTAACTGCTAAAAAAAGAAGAAACCCAATATGCCAAAAGACTTTTCGAAGTCAGTCCGTCCAATAACAAAAGCCAGAATTGTAGTAGTGGTTTTAAGAAAGCCAATCTAACAACCCTAAGAACCAGGGGCGGCGCCAGAATTTTCCCGACGCAGGGGCTAACGTCCCCGACAGGGGGACTAAAAAAGTTGGGCTAGGACCACGCCCTCTATAATTTTCTCTTTTAAAGGTCGAAAACGTCATGTAATTTTTCGAATTGACTAGAAACAATTTACTTTTAGACTTGAAATAAAGAGGAGACTCTATTATCTTTCTTGGCTAAATCTGTCACAAGTGCTCATAGTTTGTCAATGTAAAAGTGTGTTATCATCAGTGACAATTCCCCGACGAGTTGCTAATTTTCCCCCGACACGGGGCTAAGGTTTCCCGATGGGGAACTGTAGCCCCTCTGGTGCCACCCCTAGTGAGAGCGCCTTCAAGATAATTCAAGATACATAAATTAATTTAACACTAAAAATTAATAGTTACGATGGAGCCTTGAGACGCCAGCTGGTCCACAGACTCCTCTGGTCTTCGAAACTCCCTACTGTAACTCTGAAGTCCCTCCTCTGTGTTTATACATTAGTCATTGAGGTTAAGAGTATTTTGAACAAAATTTTTATAAGGATTCAAGGCACTTAATGTACTTAATCAGGTTTCTTTTGTTGGAGATCTATCTTGGCAATCCATATAAATTTAAGTAAATTAGCTTTTGCACGGCTCGAGTCGCTGCGCTTATCTCCGTCCTCAAAAGCACCGGTCCGATAGTTCATTAGTACAGACCGACCATGCGAGGTCAATAAGTAGTAATTTATTACTAAATATGGAGCATCTCCAGAGTAATGAACATAGTTTACAAGGGATGAAGTTATATTATCCGACACAATTGCAAAAATAGAAGTGATAGGGATAAAAAAAATAAAGAAAAATACTTAATGTTACGGTTAAGGGAAGAGTTTATTTTGAAATGATTAAATTTTCGTGGATGATAATATGAATTTGAAAGGAACCGGAGATTAAAGCATTTAAACACTATATCTTAAAGTTTAGTTAAATAGTATCGTGCCTAATGCTGCTTGAGAGTGTGTTCAGACCGGCAACACTTGCAATCACTGTCCTGATAATTTTAAACTGATTAGGGCAATTTCTCATGCATAGTTAAGTGGGAGGATTTGATCTAATTTACCCTCTTTACAGCTGATGACTGATATTGATTAAGTATGTTCAAAATTAGGTGCACTCTACATACAAATAATTTCCATATGACCGGTAAATTAATAAATAAAAAATTACAATCTATGTGTAGATTGTCAGTTTGTGTAGATACTCAGAATACCGTCCAATACCTTATTTCTCACTCTGTTGGTCATTGTCACAGATCAAATTGAGTTTACAGCTGTGAAGATCTCAGATCGTGATAAAATTGAGGGTTTGTACTGTACATTAACAAAAACATGCTTGTTTCAAAATTTTTTTGGCTTCATTTCTCAATTTTTGGTTTCTCCAAAAAAACACTACGGAATTAATACTGGAATTCATCAGAACAAGTGTCACCGACCAGGTTTGTAACAACATGCCGCTGAAGCCGGGGACCTTCAAGGCAATTACAACCGGTACTGGTGCAATGCACACAAAAAAGCAAATTACCACGAGGAAACAAGATTTAGCTAGTTTCAGTTCTTGTAGAAATTGTGTCTTTCCGTGCAGTTCGGATGTGTTTCGTGACTGAGCGTTGTGATGACGAGTAAGTCCATTTTCTGAACAAACCATTCTGTTAGATGATCGGCTAGCGAGATATATTCTTGCATAAATGTATACAGTAATGAGCAGAAGAAAAGCATTCATTGTACTTGAAGCTTGAAAGATTAACCTTCCTCTCACGACGGCAAATGCACATAACATTAATACCCACGAAAACCAAATGAAAACCACACACATCAAAAGTTTCTTCCTGGTTACTGTAGTCCGGTGTAAAATGGGATGTAAGACTCCCAGATATCTTTCCATATTTATCATTGATAATGTCAGCAAGGACAGCCCAGCTAAGAAAATGATTGCTCCCCTGAAGGTCTGCGCTAGTACACAGTTCGCAGTTCCTGTAATTTCGGTTGTTAAACTCAAAGTATGCGAGAAACTGCAAATCATTCCAACCATGAGATCGTTGAGTGAGAGCACCATGATCAGGAAGTAAGACACTTTCTTCTGCAGTTGGGAAGATTTCCAATACGCTATTAGTGTAATAAGGTTGAGAAATATAGTTACGATGGTCAGGATTGCGTTTATCGCACAAGCGATGATATGACCCACGTAATAGTTCTTAGAAGGAAAACGTACGATCTGTACAATAGTATTTTCTTTGTTTTCAAACATTAAACATGTTTTGAGTAATGCAGAACTCTCCGGGGTAAAGTTCATTTCTTCTTCGAGAACACCAAATATCTCTTCTAGGAGGGCGTTGATTAACAAATGACACTATCACCGCTACCAACCAAGCTTATGAAGGCTTTGTTGCCGGGGTTGTTGTGGCAACCACTGGTCTGCCTTGTAGCCATAGTGTATTTTGCTTGACCGTAAGTGGTTAGAATGTTATCAAATTCATAACCACGCTACTCGGAAATCGAAACATTTCCATAAATGTCATTCACATCATTTTACGTCTAGGAGACCATGCCTTGTCTTCATTTAATACTATTTACCACAAATTTGTAGCGTTTTTACAAGAAAAAAAAGAAAAATCTTGTCCCCCATATCTAGCTTGCCCCTCAATTGGTTTCTTTAAATTGCTAGGCATGCCGCCGTCATTGGCTTTCAGAAAATTGTAGCGTTCCATCATGACAGCAACACAATGTCTCAGAGCTGATGGATTAACAGAGTACGGTGATGTCGTTTAACTACTGCACTAATGTAAAGATGCATTGAAATGTGGCCTGGTCTGTTGCATTATATCTTTAGAACAGTATGCAACAGTTCTGTAGAGGATATCACTTAACGGTCTGTCGTATCGAGCTGAGAATGAACTGACAATCCAACATATCGAAGCAGGCACGGCGAAGACAAATCAGCATTGGGGGGTGTGCTAATCCAAAAAATGGCCAAACAAATTGTAACTGCAATTAAATGCACAATATTTTTTTGGTCAGGTCTATTTCAACGAGAGAGAATGCTGTTTCATGGTAGCATTACATGAACGACTCATCTACTTTTTTTCCCATCACACGAGGTCTACTTCTTAAACTAGTAAATTTAGAGTTAAGTTGGTAAGTTGTAGTTTCATGTCAGTAAAGGTGTTCAGTTATATGATGTGCAAGCTATGTCATTTGACTGGTAAATAGTCAGAGAAACCTGCTTAGACTTCAGAGTTGTTCAAAGTAATTACATCTGACACAGCTTGCACAGCACACAATCGAACGCTTTCATTAAATTTTTGACAGCATTATTATTGGCGGGGGGCTAAAGCCCCTCCCCTAGCCCCCATCTTCTGCCGGCCTGGTCGAAGTAATACAGCACTGACAATCCTACAAAATGCTGCCATCTGTTCAGAAAAAATGTTTGCCACGTGAGACTGGCCTATTATCTTAAAGATCTCTTATTGATTATCCCCAACAACTTTAAGGATGGACGAATATAGACCACGTTCATAATGGCCACTACTTCGAATATTCCTCTAAATATGAAATACTATGTTTATCTTAAATAACCGCACGAGCCCCGTTCAAAAAGGAAAATTGTTTTGCACGACAAACACTAGGAGAACGCGTACAGACTGCTGTACCACGATAGCGGCTCCAGCGGATAGCATATAAAATTTGTGTTTATGATGGATTTTATATGTTTAGAATTCGGTTTCGGACCTCTCCTTATGGAATGGCGTTGTAATTACGCTTGTATTAAATCCTTCCAGGCAGGATCTGTCTTTTATCATTTTACCCTGGCTTACGCCTGATGACTTTACTCATCAAGGATAGACATCCTTCAGGGAAAGGATTAACAAAATAATGCCGTGATGTGTTTTTATTTTTCCCCTTATTTCTACCTTCTGGTGTATGTCTGTTGTAATATTCAGATGACGTCACTACATCCTTTTAAACCTTTATCAATTTTATATTTTCAATCAGCACATTAACTTGAATATGAAATTCACAATCATTTAAGTACATATATGTTATATTGCTAAAATGTTTCGCCATTTAATATTTCTAATAAAGTAGCTGTGGTTTCACTTCTATGCACGTTTATGTATAACAGTCTGGTGGACGCGTGTCCCATTTTTGTCAATTTTTTATTTCTGGATTCAATTGCACTCCATTTCCTTTCATATCGATTCATGCTGTCTTTTCTCGATCTTTGAGATGTTTGAAATGGGACGATTTTCGCATAACTACGAGGTTTGGATTAGACGCTGTTACCAGTGATCCTTTCTTGCTTATGGCTTGGTACTTCTCACTTTCGTAGTGAATCTGTAGTTTTGATTATCCATATTTCAAAGCAGAACTGTGTCGTCAACTTTAAAGGTTTGAATTCTTGGCATTTCGTTTCTTATCTACGATGGCCCATAGGGAACGTGCAGGAAATTACAAGGTGCTGCACTTTTTATAAATTTGCTAGTGCAAATAAAAACTATGGAAGTCAGATTTAAATATAATTGCTGCAAACTAAAAAGTTTGTCAATGCAAATTAATTAAAAGTTTGGTTGCTGCAAATTAAAACTTTCGTTGCGTCAAAATAAGTTTAGTAGGTGCAAACTGGAACTTTCTTTGCTGCAAATTAAAAGTTTGGTTAGTGCAAATTAAAAGTTTGGTTGCGGCAAAGTAAAAGTTTGATTTCTGTGAATTAACACTTTTGTTGCGGCAAATGAAAAGTTTGGTAGGTGCAAACTGAAACTTTCTTTGATGCAAATTATAAATTTGGTTGTTTCAAATTAAAAATTTGGCTGCAAACTAAAACTTCCGCTGCTGAGAATATAAACACGGCACTTGATGTCGGCCATATTCTTGTTGTCAACATTTAGAATATACCGTTAGATCAAACACATAAAGATATCATATTTGGAAGAGAGTTACGTGTAAATGTCCGGCAGCTTTCATGCTCGACACGTGATATTGCATTATCCTAGCCGGCTCAAAGCTGCTGCAACTTTGTTCACGATTTATAACTGAACGACTCTGTCCCCCACTAGTTTAAGGTGGTCTTACACTCAAAATGTGGATTTTTTTTAGGAAAACTTTTTTGTGGCTAAATGTCGTCTAAATTGTGATTCGAATGTAGTCGTAGTGACGTTGAGGTGACCTTGAATAAGATTGAAGGTGTTTTCTTTTTTGCCTGCAACGACCTTAAATGACCTAGCTTCATAATTTTGACCTTGACCATGGTTTTTCACGCAAGAACCTTAGGAAAACATTTGGCATAGGAAGAACATCTGTAGATTCTTCCTGAAGGTGTTGGAAGACTACAAACTGTATTCTGCATATTCAATATTCAACGTTGAATCTGCTTTTCTCGATTTGTTAAAGTGGTTCAAAACATCTTTTTTAGACGTAAAATCAAATTTGCCTTTTTACTTGTTCTTACCAAATGTTCAACACAGGTAACGAAGATAACAACCAATGAACTGAACCAATTAATTGAAATTTCACGTTGTAGCTCTTCCTAGAATTGTATGTTGGCGTATAGTTTCTTCGGCTGTACTTTGAAATGCTTTTTAAAAGAATCGGAAAAACAATCTAAAAACGCTCAGACATTTTCTAGTTTTTTAGGTTATGTACCTGAAGCAGCTTTCTGGTAATTCATTAAAACCTATAAAAACTTCCCTGACCACTTGGTTGTACTATATCATGTTTGAAAGTGGCTGCACTGTTTCACTGTTGAAAGATCTAAGATCTTTAAACAGGGAAACAGTTTTAAAAGTTTTAAAGATCTCTTTTACTCAAAGATCTAAGCTCATGATCGTTGATGAAGAAGCATTGCAATGGACAAATAAAGAAGAAATCCAGGGCGTTGGACTACTTGCTGATTATAGTAACACATAGCATGTGACGCCAAGTTTATGTTCCTCGAAATTTAGTGTGCAAGACTTGTTCGGGAAGATTAATCCAAGTGATTTAGAGGAAAATAAATGTGGACGTTCGACTTGGCAAAGGTATTTATCTTTGGGATCAAACTTCTGCTTGCACATTAAAGGTAAGAAGATTTTTATGTCCGACATGTTCAGGGACGGTTGTCACGGGCACTTGTGTCATGGCTTATCCAACGGATAGAAAGTTTTAGTGACTGAATATCACTCTCTATGTCCTGAACCGCCGAACCATACTATTTTGTTCGCCGAATAGCTCTATGAAGTGGATAACTCGTTATTCGGCAGACAAAGTTTAAACTCATTTGTTTAAAACAAGGATTTCAGCCGAACAAGCTATTCGGACGTTGTAACAAACCGCCCGGAGCGGGTGAAACATCAAAGTTTCTTTGCTGTCAATGCACCAACAGGAGTTTGGTCTCAAAAATGTGCATCTTTTTTTTAGTTAAACATCGACATGTTCTTTCTACTACTTCAACTTGATCAATGTTCTTAACAAACCAAACAACTAAATTTTGGGAGGAACATAAAATTTGCGTCGCAAGCCTGGTGTATGCCATAATTTTCGATAATCAGAAGGTTATCCAGCACCCTAGATTGTTTTCTTCGATATGAACAATTCTCGATAATTTTATTTCAGTATCATCTTCGGAGATACATGAACAGAAATTTTTTCATAATAATCTGACACTGCCGAAGTCAACTGAAAAATGTGGACACGAGAAGGAGTTTAACTCGCACCTACGAGATACCGGTATCAAAAAAAGTAGATCATTTTATTTTAAATCAATTTATTTCAGTAAATCAGTGATGGTAGCCGCCTTGAAAGTATTTGATAATTGCTTCGTTCAGAGATATATCTTGAACACTGTTGTTACTTGTAGGTTGGTCAGACTGAAATGTTGTAAGAGTGTATCTCGCACATGAAAATTGACGGACATTTACACAAAATTGTCACACGTTCTGATGGCATGGCAGGAGTAGACATCTGCGACGCACGCAGTGCCATATGTGGAACAAAACATCATAATGTAGTCTGGTCAGTCTTCTGGGTTATTCTGGTGTAAGAGGAAATGAGATGCCTTGCTCATCGTCGAAAACGTATGTCAAAAGTAGGTTATTTAAGATCGATTCGATCTCCACCATAATAGTTCGTAGCTTATCAAACGATAGGGACGCTCGTCCTATTGACTTCTTTAAGCAACGTTTTACACTTTTGATTAGAGGTTCCCAAAATCCTCCATGCCCAGGTGACTTTTCAATTTTGAATTCTCATGTAACGCCCTTGTTAGCAAGGTATCGTTGAACTTCGTTTGAACGGGATATTGTAGACAGTTCCTTTGTTGCCGCTTTGAAAGTTTTTGCATTGTCTGATATCAACTTTCTCGGAGTTTCTCTGCGACTGGAAAATCACAGAATAAGAAATAACCAGAAGGGTCACTCGAGGTTGTAACGTGTCCTCACTTTTTCGGAGCCGTCCCAGGACTCTTCGCTCGGCCAAAGTCGTCGCAGCCAGTAAACCGCAGCCAGCTCAACAAGGATTTAATCTACGAAATGCGGTGTTGGCTCACTAAAATGGCTATATCTTGAAAAGTATTCGACTGATTTTGATTCTACGAAGACTGGTTGAAAAGGAAAGGTAAGTGATAATATTTCTGGTCACTATAAGTTATAAAAAGATTCCCAGCTGTTAAATTTAGACTTATAGTATTATTTATACTTATTTAGACGTATTAGTTTCCACAGCAAGGAACAATAATGAACGTTATAAAGAAATCAACCCATAGTTTTAAGTCTAACGCAAAACGAAGCTATTTCATACATTACATAAGAAATGCCTGTTGTTACATAGCTGTGACTGTACCAGGGTAATGTGTGACTCTGTATGATCGTTATTCGTTGTGACATTAATTTGTCTCAAAGAACGCTTAATATTACTTCACGAACTTGATTGTTGATTACTGAACCTTATACTAGCGCACAAACTTGAATATCCAAGCCTTAGATTAAGCTGACAGAAAAATAATTCATCAGAGAAAGAAAAGAAATTATATTGATTGTGTGGGCCGCACGAATGGCCTACTCATATAGGAGATATACGTCTAAATTTAACAGTTGGGAATTTTTTATAACTTATGGTTACCAGAAATATTATCACGTACCCTTCCTCTTCAACCAATCTTAGTAGAATAAAAATCGGTCAAATACTTTTCAAGATATAGCCATTTTACTGAGCCAACACCGCATTTCGTAGATTAAATCCTTGTTGTACTGGCTGCGGTTTACTGACTGCGGTTTACTGACTGAGAGGATTTTGGCAAAGCAAAGGGTCTGGGGACGGTTTTGAAAAAGTGTGGACAAAAACTTCAAAGGTTCCGACGCGAGTGACCCCTCTGGTTACTTCTTATTCTGTATGGAAAATCGTCGAAATGCTTACAGGAACGCACTAGTTGATAAATTTATCAGCACTTCCAAGTGAACAGCTCGGGTGGACGCACAAGTTAACAAACACGCGTAAGCCCTTTCAAACATTGGAATTGTATTCTCGGTTGTCGTGTTCTTCCATACAATGAGAGGTCCAGAAAAATCAAGACCGGCAGATGTAAAGGGAGGTGCATCGCTTACTCGCCACGAAGGTAAATGTGGTATTTTGGGTGTAGGAAACGGTTTACCTTCAAGCCTTTTGCACGTCACACACTTTCGGAGTACTTGTTTCACTGCTTGCTGTCATCGTGTGATCCAGTATCTTTCTCATACACAATTAAGGGTTTCTCTAATGCCGTTGTGCTTAACGGTATCATGACTTTCTCGAATAATCATCTCGGTAACGTGATGTTTCGATAGTATAACTATCGAATTCTTGGTTTCTAAGGGAATGGTGGAATTCTCTAATCGTCCCCCACTGCGAATTACTCCTTTCTTATCAAAAAATAATCCAAGTTGATTGATCAGTTGATTTGGCACCGCTCGCTTGGCACTTACAGACGTGGAATCTCTTCGTAAAATGCAGACGCTTAAATGTTTTTGATCCAAAGCGTTTCTGCTTCTCTAAGATCGTCAGCAGACAACATTTCCGCTCCCTTATCGTTTATTTTTTTGTTATTTTAACTTTTTCACGAATCGTAGTACGAGCACTGTGACACGCCATAATTTCACCATGGTGCTGTATATGCAGCAGTCCATGCCTTATCAGTTCGGGTTAGGATTAGGGTTAGGGCTTGGTTTAGAGTTAGGGTTAGGGTTTGGGTTTGGGTTTGGGTTAGGGTTAGGGTTAGGGTTAGTGTTAGGGTTTGGGTTAGGGTTTGGGTTAGGGTTTTTGATTTAGGGTTAGGGTTAGGGTTTAGGGTTCGGCTTAGGCTTAGGGTTAGAGAAGTGGAGTCCTGACAATTTTTGTTGACGCTACTTTGTCAACGAAACTCGTCATAGATCCCCGGGACACTTCGGGAATTCTAGTCCATGGAGCCATTTTTCGTCCTCATATACCTCACGTCCAGAACGGCCACGCGGTGGTAGATCAGCAGCGTTGTGTTCACCGGGACAAAAGTGTTGGGGCTTAATGTAGGCTGGGAGCTGATCGTTTTTCTGTGCTCTTGAACTGGGGACTTATTAGAAAGTGGGGGACTAAAAAGTGGAAATACGGTAACTTCGTAGTCTTGTCCATGTATGCGACAATTTCACAGGTTGCTGATTAAGAAGTTTCAACTTTTAAATTATACGAAGAGAAAATTTCATAATCAACCTGCACGGCCAAAGCCCAACTTGAAAATTTGACATGAGCGGAATTCGTTTCAAGTGTTAAGTTGTAAACAGGGCTGGAGGAGTGTAAATTCGGGGGGAAGGCTTGTGATAAAAATTTACCATTTTGCATGCTTTCCGGGAAATTTGATAACAAGTGTTCTAAAACGTAGTAAACTCAATGTTATACTTGGAAAAACGTGGGGGTATAGGCCCCCCAACTCACACGGCTCCACCGTCTCTAGTCAAAAGAATCTCTCGTGGACTGAAAACGGATTAAACAAGCATACTGTTCTCATTTGTCTCGATAACTCTATTGATGCAGCAGTCCGGAAACCCAAAGGTGCAACTTCTAATGCTTCTCAAGACAAAGTTTCAATTCCAGTTGACTTTAACACTGTGGGTTAATCATGAAATTTTCTCTCCCTGCTACTGTGATTATACATTGTGATTAATTGTTCTTGTTCCTCAATTTCCAGTTTCGAAAACATTCATCTAGGTAACAGAACATTTAGCGAAATATCGAGGGGTCGGCAATGTACCTTTATAGGTTTATCAGCATCGTTATGTCTTCTGTCTCATACCAACTCAGCTAAGCCCACTTCTCTACAATTTATATTCTACACTTGCATGACTTATGGGTGCCAGCAATTTCACTAACTTTGGTTATACTAGTTATACTGTATGGTTATTAGTAAATGTTGATGAGTCAGAGTTATTAAATAGTTTTATACTATTTTATTAATGCAAACATTCAGCTCGCCCGTTGGCCGAGCCAGTAGCGTAGCCAAGGGAGGGGCAGGGAAGCAGTTGCTCCGACTTTTGGCCCAGACCCAGGGTCTGTCGGTACATCCACCACATTTGTCGGTACAGTAAGTTTCTCCGTCGCGGATTAAGTTTGTGTGTAATGCCTGAATGAAAAGTCATTAAATACTTTCCGGCTTTTAAATTTAGATGTATGAAAGGCGTACAATGTAAGGAATCCTGTTTCTACCAACGAGAATGATATGGTTCGTGGGTACCAACAGGATCGTGGATAGGGTTAGGATCAGGGTTAGGATACGTTAGGGTTAGGTTTGGGGTTAGGATTAGGGTTAGTTCGAGCCCTAACCCTACCCCTATTCCTGATCCTAATCCTCCTTTTCAGGCATACCGTCCAGTCACGACCGTACCGACAAATCCAGTCTATCCTGAGGAAAAAGTGATGTAGGTGAAAGCTGAGCTAAAAGGTGATATGTTGGTGTGATACCTCACGTGATGTGGTGCACACACCCATTTATTTAGTTAAATTTTTTCGAAATTCAATATCCGTCAAAGTTGGCTATGTAAAAATTGTTCATCCTTTTATCGAATTTCGACGACAGTTTTACTTTTACTGTCACAGAAATGCTCTCGTTGCTTTTTCCTTTATTTCATCTGTCGGTGCATTACGAACACATCTTGTCGGTAGATTTGTCTCAACTTTCGTCTGACTACCCTTCACACTTTCAAATTCCTGGCTATGTGATTGGGCCGAGCGATCTCATGCGATGCAATTTTTTTTTTTGCGAATTCTAAAGTCACGGGTTCAAGCAAAGCCTTCAGGAATGGCTCTTCTCTTAACATTATTGTTTACGTTTTTTCTGTTCCAAGATTTTTATTTCTTCGCTTCTTCTTGGTTTTCCTTACAATTTCCATTAAACAAAATGTTCAAATTCACATGACAAGATTGTTATTAATTTTTTTTTTTGGTTCAAAAGCTGTTCATCGTACACTGTATATGGTAGGCGTTAAAGGCCCATTGAAAGTCCAACGCCTGAGAGCGTTGAAGGGCTGTCGTATTTAAGTGACATTAAGTACATTAAACGAACTCCAATTTCAGTCGAGATATTTGAGTGGTGGGATTGAGGAAGATTGCGTGTAGCAAATGACTAGAGAGCAAGAAAAGTTACCTGAAATTGATAATGATGAATTTTATTTTAGGGCATTGTGTACTGAACAGTTTTGAATGTTTTTGTTACGTCGAACAGAAATCAATTGATTGTTGGCAAAAATGTCCGACATCTCAGGATCGTTCTGTAAAACATTAAAATTGTAGATGACAATACGCCAAACTTTGTAATTGAAACGATCAAATGTGGGGAATAAGGGAATTTATCGAGGCCCATTTACACAATTGCAATACGATAGTTGTGTCCGTTTGTTCATTGTGATGTATGTGATTAACTCAGTTGAGTCAAGGGGAAGTATAGCTACAAATCCGGTGCCAGCAGACAATTTTGTGAAATATAGTAAAAAAACAAATCCCGAAAAACAATGACATCTCGAAAACCCAAGATTCGAGTCAATAACAAGACGAATAGGAAATGACTCAATTTGACTATGACTTTGCAACCAAGTCGAAATATCATCGCAATCAGACGTAATTGTTTTTTGAGATTTGTTTTTCACTGTAAGTATAGATACATCACTGGGCGAATTGTAAGCGGAAACTGTTCTTTGAGACAACATTGCATACTTCAGGACGACCAATCGCATGCGAGATCGTATTGCGTAAATGGCCCCTTGTGTCGCAGAGGTGATTTGAGAGCGACTGAAAGGAAAACACTGAAAGTTTTTTCAGTGGCGGTATCCACGCGATAGACGAGTTGGATAACAGCATGAGACAAAAAAGGACCTGGTTCCCGAAGGTTTGGTTGCAAAAAAATCCTCATTATCATTATATAGAATCGTGCAAGAATTGAGAATAAGGTATGGACTACTTAGTGCGGTTTGGTTAGTAGGACAAATAAAGACAGCCAAAGGAGTGGATGTTTGCCAAGACGATATACCGCAATTTACACAGCGAATCTCTGAACACTTGGGAGTTTCACCTTCGAGTGAAAAGATACTGGTCAACTGTTCTCTTTCCCCATCAAAGCTCACCCTCGAACAAATTGCCACCCCGTTCCGTTTGACGTTTTTTCCCTTGTGTCCAATCCTGATGTCGATTCTAACTTATCATGGAAAGCGTATTTATAACTAAATCTAAGCCCCAACTCAACAAAAATATTCGCCCTATAGCCCTTTTTTTATTTTGCTTACTCCTGTTCCTCTCACTTTTTCCTGTACTTACACCCTTCCTCTCTCCTCAGACTCTGATACTATACCTCGCAAATATAATATGCAACCTTACTCCATGTGTTCTCACTTGAAAATGTTGCTCGTTTGCAACGAAACAATAGTAAATTATTCTGAGGCGTATTTTTTCTTTTTCGGTTTTCTTTATTCTTGGGAGATGACTTTTTCGATCAAAATTTTTAGTGGGGCTCTTTTATCAAGAGAAACGAATTACATCTAAAACGATGTGACGTTGTGTGTTTGCTGTCATAGGGACAAATGATGCAGTGCAGCTCTTTGCGACTCAAAAGCGGTAATAGCATAGCTGCCTTAAGGTGGTAGTTAACCCTAAATTTCCCAAAACAATCTTCAGGCTTTAATTTAAAAATAATCTGCCTAATCACATTGAAACTTGGCACTAACCTAGTACCAAGCATGGAGTATACATTAACCTTTGTTGAAGCATGACATAGGGTGTGGTTGCCATGGAACAGCAAATAAACATTAAATATATACTTACTGCAAACAGCAATAACTCACAGGGGAAAATAGATATCAACACCAAATTTGTAAGACTGTTTGTTAGGTCATAAGCTATGCAATGAATGGTTAGACTTTTCTTAGAGTTAATTGCCGAGTCCGAATGCCAAAAATAGCTTGTTTCCATGTTAACTAAGGAACAGTTGCAAAATGCACAAAACTGACCATTCATTGCATAGATTATGGTAAGTTTGTTATTCAGTCCAAAAATCATCACAATCCATTAAATCCTCTTTGAGTTGTCGTTACTACCACTCTTGTCCATCGAAAATTCATTAAGTTCGCAGGGCAAAAGAGCGATAAATTCTGTAACCAAGCCCATCAAAAAATTGAAAAAAAATCTCTTCTGGGAGAAATTTAGGGTTAACTACCACCTTAATTTTTTTAGTTTCTAAATTTTTGGATCTAGTAATGGTGTTGTTAGCAAGGTTTACTAACATCCTCTTATTTGTTGCTTGTATTCTTCGAGACAATTCCGTTCGGCCGCGCACGAGTTGTACTATTTTATGGCGATGACTTCAAAATTCCCTGGCGAGACAGGACAGTGTATTAGGTCAGTTTCAAACGCCGTATGTTCTAGCCTGTTTCAGCTTTTTCTTAATTTTCAATTAAAAGGATTTAGTAATACACTACCTTAAAAAACCTACAAAGTAAGCAAATCAGCGTTTATGTAATTGTTACATGTTCAATGAATTTTATTTCACTATACGTAACATACTTTAAATACTCCAGCGTCATATTACTAAAACATGTATATCACCACCAGAGACGTGAATTATTTACATCAATTTCTATTCAAAACTTTATTAAACCGTAATGCATCCAAAAATGCTTGATAGACGGAAAAATATACCGTCAAATGGATAAAAATCAACGAATCAAATTAACGTATTATGGGGGTGTGAGACAAATGGATAAGAATCTACAAATCAATTCAACGAATTTTGGATATCAAAGGAACAATGAGGCTTTCATATCTATTTAGTATTTTCACCAGAACACTAATCCTTGTTGAAAGCCCTAGTAATTCCTGTTACAGCCAGCCTCATTTTCTCCGGAAGTAGAGAGACATGGCGGAAACAAATTGAACATAGCTTTCGTGTCCTGTACTGCGACTGTAAAATTCATGACGTAATTATTTCAAGCGGAAAAATACTTGAAAACACTCGGCTACGCCTCCTGTGTCCACTAGGCATTTTTCCGCTCGAAGTGAAGTTATTTACGCTATTACAGCAGTAACAACACGGCGACACTAAGGCAGTCTTGAACTTAATTCATTTGTCTAGTTTAACGGTCAAATTTGAATAACTTGTGCCGTGAATGTGATGAACTTGTAACTAATTAGAGTCAACAATTCATCGCAATTTTTTTGATATCAGACCATATAAATATCCAATATAGTGAAGCCTAAGATAAAACATATTCCAAAGAGTAACGTTATCTTGAAAACTCAAGATATGAGCCAATAACAAGACGAAATTTTGGTTGAAACCATATTTCGACTTTACTTCAAAGTCATCCTCAAACACTCAAAATATCGCAGTTTCAAGCAAAATTTCGTCTTGTTACGGACACACATCTTGAGTTTTCAAGACGACGTTATTCTTCGAAATATGTTTTATCTTCTACTTTTGAAGTTGTCGGCTGGACATAGTTTTTGGTGAAGGCTACAGTAACTTAAAAGGTTTGATTATAAATTTATGATTCAAAGTTGCTGCTCGTGACCCAACGCTTAAACACTCCTGTGTCAATGGCTCATGATCTGAAACTTTTTCAGCTGGTACGCTCTCTAGTTTATTAATAATCCATGAGACTAACCAGTCAAGGAGCTAGGTTCGATCACATTGGCGGGGAACAGATCTAACGATCAAAGATCAAACACTGGAGTTAGATTGTTCACATTGGCAAACTCTAGTGATCGACTTATCTTAATTTTAAATTTCAGTCATGGCACAAAGCAATGAATAATGAATGTTCATTTTTATCAACAGGGACTGACTGTTTCCTGTTTGCTTGGTCCAACATTCTTAATATACCGATGCAACGTGGTCATATCCTAAATTGCGCTAGAGACCTGGCAATAACAAGGGTGAGGTTGCAATATATAACTGTTTTATGATGCAACACATTCTCAGTCCATAGTACAGTCCTTTTATGCAATGCCAATCTCGTTATTACGAGGTTTCTAGCGTATCTTTCAAATGGTGAATAGAATTTTTCGCAAACACGACTACCAAACTAAAACAGACTTGTGACATGATTCCAGATGGACTACAAGTAGTCTTAATGGATGTCCTATGCGCCAGAAAGATTGGAATTTTTCACATGTTATGAAATTAAATACACACGATGGATAAACCACTCATTGCATGCCGCTGATCACCAGCACGCTGTCGTCAGATGCAAATAATTGATTAGCATTGGTGTACAAAAATACTGTAACTACAGCAGATATCAAAGTGATAACGATTCCAACGACCAATGTGATGACCTAGAAGGGAGGAGAAAAAATAAACCTTCAAGTCACATCAAAAAGGCACTCCTGTGAGTGTTGCAATAGTTTTCAGGCGGCTGTTCCACCAAAATCAACTGTGGTTGACAAGAGCGAAGCAAGCATAAGCACTAACAAATTTATGCGTGAATCGAGAAGACAAACACAATTACGATTGAAAAGAAATTTTGTTGGTTCTTTCATGCAGGTCTTATGTTAAGGGCTGAGAAACATGGTGCAGCAATGCACGCAATATGGCGTAAAAATTTTGAATGTTACGCACAACAAGGTTAGAAGATGGCAAAATTTGAGAAAAATCCTCGTGATGATATAGACTAGTAAAAATAAATATCCTTATCCATGTCGTACAACCTAGCCTGCGTCGCAGCCCGACTTTCACACGGAAGAAAGTGGGTCTGCGTAATAACGAAGAAATCCACGTTATGGGCCTTGTACGGTTGCACGATTTTGTATAATAGTTTCTGATTGCCTCACGGTTTCTTACATTCTAACGAGACTCGTGAGTGGCTTGCTTACTTGCGCCAGTCCTCCCCTTATTTCGTTTCAATGTTTTATTTTGCACGCGAGTTTGACAGATCAGTCTTGCAAACCGTTGTACTTATAGTTTACTCGGGAATGGATGAACCACAATGCAATCTTTGCATCACGAAAATAGATAAATCTTACGAAAAATTCCTTGTGGAAGGCAAAGGGTAATTCAACGTTTTATCAGAAATACAGACCCTGTTGTCTGACGTACCGAGAAGCAGCGAATTTATTTGCATCAGGCAATCAGTAGTTCGTTATTACGCAGACCCGCTTTCTTTGACGTCAAAGTCGGGCTGTGATGCAGGCTATGTATAACCTCATCTTCTATAACTAAACTGTTCTCCAAGAAGTCCAGTGGGAACCATGCCTGAAGTCCGTTTTTCACTAGGCGAAATTTGTTGCGCGAACCGAATTTTCATTTTTCAAATTGAATACATCCGTCATTAGCTTTGGCCGAAAGCACATGAAACAAAAGAAAAAGTCGCTTCGCGCGAAGAAATTTGTCTAGTGGAAAACGGCCTTAATGCGTGAAGTGTTACGATTGGAGGAAATCGGAGTGCCTGGGGAGAACCTCCGGTGCTTGGTCAAGGCAATCTGAACAACACTCTTCGCATGTGACCAAGGTAACTTTAATCCGACAACAACATGAAGCCGAAATTGAAGCCCAGTCACAAAGGAAAGGGACACGTTGGATACCACTGTCCAACCAACACCCCACCTGAACTTAACTTTATCATGACCTCATATTTTCTGTAATGCTTATCCAAACTCTGATCCTAATGTTACTGGTCTCTTGAAATCATATCTTTGCTTATGTTGTTGGTAACAGCTGCAAGATTTGTCCCACCCTTCATGTTCGTGCACATGCTTATTTCAAGTACTCGTGTGCTTGTTATTTGTCAACTGTGAAAAAAACTTAACTAACCATGCTCTTGGCAACGGCATCAGTAGCTCAGTTGGCAGAACATCACACTAGATTCGCGAGATCACGGGCTCAATTCCCAGCCGGATGGCCCAAAGTTGCATTTTCGCAACAGGACCCAGTTGAGTCTCAAAATTGAAATATTCCAACACTCGAAAATTTCCTTCATCAGAAATGTTAACCTAACTATCAGTCATCGAGTGTAAATGCCACAACATTCGTTGTCTTATCTTTCGTTTTGTTGTTGTGCCAGTGCATGCTTTATTCGTGTGAAACTGGGTTCTAGTACCCATTGATCTGGGTTAAATCTTTATGATATTTTTAGCAAGCCAGTAACGAGTTACTTTTTCGCTTTCCTTTCAGAGGCCTGGAGCGAAACCCCTCGAATGAAAATCAAATTAAGTGAAATGCAAATAAAAACTCATTTTCATACGAAAAGTTTAGCACCAGGCTTGCTTTCATAAACATATCCGATAGCTTGAAACTGGGCTATTTCTCCGCCAAGGGTTTCAAAAGAAGTAGCTATTCCGGCACGGATCATGCAGCTTTTCCCAGTCAGTCTTGACTCACCGTTTTTTAAGGGATATCTCAATATACCACACAAAGTATCACATCTGTGACTGACGATTTAAACCCTAGACGTCAGCTTCTTTCACCGAAGGTTGCAGAGGGAGGGATTCAAGGTATTCTGCTGAAATTTCCGTAAAATGTGGGGCTTGGGTTTAGCAACTGTTGACCTTTAGGCCGGAAAAAAGAAAGTTACTGGAAACCGCGAAGGGAAATGCGATCTGAAACACATCTAATGGCAGTTGTTTATCTCGATGTATTTGGCCTGTTTATCTCGATGTATTTAGCTCTCTTCCCTTGATACTGTTATTGTTCACACGAACTGAGGAAAGTTGGCACAAAATCGCTGCATAGAAAGATCATTTGAGACGCTTCAAGAATTTCACGACTCCACATTCACTCTTTTATCAGTTTTTTCCCCCCTTTTTTTTTAGTATTACTGTACAGCTAGTTTCTTGTCTTCTGCACTGTCCAAGCAGCTTGTATTTTCGTTCTCATTTATGAAAAAACTAGTTTCGTTCAGCTGAACCCGGTTACAAAATACAACACATGGAACAACACAGCTGCATAAACATACCTCCTGAGCAGGGTCAGCGACTAGAAACATTCTTACACTAAGGTCATTTCCCCACCTACAAAAACATGATCATATGGTGGTGAAACTGAACTACAATCGTGACATGCCTGATCACAAGTCTTCCAAGGGGTTAGTTTAGATATAAACCGATCGTTCAACTTTTTTTTCTGTCCGTGTGTGATCTTCATCACTTCACTCCCTTGACACGGCAATGATTAACCTCTGTACCACGTGACCTCCACATCATTCAACACCAGTGACCTAAGGTTAGCTATATGTTTTATTACTATGTTTAAAATAATTCTAGGGGGTCACTCATGTCAATGGATAACGTTAAGTGACGGTGGTCATATAAGGGGTCACTCATTCCTAGGGTCATCCATCGCTCAGACGCCGGCTAACGCGAGACGCTTTTGGTTGTCAGAGGGCGACATCTGGTCAGAAATGCGTTAAAGCAATGAGTTTTTCCATTTAACGACAGGAGAATGATCCTAAGTTTTTATTACGAATTATTCAACAATCATTTTGTGCGAAAGTGTTGGTCAGTTCGATTAGCGTAAAGTAATAATGTCAAGAGGAAAACTAGCCTCAGTGGGTAATCTCACTGCTACGGAATAAAAGTAATTGATGGAGTACGCACAAGACGTCCGCGATCCTAACCAGATTTCAGCTCTTGCGAGCAACGCCCCATCATTAGAAAATACCTGGTTTAAGATGACAAATGGGGAGTAACCTGACTACCTCAAGTTCTTAAGCCATCTTAATTTACTAATAAGATGTCGAATGGGTAGCAGTCTGAGCATCTCACGTTCTTAAGGCACCTGTATTGGTATTTTAACAAGTAATTTTATAAGAAGATGACAAATGGGTAGTAGGCAGACCACTTCACGTTCTTTAGGCACCGTATTTGTATTTTAATAAGTAATTTAGTAATTAGATGACAAATGGGTAGTATGCCGTATTCATATTTTAATAGGTTTTGCACTTAACGTTGCTTAAAGAAAGCCCTAGTACACCTGAATGCCAAATTTTTCTACATAACTTCCCCCGCTTAAAAACTAAAAAAATTGCGCAGATGACCTAAAAAACCAACCAAACAAAAGACCAAATTAAAAAATCGCCAGAACCCCAAAAATCTGACAAAAATTGACCATGTTTGCATTAAACTCGAGGAAATTCTGATCCAGTTAAAAATTGATTATGCGAATTTCAGACAAATTTCTCTCACAGCCCCCAATCAAAATGGGTTCGCTAAGCTGCTGAACAAAAATTATAAAACAAATTTACAACATTTCTCTAATTGCGTAAACGAAAAGCGTGTAGTATTACCTGCTTTCTGTCCACGTAGAATATTCCCTTGAGGTAAAATCCTTGAGAAGAAATGCTGGTGACTTGGCTGGTGATAAGAATACTGTTGCATTTATACGATTACTTCCCGACTGACTTTCTGTCATTTCAGAAATGTTGCGGTTGGTCGGCTGGAAATAAATAAACCTAATTAAACTTGTTTAGAACAGGTCGAAACAAGTGCCAGTGGTTACCCCATGCGAGTTTCGATTCATGTAGATACCATAGCATTTATACAAACATGACCATTTCCCGATAGATCTCCCGTCATTTCAAGAATTTTACAACCGACTTTTTGGAAAGAAGGAAACTACACCAAACAGTTGAAAACCTATGAAATATGTTACAGTGGTTATCTATTTGATAACGCGAGCTATCGTTTGCTAGTTTCACATTAACTCAACGGCAAACGTTTGCTTACAAGCATTATTTTTATTATCATTGATAATTTGTTAGTAGGGTGTCCAAGAAACTGTGATTTTCAGTACAGCCTAGATAAGAAATAATTTGTTCAAAAAACGGTCACTTTTGTCCTAATTAACACACGCACAATAGAAAAGTCAAATCTACGAGCCTCACAACATTTCGTTTTATAAATAAGTGATCAAGTGTGGGCTTTAAGGCTGTTTTGTAATAAACGAATTTTTTCGCGCTAAAGTACTTTCCATTGTTTCACTGGATCTTAGCTGGAAGTAGCGAGAAATCTATATTCAATTTATACGAAGCACAGTATATTGACTGCATACTGTATGTGTACAAGCAGAGAAATGTCGATTTAACTTCTTAATTGCACGTCAACGTTTTTGCAATAAGCCGAACCATACCTCGTCATTCTTCCAACATTCGGCGTAATTCGCGAGCAGTCGCCCTGTAATTTGAGTGATGACATTATGCTGAAGCTCTCCAAACGTTCCAACATAACGATTCAAAGGTTCATTCCCCATAACTAAAGAGAAAAATGTTGAAACTCATTACGACACAACTAGAAACACTGACGGAAAATTTTCGTGGTAATCTGACACTGCTTAAGTCAACTGAAAAATGTTGACTCGAGCGGGATTTGAACTCGCACCTTCGGGAACCGGTCCGCCGCTCTACTTGTTGAGCTTTTTAGTTGACTTGAGCAGTGTCAGATTATCACGAAAATTTTCTGTTCATGTTTCTCTGAGGATAATTCTGAAATAGAATTGAAACACTGCACATCTTCTCATAGATAAGCGTTGAGTTGTCGCGAGAATATCTCGTGCACTTAAGTTGGATAAAACTAGCCTCCAATCCCTGTAGACTCGATAGCTCAACTGGTACTGCGGCGGACCGGTTCCTGAAGGTGCGAGTTCAAATCCCGCTCAAGTCAACATTTTCAGTTGACTTAAGCAGTGTCAGATTATCATGAACATTTTCTGTTCGTGTTTCTCTGAGGATGATTCTGAAATAGAAAACTGACAATTTCTGATTTTCTACAATCTCTATTTTTCTACTAAGAGAGCTTCCAAAAAGTGAAAAGTGAGACTGAAAAAATATCAATATTACTCTTAAACGAGTGGTTTATTATACTGACGAAAGCATCAAGTTGATATTTACCTGGAAAATGAATTAAAACTATCTAATAGAAGATAAAGAAGGAGGAAAGGTTTAACACTTTTTTGACTGAATATCCTCCATTGACGTGTAACATCGTCCTTCAACAGCCGAAGTAAAAATTGTAGAGTCCGATCAGGGTCTGAAAAGGGTTAACATTCACTGACAGAGGGTAGAACAATCGCACATCAATAGACGACCTCTGGCAATGGCCTCCAATGTGACGTCATAGACGGGTATGGCCGACGTTTGACGACATACCTATTTAGTGTCAGCACGAACAAAAACAAAACCCTCGTTCCCAGGACCTCCTAACTGACAAAGCGGTAGCTTGCTGAGATATCAACGACCATGTCTGACGTAGAAGAAAGCATTAGCATTGCTTAGGGTGAGCTTGAAGTGACGTACGGATGTCCCAAAATCTGAAATATATTCATCACCTTTTACCAAGGTCTCAAATTTCTAGGTTTCCGAGAAAGTCCTAGGAAGGAGGATGAAACGTCGGTGGGATAGAGGATGTAAGCCTCAAAACGACTGATGCAACGCAAAAATTGTCTTAGTATGCTCTCTTGCAATACTCATCAATGATTCATAAAGAAAACACAACAGAAATTGGCTCTTAATTAGTGCGCTGTAAATCGGATATAGAATCATCCTGATTTACATCCACTTTTCCATCGATTTTGTTACAATTTCCCGAAACTTCGAATATTCAGTAAATATGGTCATTTAAATGTATTTCTATTTTAAAAATCCTTAATTATTTTAATATCTAATTCGTCATAATTCACCACAACTGTCTAAACACACCGACCTTGAATGAAAATTTTGAACGACGAACGTGTTTTGAAGCAAAGTTAGCACTGAGTCCCCTGTGCTCGTTGAGCAGCATTGTGGACCAAGCACAATAAGGGCCGGCCTAAAGTGTTGACCATGGGTTTGATATTTTTTACCGTATGTTTGAATTCTTTGTCTACAGCAATAATTTCGCCCGTCGTACTTTCTAGATTTATAATGATTTGAGCAACAAATCCGAAAACACCAGTCGCTGTCACAACACCTACCCCACTTCTTGTACTCTTTTTCGTTCAAAACGTTTTTAAAAGAAGAACAATTGGCTGTTTCAAGGAAACATTTGAGCAAATCAGACACCTAGAGAAAAGTGAGATCAGTAAACAATGAAAATTAATATCATGGGTGGATCCAGACTAATTCAACCAGTTTCTCGGCATTGGTCAGATCCAATGAAGAAAACGTGCAAAATTATTAATTTTAGCTCCCGACATCTTACTCCTCGAAGCAATTCCTGCCAGTTATCACCAGGCTTTCTTTCCATTACTTTTCACGCTCCGCCGTCAAATGTTTTCGTATCTCATATTTCCTTACGGGAGCTAGAGGCTCAAACAGTAGGACTTCGCGCGCATTTACGTGAAAACCACGGATTTCATTCGGAAACTCGTCAAAATCCTACCTGATTGGTCAGTTTTAATTAGGCAATCAGATGCGAACTAGTCAGGGTTCTCTCGCATTGGCGATTATACCTCAGTCCAATCTGAATCACGAGGAGGAAATAAGTACAGTAACCCTCATGCAGACAGTGATTTCTTCACATGCCATTTCACATATGAAAATAGTATTTCACCTGTGAAAATGTTTCAATTCCGTAGGTGAAATGAAAATTTCATATGCGAATTATTCATTTCAATATCTCACATGTGAAATTTCCAACCAAGTCATTTCACATGTGAAAATGTTCCAATTCCATATGTTTTTAACATGTGAAATGACATGAGAAATTTTCGTAAGGGTAGAGGGACAGAAGTACATTGCGATATGCAGTATTGTCTGGCAACTTCGCTAGGTATGGGAGGCTGGTTTTAAATCGGTCTATCAGCAAGGCAAACACTTCAAAATGCTTCAAGTAGATGTCTGTTAAAGGCACACTAAAGTTTTGCTGTTGTCGTTTTCATGTTTGGATTGAAACTTGCTACGAGACTTACAATAACATGCTTGTTTCGTCGGGGGGAGGTTGGATGCTGATCATTAAGCCAAATATATCCATAATGCGTTTTGGTAGCAGCTGTATCTCTGTTAATTGTGCTTTAGGCCGTTCAAGTACTAGATGTGTTAAAATTAGCGATAGTCTAACTCAAGTAAAAGTTGTGACCGCTCAATTGACAGCGCGATCCAAGGGTAATGTCATACAGGCAGGATGTTCACGTCTTCAATAATTTCTCCTTCAATTTCCACTTAACTACAACGAACTAGTCGTGAATTAGTCAACGTGAATTAACAGGAGTTTACATTAAGTGAAAGTAAATGTTCAAATATCAAAGTCATTAGTTTTATGACACAACTGAGACCTGTGGCGAAAAGTGAAACTCCTAGACCTCAGTTTGGGAATCAAACTTGCGACCGCGCAAATCGAGTGCAGTACTCCGCCAACAGATCTATGAAGGCCTTTGCCATAAGCATAGTCACAAGTTGTGTGTTCAATGAATACTATATAGGCTCCATGAACTGGACTTATATGAGTGGTCATGGATGGTAAGTTGGCAGAGTATTGCAAGAAACTAGTCACCACAAAGGCTGGATCCACCTTCGAATAGCATGACAAGGTAAGACGCGATATGACAAAATGGAATGGCATGAAGGATGGCAAACAAGGGTGGGAGTAAAGGATGTGAAAACACATAGATTGCAGCAGCTTTGTAGCCGTCTTGTACCATGAGCTAATGGGCCCTGTAATCTACTCTATGGTAAAGAAGAATCAAGTAAAATGTGACGGAAAAGGACTGGGGTGAAACACCTGTCATTAACAGTATATTAAAAGTTATCGAAAAATGCAATAGGATTTGAATTAACTAGACTACAATACTACAAGCCAGATCATGCCAGACTAGACTAGACTAGACAAGACCAGACCAGATGAGGTCAGACTAGACACAAAAATGACAGGAAAAAACAGAAAGACTACACTACATTTGACAAAATTAGAGTGAACGAGAATAGGATATCGTACATAGTTAGGCAAAGTTGTATAGGTTAGAACAAATCAGCTAAAAACAGGATAGACAGATGTGACATACGCCAAAAAGCAGACTAAAATGGAATGATGGAAACAGAATAGAACGAAGCAAAACACAGGAATGAGAAGATTGTAAACTTACCAATGCTTCATTTGCTGTAATGTTACCCATACTTTTATTGTATGCTAAGTGGTATAAAGTGTGGGCCATCGTGCTAGCCAGCCGTGTGAGACGCTAAGTAAGAAATACAAAGATATCAATAGAACCCCCTTTATTTTTGTTTGTATAAATGTAAAAAAAAGTTAAAACGCAAAAAATTTTTTCTTCTGATTAGTAGTTGTTGAACAATTTTCGCTGTCCAGATGCACAGGTCACGTTGCCAACATCCCAATATTCATTACAGTATAACGAAGTTTCACAGTTTGAACAGTTTTATCAACCAGTCAACTTGTTCAGGGACAAATATTGGAGGAACTAGTTTAATTACCTTCAAGGATCTCATGCCTTGCATTACCACTCTGCTTTAACATTTCGACAACACTCCTCTTCTCAGTAGCCAGCAAAAAGAATTAAGTAGATCAGAAAGTGCCTAACTATAGGCCTTTTTCATATAAATGATGCCAAACACGGAGGCGAGGATCGTAAGGCTCAAATTCAAAACGAACTCATTTCGAAATTTGCTGGCGGGTTTTGACTTTCTTCAGCGACTAAAATTACAGCGAACCTTCTTCCCCAAATAGATGAAGAAAATGAAGTGGCAGAAAATTCATTACCGCCTCAGGAAATGCACATTGCTTTTCTATTTTCTCAAAAGACTGTGGACAAAAATTCTTTTCTTTAATGTCGGTATTACTTGTTTCTCTTAACGCGCTGCCATATTTCGCCTTCGAAAAGGTCTCGGTAGATTACGAACATTTAAACGTTGTCGAGTTCCAGGTTTTCGAATTTTTTTCTCAGTCGAGCTTTGCCTTCTTGCCTACTGTAGTTTACGTTTCGCAAGCAATATTCTAGTATAGGACAACCATCCATTTCCTTCACAGATGATATCACTTTATTCCACTACTTTCTTCGGCTCGTAAAATTTTGCCGTTAAGTTTTCATATTAATTTCTATTTTTTCCGCACAACCCCAAATAGTTATTGCAGTAGGGAAATTCTGAATTTTTTTTTCTTGTAATTCGCTAGCTTGAAAGTGTTCAAAACGGACATGATATTTCTATTCTTCTTCCGACTTAGACATGAATACAATAAGTACACAATACCACAGACTTTTACACTATCGAATTTAGCACGAAATTTACTGCATATTCATTGGCGACAATGTGACCTGTGTAAATAGTTAAGGTGCACTGCAGTCTAACAAGCCACGTGGACCTCTTTTTTAAAGAAAACTGTATATACTCTGATAAAAGAAATAAAGTTATTGGAGTGCATGTCATGTATTTAATGCATTTAACGCAAGCCTAGCAACAACTAGTGTGCTTAAACCACTGTCAGTTTCGCTGCAATATTCTTTTATTGCTGCAATTTTACTTAATACTAATATTTCGTTCATTCAGATTGTTGTTTTGTGTTAAGTCTGACGTTTCGGTTTCCTGTACGGAGACCATCTTCAAAGAACTTCTCTGAAGATGGCCTCCGTACATGAAACCAAAACGTCAGACGTAATGCAAAACAATAATCTGGACGAACAAAATATAATGTCTGTAAAACCCGGATTCAATCCTTTTACTGAACTTAATACTACTGCTTAACAAGAGACTCAAAATCGTTGATACCAGTAATAAAACGCAATGAAGATCCCGGCAAGGTTAGCCAATGTAAACAGGCCTTTATGAAATGGCTGTTCTGACGTGGACTCGTAGAGATAAATCCAGAAATAGTATATGGCATAGGAAACCCATATCAGATAGCAAGACGGCGAAGTTTTAGTGAAAGAAAAGAATACAGGACACAATGACTTTAGGTCTCAAAAACGTCCTAAACTATCGTTAAATATCAAAAATATTTTTAACTTCCATTTTTTACACACTCCCATTTGCTTACAGCTCAAAACGGAGGTGAAACAAATAATGTCGGTATGAAGCCAAAACGTCTTATCCTGAGCTTGTTTTGAATTCTAATCACGCTTCCGCGCCATCTTTATGAAGAAGGTGCATAAGGATGTGGAGAGTTTCAATCTATTCTGAATCACCCTCATGATGGGAAATGTCATGACTAACTTACACTGCGATAGTCAACTCTAAAAGTTGAGTTGATTAGAGCGGGATTCGAAATCACATCTTCGGCTTTCCAGACCGATGCTCTACCAAGTGAGCTATCGAGTCAACTGAGGATAACATGTTGGTAAAAACCAATTTAAGTGGACGACAGATTTTCGCGACAACGGAACGCTCATCCATGAGAACGCGCGGTGTTACAATTCAGAATCATCCTCAAAGTGACTGGGAGAGAAACTATTAACTTTAATTGTGAAAGGCAACTCGAAAAACTGGGTGATAAAAAACGAGCGTTAAGTTGTCGCGAGAATTTCTCGTGCACGTAAATTGAATTCCAGATCATACATACTACACCCAGTTAACTCGATCGTTCAGTTGGTAAAGCAGATGCACAAAGTCTGAAAATGCGATTTAAATCTCTCTCAATTTTTTAGTTGACTTTCGCGGTATAGGATGTTCAAGAAATTTTATGAAAAGTCTACAAAGTGCTATACATTTTTGCTGGTGATGTTTCCGGCAGTTATTTCAACATATAAACTAGTCTTTTACGATTTACGGGCAATTATTTTACGATTTTCGAAAACAAAAAATCTCAGTTAAACAGCACACATACCTGTACCAAAATACTCCGACTCTCAGTTGTTAAGTTTAATTCATACATGTCATCAAAACGGCTGTTGTAAAATCTACAAACGATGTCAGTAAATCAAAATTTAGTTCGATCAAAATTATGACGCACGCACTTTTGCCACATAATGAAAACACAAACAAAAAGAATAGAAATTGAACGATACAAAGTTTTAACAGATAGTCAGGTTAAGATTCTTTACATGGACGCGAAGGCCAAGTTAGCAACGAGGCATGTACACTAAAGACATTTATGCATACCAATGTCAAGTTAACTACAAGGCTATACACCACGGGATAATCACAGCACATGAACACAATGGAAAAGTTTGATACGAGGCATTCACACCAAGTTAACATTTCAGTACATGCACACAAAGTTCATATTAAAAAAGAGGCATTCGCTCCAAGGAGAAATGAAATGAAATGTACACCAATCTCAAGTAAACTAGAAATACGTGCACGCAACAACCCCTCGCCCACCCTTCCAATATATCTCTCGAGAGAGTCCAAGTAACATTGATAATTTTGCAAAATTGTGAAAAAGACAAATCCCCCTTACTATACCTGGAAGAGGGTATGCAATATAGGAAAAAGACAACATTTGCACACGAATATTAACAACCCAAACTGGAAATTGTTTTATATTTAAACTGTTCGTCGTCATATTTACGTTTAAAAGTTTGACTCTGTTTTATTATAACAAAACGTTTGGAGAGAATAACCTTTAACGGTTTTGCAAATAATGGGATCCATCCTGACAATTCTACTGCTAAACAATGGATGTTCGTATCAAGACCCTGTATTAGTTGCGATCTTGACGTATTTCGTGTCGTTTTTAGATGAAATTTATCACTTTTTTTCACTTCGAAGAAAGACATTTTAGTTGATGGCAACACTTTCCGTCTTAAAAGCGGAGCATTCTCATAGGTTACCGGTCGGATACTAGCATTACGGATATCTTATGATTGAAAAAAAAATTTTTGATATTTTTTGTACTAAAAAAACTGATAAATCCTACATTATCTTAAAGTTAATTAAAAATTTCTAGTAGAAGTGCTATGATGAAGATTTATGCTAAGTATTCACCCGGAGGTAAAAGACTTTGGTAACGAAGATGAAACGAATTACGAAACCGATGAAATAAACAAAGAAAATATGAGAGCTTTGCATTTTTATTGCTGACCAAAAATCGGAAAATACAAAACATACAACAAAATACGACTAGCAAACTTTCTGCAAGTTTTGTCGAAAGAAGAAGAAGTAGAGGGAAGTAAAAGACGTACTTTTTCCCACTGTAAAACTTTCGTAAAACAGAAAAATGGCGTAGCATACAAACCTTCAACTTTTACATATTATCAACGAAGTGTTCATCGTAACCTCAACACAAAGAGTTCAATGGTGAATTTACAGAAAGAACATGGCTTTATACTTTCAAAATTTCTTGCGAGGTGTTAAAATTCTGATAAAAGCATTACTGGTCGAACAAGGTAAAGGTAATCATCCGCAAGCCACCTGAGAAGTGAGAAAGACTGAAGCGGACAACATTTTCGCCGAAGGATAGTATGACTTCCAAATAGAAGTAGCTTTTCAACGTGTTTCAACTCTTCGATTCAGACGTACCTGTGATTGTGCAGCTCAGCTAAGTGATAACCAGAACGTGAAAAGTCTCGATTCATACATATCAACATCGATTCAACTACAGCGAAGAATATCGTTTACACTCAGTCGCTTAGCAAATGTTCCGGCAACGAGCGAGTTCCCGTAACGTCTTTGTTCATATTCATGAGAAAGAACCTAGTCAAAGCGTTGCTGCAGAATGTAAACAGTTGGCCAATGCATATTCCAAAGAGCTGAGTTTCAGAACTGTTCTTTCAAGTCATAAATTGTCCAGTAATCAAGATGCCCTGCAAAAATGAAACCAGCCGCAAGCACCAAGAAAGCCAATTCGTTTGCCGGTCTTAAATCATTTACTGGCTTCAGTGTTCAAATAATGTAAACAACTTGCGAGAGATCCACACAAGGAAAAAAAAGAACGAGACCAAATCGATTTGCTTTAATACGGTACCTAAGTATGGTTTGGTCAACAACATACCAGTCCCCGAGCTTGCACACAGCATAGTTGAGTGACAGGAATCCTTAAATATATACCTAGAAATATACCGACATAAATTATTCCAAAACTGCGAAAATTTTTCTCCCTAGTCACCACGCGTGTAACAGGGCTCCACGCACGTTGAGATTAGTACCCTCGCACCGCGCTTCGCGCGGTGGGCGAGGGGATAACAGTATATCTGTACCAAGGCAATGTTGATGAGAGTGAAATGTTCGCCAAGGTCAAGTTAACCACAAGTAAAATACACCAAGATAAAATTACAGCAGATGCACAACAAGGTCAAATTAAGTACAAAGAATTTACACCAAGGTAAAAACATACATAAACGTAAATGAACACCAAAGTTAAGTTGATTCTAGTGCATGTACATCAAGGCCAAGAGTACCACCAGGCGGGTGCACCAAGGTTAAATTACACCGAACAATGCCATAGAAGTAGAATGTTGCGAGGGCAGTATTCAACGACGAGTATAAAACCAAGGGACCAGGGAGTTGCTGAAACTTAGGCAGGAGATAGTGACATCGAGCAAAGGCTCTTCATCTCAAAGAAACGTCAGTTAGATTACACTGCATGTACACCAAGATCAAGTTATTTTAGTACCCTAGTCGAGACCAAGTTCACTCAAGTGATTATGTTCACAAAAACTATAAAAAGTACGACGGAACCAATCTCGAGCTCTGTACTTGTTTTTATTACTTAAAATGTACATTTGACACATCAAAACGAAGTCTGATTCCACTAGCCGGTAAACCAGATACTAAGCACATGTATACCAATATCACATAACCTTACAATTAACGTACAGCAAAACTTACGAAGTGTCACCATACAGTGCATGCATACTGAGATAGTCACTTGCCTACTCTGGTCATGTCTTCTTTCAGTGCACGTGCGCTAAGAGGGCTCGATTTAAGCGCTATCCCACAATCCTGCCGTTAGAACATTTCCTGTCGGGCTAGTACGCAGCATTGGCTAACTCTTCCGTTGCGATAGTTAATTAATTTTAAACTAAAGTGGGATAGTATTACGATGGTAATTTTCGAATAGAGATAACTTGTCATTCAACTGCAACAATTATGAAATGAGATGGTCTGAGAAGTGGTTACTGATAGACCCAGTTCAGTTGACAAGCCATTAGCCATATTGTTTACATTACTATTCAGGCATAAAGCAAATTTGTCGATAAGAACGCGTCAACAGTTCCGACGTAGATCCGATGATATTGTAGCCATTCATGTCTCGACCCCGAACGATATATTGACAATCCGCCATATCTAGTTTCATCATAATACAGTCCTCCGTGCTTGTGTTCCCTTGCATGATTGTGTGAGGGAACGCGTCACAATGTCGATGTGGAAGTACTGAAAGAATCGAGCATGAACAAAAAAAGCCCGTTGGCAAATAACGACAAAGAAAGGAAGCGGAAGAAAAAGGAATAAAAATCACGGCAGAACAGTTCAATTTTCGTTCCTAGAAGTGTTTCACCTGTTCCTTTATTTGTCCCAGATCGTTTACAATGGCCCCAGTATTTCAGAAATACCCAAAATATGCACAAAACACAAGCTTAATCACGGTCCTTTATAAGTCACTATGTACAAAGAAGGTCTTCACTTTTTAGTGAAAGGGAAATTTTTCTAGCCCTGCTGTAGCCTTGATCGGGATACCAAATTTGAGTTCCGATATGAATATATTATTATATATATTTATATATATAAATCTATACTATCCCACCAAGACAGTTAAAAAATAAATGTATTCCTAGTCTTGAACTTAGGTCAGGTCTCTGCGGTAAATGTACTCCGAGAAGTTCAAGAGCAGTTTAGCGGATGCATCTCAATTAATTGGCAATCGCGAGCTGAATTCACCTAACCATAACCCTGAACCTAAACTTAAAAATAACCCTAATCCTAACCCAAAAGGTCAGCGGTCTGCCTGCGTCCGTCAAACAGCACTCACTTTTCTGTACACCAATGCCGTGGTCATGGCACCCCACATTACATGTAAATCGTAGTTGTATTACCTGACTGTACATGTACATCTAGGTCATGTTACCTTATAGCAAATGCACAATAAAGTTAATTTACCAATAGTGCATATAAACCCGTACCGTTTCATCCTATTGTGGATTTAAACAAAGGTCAAATTGCCTTAATCCGGTGCTAGCAGACAATTTTATGAAATAAAGTAAAAAACAAACTCCGAAAAACAATGACATCTTGAAAACCTAAGATATGAGTTAAAAAAAACAAAAGACGACGAATGATTGCGATAATTATATAATATAATATAATAATAATAATAATATAATGATCGCAATCATTCGTCGTCTTGTTTTTTAACTCATATCTTGGGTTTTCAAGATGTCATTGTTTTTCGGAGTTTGTTTTTTACTTTATTCCAAATTGTCTTACAATACATGGAAACCAACATCATGTCACACTGTACAAATGCACTAATAATACGACACAGTGCACGTACATCGAGGTCAAGTCACGGTATGGTACAAGTACACCAAGTCAAGTTACTTTGTACCGCTGGACAATGTAGTACCGTACATTAAAGCGCAGCTCCTGATTACTATCGTCAACTTGCCTTACGGTAAGGAGAGAATGCATTACGTGTTTTATATTGCCATTGCTTACTTGTTAGTGTAAGATTTTTTGTGATCAGTAATTACCAATCCCGGAATTGCTACATTCGTTCGAAGAAATCTTTGAAAGGAAGCTGGAGGTAGAGGCTGTTCGTCTTTTTCGGAAGGGTTCTTAATTGACAGGTTAAAACGACTTCCAAAATCCTTAAGCACGTCAAACATCCTCGTAATCTAAAACGGAAAAAGCATTACTTTGGACAATACTTTCAGAGATACGTCAACTTCACCTCGAAATGTTCGAATCAAGACGACCGTAAACAAACATAAACAGGGATAACTATAAAATTGACAATGAATTTAACGATAAGTCGTGGAAATACTACACATATTATATATTTCTGAGCTTTTGACTTGTTGACTCAGGTCTTCATTGCAACCACTGCCAAATGAATGCTGGCTGACGTTATACAAGTATAACTAACATTTGAACAAAATTAAGAGATCTAAGTGCGCAATTAAGACATCTAAGTGTGTAATTTTCCACAGTGTTTTGTTTGCGAAGTGTCTGAAGAAACTAGCAAGCCTCAGTGCGAAAATACCTTTGCGAAAACATTTTTACCACAATGTTTTCTGAATTTGCCAAAATGCAAAGCATGGGCAGAGGGTGGAATTACGTTTCCAAGTGGGCGAAAATATTTCAAGAAAAACTGACACTTGCTTTCCAGCAAGAAAGTTTGGTTCCGTAATGTTTGTTTCGAGTGTGGCAAAACTGGGGAACACAGCAACCAACAAGGTTACCGCAACGAGTGAACCAACAATCTGTAGGCGTTTGTTCTCATTAATCCTTCACGCAATCACCCTCAGGGTAATATGAAGAGCAAATTTCATGATTAACCTACACTGCTCAAGTCAACTAGAAAAGTTGACTTGAGCGGGATTCAAACGTGCATCTTCGGGTTTCCGGACCGCTGCTCAACCAATTAAGCTATCAAGTCAACAGGGAACAATATGCTCGTTTAATCAATTGAGCAGAAGAGATTCTCGCGACAACTTAACGCTTATCCGTAAGGATGAGCAGTGTTTTGATTCTATGTCAGAACCATCCTTAGCAAGTTCGAATCTCACTCAAGTCAACTTTCTAGTTGACTTTAGAAGTGTAGGTAAGTCATGAAATTAACCCTTCATAGGGTTCGACAAAACTCTAATCCAAGCTTGCCCTTTGGATAAGCAACACCAATTTTACTTGCCCGAGGCACTTTTCCACATAGTCTGGACCCTTGCCGATCTGGTGAGTGGGAAAAGTGACTTGCCCGGCAATGACCTAGTTGTCCAGGACGGCCGGACGGAAGTTTCGTCAACCTTTGCCTTCAACGCTTAGTGTCCTGTATATAGGACATCTCAGAGCAGGAACAACGACAAGACAAAGAAAAAAAATAGAAAATTAAGGCTTTGATGCGTTAAGGTCTGAGAGGACAGGCTGCAAATTCGCCAGTAAATAATTGTGCGACAATTGTTCTCGACATGACAAACTTTTCACGAATTTGACATTTTAATGGCTGAATCTTTTCTTCATTTCGTTTTTCTTTGTTTTCTCTTTGTTCTTGGTTTGTTCTCCAACATGTCCTTTTGTTCCAGGTGTCTCATATATGGGACACTGAGTGTTAAAGGTTTAACCCTTTCAACCCTCAGAATTTTTCAAACTGAATTATAAATTATTCAATCTATTCAAAATCGTATTGAAAATCTAAGGAAATCTGTTCATACATCAAATTTGCAGACATTAAATCGTGCCCATATGTGCGGTTGGGGATTAAAGGTTACCGTAACATGTCGCGAGGACGTTAACCAAAAACTGGTAGCCAGACGCCATCTTTATTACAAATATAATTGGAATACAGGGAATCATAATCATCCTTTCGCAACTCCAACAGTCTCAGATGTATGTCTATTGGTAATTTTCTATTGGTATGTCTATTGGTATTCTATGTCTATTGGTAATTGAATAGAAAAAATCAGACATGTTTTTCTCTCGATGACTTGACAATCTGTTAGCACTACACAACGCTACACCACACACCACACCACACCACACCACACCACAATACACCACACAACACAACAAGACACACCAGAACATACTACACAACAATTCACCCAACCCCACTACACAACACTAAACCACACCAGACCAGACCAAAGCAGACTACACCACGCTCCAGTCAAGCCTAGCCGATCAAACCACGCTAAATTACATCATCATCACCACTTTCATTTATGAAGTCGGTAAAGCCCTCAGGTATCACACAAACCGTGTAATACTAGTCCCTGTAACTTATAACCCGTTAATAACAAGACTTGTCTAACAAAATGGGTTTTGCAAAATGTGTTGAACGTTCGGGCGCAATTTTTAGTTTAATTAGAGGACTAAAACTGCCTTGTAAAGGTAGTTTGGATAAGTAAAGTCTGCGTTATATCAAAAACAGAGCTTTGTTTCAAACTGGTTTAATAAAACACGTTTTAAACACGTTTTAAACTCTCAAGTGAATGGAGTATTAGTGATTCACATTGTTTGGGAAAAAAATCTATATAATGTATGTGGAGTGCAACCAGTACCCAATAACAGTCTTCGTGGAAAAAAAAAGCACAACAAACAACACAGGTAGACCCACCAATTATCCCGCGCAAATCCTTAGCTTAGCAAATAAGATGAAAAAGTAAAGGAATGGTGGAGTGCCATCCACGAACGCACACGCATTAAGCCTTCCAGCAACTTCAGCAGATGAAAGAAAGCTATATGTGCTTGATTACCAAATGCTTGAAAAGGAATAACTGATGTTTTGCGCAAACTCTTTTCACCAGATTAAAACCGAAGTAAGATTAAAACAAACTAAAGCTTGAGATGCGACAAAATTGTAAAAAGGTGTATTAATGATTAACGAGACGCTGACGTTACACGCGAAAATCGCTTGCTATTTATATCATCGATCTGATGACATACAGAGGGAAGAATGGGCATCACGGGTGTAATCAAAAACAGAAAATTCAGGGAATAGGAATGGGTAAAGAACAAATTAAAACAAAACAAGAAGGAATAAAAGCAAATTATGTCTATCCTCCCACGCTAACAAGAAATAACTTGCTAAAATTAAGAGTACAAAAATTGTAAATAAAAATGAAAAGGGTTCAGAATTTATGAATGTCTTTTTTATTTTAATGCCAAATAAAACGAATAATCGGGGAAAATTAATAAGATAAGGGAAAAGAGTAAACCGCCCACAGTGAAGATACCGTTCTTCACTTTAATTCTTTTTCTATAACCAGAGTAAAATTATAGAAGTCGAGTTCGGACCAAAAAACTTAATTGAGATAGTCGTAATATCAACACTTAACAATTGGCCACTCAAGTTAACATCAGTATATTGTCTCCCATTCTTATTTTACAAATAGAAAATTGCTTGAAGGTCTCTTTGCTGTAACAGAAAAATAGAATGAAACGTCATTTCAACCTGAAAAATGCCTGGTGAAAACACGATGCGTTGCCGAGTGTTTTCAGGTATTTTTCCGGTTGAAAATGGATTTCTTTTTCCACCGAATTACAATATGATCGTATTCTAGAAGTTCAATTTTGTCGTAAAGATGCTAAAACGAGACAGCGAAACTGCTTTTGAATGAAGAAACATGACATCATTTGCAACCGAGTGATGTCGAATTCTACGAAACGGTTTCGCTCAGCTTAAAAAGTTTGATTCAGTGGAGATATTTCACAGCAATTTTTTCTAGTTTGCAACGTTACGAAAGGAGGGTGAAGAGTAATGAAAGATTGAGTATTAAAAAACCGAACGTACGACCAGCATGGAACGACTTCTTACGTTACTCGGAAAGGATTCAAATTTACTCACGTTGTCTCCAATGCTCTTACTGGACAGTGGGTCGCTATGTGCCCAGAAAGCACCTTCGTCAAATAAGCCGACTTGATTGAGCTCGAGAAAGTAGGCAATATTTGAAACGTTAACTTTGTAGCAATTCTAAAATGAATGAATAAACAAGAAAATAATAAATAAATAAATATATATATATATATATTTAGATATCGCCATAGATATCGCTCTATGGCCTCTTGGTTCATATTGAGCACTCTACAGGATGAGTCATGCCGCTAGCGAATTTGCGCACGCTCACTAGTCTCTAGTTAGAGCACTCTGGCACGGCTTAGATGTACCACAAGTGTGGAACATTTGCGTTGCCTGTATAATATAGGCTTCTCCATCCTGCTCCATATACTGATGAGGCCCAGTAGGCCGAAACGGTTCCGTCTGTAGTTATTTATATATATATATATATATATATATATATATATATATATATACATATACACAGCAAATTGCATAAATTTTAGCAAACTTAAAAATATAAAAAAGAGCATGTATTGGTATATCTGCAACTGTGAATACTTAAATCAACCTTAATACAATAGACTGGCCAACAAATGAACCAAAAAACACAGAACATATCTTTATTAACTGTTGAAGTGAGAATAAAATGAACATACAATATGTTTGTATTGATATGTTTTGTGCCATAATTTTTGCAATTTGCTGTATATACAGTATGTGTATATATACATGTATGTATGTATATATATATATATATATGTATGTATATATATATATATATATATATGTATGTATGTGTATATATATATATATATATATATGTATATATATATATATGTATATGTGTATGTATAAGTATATATATCTGTGTCTGTGTCTGTGTCTGTGTATAACTTTTGTTGCCTGTATATATGTGAATAATTAAACCATATCTGTCAGTTGCCTGATGATCGCCTGAGCGCGTGAATATCAGAGTAGCGACAGCAAAATTTTGTCTTTTGTATTTACTTATCCGGCCTACCAGTAATGGTATTGAGCGCTCTATATTTTCATACCAACGCTGTAACCTTCGTGGTACTCACCATTGGTGTATGTATGTATTGGTGTATGTATGTATGTGTATATATATATATATATATATAAAGTAAGTAAGTAAATAAGTAATGCAATCACCATAAACCAATTTTAAAGTCACAATGACTGGACAGTTGTTCGAAACAGACTTGGTGACATGTTACCAAGCTTATATATAGTCACAATATTTACAATATATCAAACTCATGATATTTTTTAAGAACTCTTCAAAATTCAATTCAGTTTAAATGTAGGGATATGCTATTAAGGCAATTTGGAAAAAGACAACTTTGCAAAAGAATTAGCTCGACAGCGTAGATGCCCGAGGTACCAGTACTGTATTTCATAAGCAAAGGTTGCAAGTATACGACTCCCCTTCACGAGTAAAGTCGGCTGGCGTTAGAGTAAAATTAAAAAGTCGGGTACGGAACGGAAAGGGTTAGAGCCATATAATATACATATACACGGCCTGCGGTCCTAACTAATCAAATGTTTCGTAATAGTCATTATGACTTGTGAGATTGTTAGTTGTAAATGAATGATTGCCAGCGTTCTCAAGAACATTTGATGCACTAATACAAAAACAAACTTTCCTATGCTGTAGAGTCATTTAACTTATTTCTGGGACTGTAGCGTCACGAGCGTTCTGAGCATATTTAGAAGTCCTGTTTACAAGGTTTGATTTTAACTTGTGATTGTCAAATGTGGCTTATACGACCCTTCCAGACTTTCGTGATCATTATTAAGAAATTGTGAAAAACCGTTAGACATACGACTTAAGTGCGAGAAAAACAATCCAGTACATATTTCTTGAGGCACAAAACATCCCGGTTGGCCACAAAAATTCCCAAGCTCATGGAAAACTAATCAAAGTACGGAAAACTTTGGAGAAGTCGCCATCGAAAACAATTGCGACGGATTTTTTTTAGTTTTGTACGTCCATTCTTGCTAAGTTGTTAAAGTATATTATTAACAGATGATCATGTGATTTTCTCCCTCAATTTGGAATTAATTTGGACTAGCGTGTTTTTTAAGGGGTCCACACCAAGATGACAACCGCGAGGCACAAAATGGTATGTGTAAACCGACCTTTATAGGATTAAAAGCTCGTATACATTTGAGATGTGACACAACGCGCAATAACCTTACGCCGTAATGCCAGCACACGTGGAAATTGGCACGACATTATCTTCACTGTATACTGTATCTTTCATGCTGAGCGTATACCCGTTGCAGAGTCGGCGTAACGCGTTTAGCGTGAAGGATATTATTGAATACAGTGTTAATTTACAAGCGTTACTTCGTACGTTTACGGGATCGCATTATGCGTCCAATTTGTACAAACCTTTGGATTAAAGTAAACAGAAAACATTACATTTTTGGCGTCTATGACCGCAAGACCTCTTTCTTCGGTCCTATCGGCGACAAATAACGATTATTGAAAAACGAAAAAAAAGCATTACATCTTCTCCTTTACAGGGGAAGTCTCCTTTCATCATGTCATAGACCATTCTTGATGAACCAATGTAATCCCAGACTTCCTATAAAAGTTAGTCACGAAAAGATTAGGAATTGAAAAGGCGATATTCATGTAAAAAAAAAAAATCAACAAAAATAAAAAATGATAAAAATATAGAAGAGAACGAAAATGTCGGAAACGTACGCCTTGGAAAAAGGCAAACATGATGTGCTTTTCACTCTTTACATCAGGGGCAGCAATTTCGTCCTGCAAGTAAAAAATTGAATAACAGACATATTCATGTGCATTTCTTAAATAATTAATACATAACTGTTGAATGAGTGTTTGTCATTTACTAATATATTTCATGACTTACCACAGCAACTCAACCCATCCTACTCGCCACGCTTTACGGACAATAGATAAGTGGACGTTCTTCAGACTCATTTACTCAGAAGAACGTGTGCCTAGTCCCAGATGGGGATCAAACCCACAACGCTCTGATGGACGGTGCGACGTTCTGACCACTGAGTTGCTGAAACTCAGGTAAGGTGCTTTTTCGACACCATAGTGCTACTTAAGTGGTTCTCCGTAGCCACCACATGTTAATAATGTTAGTGAATAACATGAACGTTATGCACAAAGTGTAATTGGAGCTTAGTGTAAATACAATCGCAATGTAGATGTTCGTCGCTGAGTTACTTAAAAGAACGTAAATAAACTAAATATAAAGAAAACTTTAATAAAATACGTTGCGCCAAGCGCACGGAGGGGTTGGTCAATCACGGTGTTTCTAAAGGCCTATGCAAACACCGTTATGACATCATATTCGTTCTTTGTAAAGATGGAGATTCCATGGAGCATTCAGCATTTGATATTAAAAACAAAGTCGAGTACCAACTGCCTGGCTCCTTAATTAAACTATAAAGTAAATGCAAACTATATGGTTGAATTTGTACGACCTAACACGAACATCACATGAGTTTGTGAGTACTCTCGTCAGTAGCAGCTATATAGTTGTCCCAAACTCGTCCTCATGTTTGTATCTAAGTAATGTAATCACGGGCAATCAGTTTCTGTTTCTTACGTAGTAAGAACCCCCCGCCCAAACTAACCTGTCTTTTGAGACGACCAAGGGCCTCTGCTGCAGCAAGCAGGGCAACAACACCAGTTGCATCGTTATCAGCACCAGGACCAAGCTTGTAGAAAAACGACGCACTGTCCAGCTGTGGAATAAACAAGCAATAAATCTCGAAATTAACGATTTGTCTGTTAATCAGAAATTCCAGTTCCAATTATCCCACTCTCAAATAAACCTGAAATTCAAGGACTTTCAACGCCTTTCCCTGGTAAATTTCAATGACCTAGCGCTGAAAGAAGTTTTTACGATGATAAACATTTCACTTTTTGAGACGACAATGTCAGCTCTGATAATTTCAATGAAAATATCCCCCAGATAACCTAAGTTGGTAAATGCTGCATCGCCGTGTAATCACCATGTATACATCCCCTATTTTTAATCAGTATTTTTAGGTACCCTATACTAATAGCGGTACTACCAGTGCCACTAAATTCAAGGACTTTTAAGGACCTTTAGGTCAGAAACTTTTTTTCTCCCAAATTTAAGTACTTTCAAAGATTTTCAAAGACCTTTGGGAATCCTGCAATTTACTAAACACTTAGCATTGGAAATGACTTGCCGATAGGTTAGTGGGATATAACAGCTTTGCAAGGCCCTGAACACATGATTCCGGCAGAGAACGATGTCAAATCTGCATGAGCCTACAGCAAGGGCCCCGCAAAAATCCTCACACCTATGACGAGTCTTACTTCCTACCAAACCTATTCCCCAACAAAAGCCTGGTCTGAAAATGATCGCAACTCACTTGAAGAAAATATAGCACGGTCCGACTTGTGCCTGTTTAAAGGTACGTACTTCGCTTTCTGGTACGAGCTTATATTGACTTGCAAATTTTTCACATCCATAATACGTACTCATTTACTGACAAGCTACGGCTAAATGGTGAGCACATACATCGGCGGAAGCCCAAATAGACGTACGGCTGGACGAACGGACGAGCTGGTGGACGTATATGTACACTAGTTTAACTTTCTAGTACATTTTTTACAGGCATTGGCTTCTCCAACCCTTTCAACGTAGTAGCTCTCTATTCGGCAAGTAAAATTGAGCTGTAGTAGCCCGAGTAGATACCAAGACTGTCACTATCCGGAAATGTTTAAGTTATCAGTATAATATTCAAAAATTAATAATTTCTCACACACCTTTGCCGTTGCAAGTATCACGTCTTTTTTCCTGTCGTCATTGACCAAAGGAAATAATGTTCCCCACACATTATAATCACCCAAAGGATCACAAAACCACTCTAAAACGTCATTTCGATTAAATAATTGTTAAAACAAACAGTGTAAAAACTGTTGACAAGAAATTTAAGACTGACAATCCTGTTTTCTTATTGCCCAGGTTAACATAAGACCTAAGCAAATGCTGTTGCCAAAACTTAAGTATCTTTTGAGCTACATGTGATATTGACAAACTAAGAACGCTGTCTTTCTTGTTTCAAAAGTCCATGATCAAAATCAAGAAGATACATTTCTCATCGAAGGAGCACATTAAGCGTAACCGTGTAAATACATACTTTCCGAAAATGTGGATGCCTCGTTTCTCCTCATACAAGTGGGAGTGTTCTTGGCTGCAAACATGAAACTCTTCATCTCCACTGCACACAGAGGATAGTCAGGACTTGTGTTATTCACAGGTTTATTATGCTTTTCATAGCACTGAAATGTATCAAAAATATACTTATATGTGTAATTACAAAAATATGCATATATTTATACGTCTATATCCATATTCATATAAATCTGCATCTATATCTATACACCGATACATCAGTATATTTCAATCTCTATCTTCATCTCTATTTCTGTATATCTATGTCTACACATTTATATCATATTTCTATCTATATTTAAGCATAGTCACTTTGCCGTTGTCTGTTCAGCTATAGATGTACAGATGACGTCAAAATACAGTGAAAACAAAAAGTAATCCACAAGAAGATAGTTCTTACTATTTGTTTTATTCAATAAGCCATGGAACAAAAACATTTTAAAGATTGAATGCTTGGCGGTAATAATTTTGAATAATTGAAGAATTCTATATTATTTATAAATTGGTTACAAAAATCTAGAAAGTACTACTATAAAGATTTATAGTATTCATCCAGAGATATAAGAGTTTAATGATGAAGATGAAACGAATGATGAAATCGACAAAGAAAATATGAACGAATTCTGCAATTTTACTGCAGACCACAAGCCAGAAAATACAAAATGAAAAACAAAATACGACAATCAAACCTGGTAAAACTTTTGTGGAAAGAAGAATGAGCAGGGAGAAGTAGAAAAGCGAAGCTTTTCCGAGGTTAAACCTTCTGCTTATGTTCATTTTCGAAGAAGTAAAAAAGAAAAATGGCGAAGCGTATAAACCCGCAACTCTAACGTCTTTTTAACCAAGTATTCACAGGTACCTAAGAAGGGTTCAACGGTAAATTTGCTGAATGAAGACGAGTTTAAACTTTGTCGGTAAGCTTTAACATACAAAAGAAAGCAGTTGCTGGTCGAATATCGAAAAGGAGATAATACCTGGTACACGAAGTGTCCCTTAGGGAAGAATGAAGTCGGGAAGCTATTTTGGAAAGTTTCTCAAATCAATGGCCTGCAAGGAAGGTTAACTAACCATTCTCATTGGAAAACCTGTATTTCAAGGCTTCTAGCTTTAGACATACCTGTGATTTACGTAGCTCAGCTAAGTGCACGGTTAACAGAAGATGAAAAGTCTCGATTCATACATATCAGCATCCATTCGACATCAACGAAGAATGTCGTAAACAATGAGTTGCTTAGCAAATGTCCAGCCAACAAGCGCCAGCTCGAGTTCCCTTATGCCTAGCTTTTGTCGAAATTCATCAGGAAGAACCAACTCAAAGCTTCGCCACAAAAAATGAGAAGTCAGGCAAATTCTTTGGAGCTTAGTTTGAAAACTATTCTTTCGACATCCGAATCGCGAATTGTCCAGTAACTAAGATGGCCTCAGGAAGTTAAACCAGCCATTTACCCATTTAAAAGTTCATTTATTGGCTTCAGTGTTCAATTGTTGCAAACAACTTCGGACAGGTGCAGACAAACCAAAAAAGAACGAGATAAATATCCTTAGATCCAGACCTCAGTTTCCCGATTTTGCACTCGCCATACTTAAGTGTGCGGAATCAACGGATATATACTAGTTGATTCCGCATTCTGGTTGAGTTTGCTCTGGTTTATGGACCTTCTGTTTCGACTATTCGTGATCTGTGACAGCTCTGATCATTCGACTAGTAATGTTGTTCGAGTTTGGACTATTCTCACTATTCGGTCGATGGTCGAATTTCGAATATTCGCATTTATATATATATATATATATATATATATATATATATGAAGAGAGGATTTTGATACGATATGTACATAAATATAAGTGTTGTTTAAAAGCCTCCAGTATACAAGAGTCGTGTATCAATCTGCTACTTTAGGAAGTCGCCTGAGAGGCTCCACTCTATGTTGTGAAAATGACATGTCTTCCGGGTTAGAGAATTGAGAATGGTGGCCAATTCAATATATATATAAATTTCTGACTGTTCTAGCTATGTCTCAGTAACTCAGAGGTCAGAGCACCGATACGTAGATTCGGAGACCTTGGGTTTGATTCCCGGCTAGGGCAGTCAGATTTTTCGTACATATGATTACGATAATATTCGCATTATTCGCTCGACTTGGTTGGAGGCGTATAGTCGGCTTGCACAACCGCACAAAAAACAGAGGCAAGAAAGCAAATACCGAACATTACTTGATGGATATCTTTACCGCAGACCCTCGGTCATTAACAACTGCTGTTTTTTACATGAATTTGGTTTTTGATCGATCTACTGTATATACCATGGCAACTTAAAACGTGTCGTTCATTACTTTCTGCTAAGCTGTTGTAGGTGTCTTAAATATGACACTTGGCCTAAAGGTTGACATAACTATTAATGTAGCCATCAATTCTGCCAAACATGCCCAGGACGTTTGAGCCTTTGCTTGAGTGCATTTCGCAATTCAAGCTTTTATTGCTCCAGCTTCTCAATCTTTCAGCTTCTCAATCTTCCAGCTTTCCCAGTTTCATTTTCAACTCTTCAGTGCAATTTACCAAAACGAAACAGCAGTTATCGAGCTGTGGGTTGAATAAGCCCTCAAAAAAATTAAACCTCCACTGCAACGTGCGTTAGAAAGTCCTGAAAATCCAGTCGAAAAACGTGCAATTCTTAAACATAAACAAATTATTTTTTTTAGAAGAAAAACGGAAGACTGCACAAAAACTCTGTCACCACCACCCAAATTGCCTTTTCTGGTAGACCTTTCCTGGATGGCTAATACTGTGTTTCATGGCAGACAGAATTCAAAGACTTTCTATTTTAAATTTATTACTTACGTTCACTAATCCGCCGACTTCGCTCTTATCGTGCAGGGCAAACACTGGTACATTAAATAATCTGTAAGACATTCCAGAACCCTAGAAATAAAAAGACAATCAAACAAGTTCTCAGCAAACAACGCCCTGGTTTAACTAAGTAATCGTAAGTTAGCGGTAAAGGTTAAACAATGAATTTGGCTGAGTTTTCAAAAACAGACATGTCCAGTTCGGAATACAATACATTGTGATACAAAGGAGAGATTCGAGCTGCATGGCAAATCAGCACGTGTCAGTAGCGTAAGTCAGGGGCAAATAGAACACCTTGATAAGTACGGGATACGCTACTGACTTTCATTTTACGCTCGAGATATTTCTTTGGACAACCATTTCTGTTAGGCTAAAATAGGGGTTTGGGTTATCTTGGACAGTTATGTGTTGGACCTATAAAGCGGACAAGTGATGGTGACGAAAAGTTTTCATTAACCGACCGTGTAACCACTGTCTTTTCTTCACTTTTCCGTTCATTAGGAAAGAACCTGACAGTGTCAGGTCAAGTGTCTTCAACTAAAATGTTTGCCAAGGGATGAGTGCGTAGAACACCATTTGTAAACACTTGAATGACGCTGTGCTTCTTCCATTTTTTCCCCATTTTATTAATTACAAAGCTTTTTTGAATTGTGTATACTGCGATACGATTTTGAAACAGTTTGAAATAATTTGCTTTGTTCTGTTTCTGGCGACTGGTAGTTGGATGTATTGCAGTCTACATCTGTTCCCTGAGGAGATGCTAAGAAAAAGACTGTACAAATTTCGGGATATTGTCTCGAAAATATTATCTTAAGCATTTCAGCAGCTGTAGTCATCATCATGATTCGCTGATTCTTAAATTGATGTTGCACAAACTCCTTTTTGCTACCCCTTCCCTAACAATTTTGTTTTCCATCTTCCAGATTTTGAAAGACATGAGACCAGCCTAGACTGGGGTCTTTTCCTGCTGAACGGATGAGCGGAAAAAAGATCCTGGGCACGAAGCTGTTCATTAACACACAAATGCGTGATTTTAAATGAATTTTATTCTAAAGCCGGTTTTCTGCCTACCGTAATTTTCTACACGGAGTGAAATTTTTCGTTGGTTTTTTAAACTCTTTCCCGGGAGATTCAGTGCTAAAACTATATTACTCTGGCTAACCCCCGATGATTTTACTCGTCGTGGGGAGATATCCTGTGGGAAAAGAGTTAAATTAGTTCCACGGGAAACAATGAACGTTCCGCAAATTAGAAAACCGCTTAGAATGACCCGATATTTTCGGCACAGTGCGTCTTTTAGACAAGGGCAAAACCATGTATGTGTGGCAATTTACTGACTAATACACCTGGATGGGAATACAGAGAATGGTAAGCAGGCATGAGGTAAAGTGTCTTTATTTATACTGGATAACCCTATCAGCTACCTGAGCTGTTCTCCCTAGAGGTCCAGTATTACTACTAGAGTCTCATGGGTCCAGTGTTACTACAGAAGGAAATTGGAGTACCCGGAGAGTACCTGTGATGCTTGGTGGAGTAAAACCGGACAACACTCTTTTCACATGTGACAAAGGTAACTTTAATAAGATAACCACACGGAGCCGGAATCGAACCCTAGTCACAGTGGTGAGAGACACGTGCACTAACACTGTGTCACCAGCACCTCCAATTGCTTCAGTAATTGTTATGAAGCTGAAATAGCTCAATTTCGTTGCTTAAATAAGGCTTGCAATCGCCGAACAAGTTTAGTGTAAAGCGGGTCTTGAATTTTTATAATTGATAATATGAAAGTAGTGAATTTTGTCGTACAAAAGGCAAACACGGCATTGCAAAATAAAACAAACTGGATTGAGCAACCTAGCAAAGACGTGATCTAAATTTGCAGTCGACTACCGGAGAGTACAAAATACTTTTTTTCTGCAGTTTTGTTTTTTGTTTTCTGTTTCTTTCGTTGATTGATTGGTGTCGTAACTGATCGATTTATTACACAAGGTACAAGCCTTGGAACTGTCAGCAATGTCCAAGAGCAAGCAAGTGATAACAAAATTAGTCAAGTAATCAAGCTAGTACTTGTTGATAGAGATAATGAAGTTTAGATGTTGCTTTTGTCTCTATCAAAAGTAATGGTAATAGTACATAGATCAAGGTTTCATGAGATGACGGCTAGACAAAACTCACTGAACTGTTTCCCACACGCGATAACCCCACGAGAAAGCCTTTACAGTCGTATTACATTGCAAAGAGCACTGTACCATTTCACTAACAGATAAACTGTCTTGTAAGAAAGGAAATTACACTAAGAAGTTCCACCATCAGTGAGTACTTCTCAACACATTAACATTTGACAAGGTAACCGTTTTATGTTCTATTTCCAAAAAATTTTAAGCTGGAGGCACAGGCCGGTCTCCCTTGAGGCTCTTGCCTTTGGCACTTGCAAAGGTCCATGGGGCTGTTAACTGCAATAAAGTTGTATTGGACCTGCGTTCTCAAATACTAGCTGCATCCCTGACCACGATAGCAATTTTAAATGGCTTAAACGTAAACCAACGAGCATTTTTTTGGTGTGTGGGTTGTTGTTGGAAGGAATTTTTTGCTTAAGATTTTGGAACTTATTTTTCAATATTTGGGGAAGTTGTTCATCGTATGTTCAAGTATCATAGTTAATTATACAATCGAAAAAAGATTCTTCATACACATTAAGCTTCGAAATTTTCCTAAAACTAACAAAATCAAAGTTAAGTTGAAGCACACTCACACATTTTCGAAGGCACGTTGAAGTATTTAACATATACGTATTGACGGTTAAAGGTACGTGAACATGGTATGATTTAGGACATTAATATTTCGAGGTTCTTTTCAAAAAGTCGGTCCCAGCCTGGAAAACTGTTACACAACCAAACGTCTCATGAATCGGGCCGACATTCTATAAATCAGTCGCCAAATATTGACCCGACGCTGGGTTTTTGTTCGAGGTCGGACGCCGGACGTAACGTGCACTCATTTGGTATGTAAAGTCCGGTAATTTAACATGAAATAAAACCATTTAGCATATACCTCGTAGGTGCGTAGTGGTTTTTTGCGCCATCTGATTAGTTTTTCTGTCTTGGAATATCCTGCACTATTCATCTCCGAGCAAAACAAGATGGCATCCAGTTATGTTTACGTTACAGAACTTTCTTTTTAATAAACGAAGTCGCCTTGCCAGACAACACCAAAAAAGCAACGAAATGTGGCAGTTAAGTATTCAATGATATGTATTTCTTTTATTTTTTTAGCGATAAATGCACTCAAGATGTGTTTCCAAATGTTTTGTTTACAAATGATGTGTGGGCGACAAGCTGACATCCCGTAAAACTGTAAAAATTTCAAAAAAATGTGTGTGAAAAGATTTTTGCGAGGTATATGCGAGGTATTGTTTACTTAGCTTATTACTTATTTATCTGGTACTTTCCTGTACCAATTACAAAAACTCCACAGACGAATTATTCGGTGTAAACGTAGCTTTAGTGAAGATGGGATAAACATTCCGCGCAAAAAGTACGGAAAACATATTTGTGTCCAGCACTGACTAATGTGAGTAGTTGAAAAATCTTTATCATTCCCTGAGCACACCAAAGTTTCTTATCCTCACTCTATTTCAACTGCTGATCAGTACTTTACGGCACTATGATTATTTGTCTACACAAGAGTTTTTGTTCCTCTTACGTTTTTGTTCCAAATAACTGACTTTTTACCACTACTGCTGCAGCTGTAATCTGTATTACCATGATAGCGACCTAGAGTAAAAGAAACAAACGCCACAAAGTTAGAGTAACACGCGAAAGATAAACACAATTGTGCACAAAATTTGTTGAAATTTGCAGAAACTTTAATATTGTCACCAAAACTTACCAAAATTATCTTTTGGGCATGGATACTCGGGAGAAAACCCTTAAAATTAAAAAGGTCATTTTAATTATGGTGAATTATGCTAACAGAGTTTTTTCAAAAAGACTAGCGCGTATTCAAAAACCGATAGTTAACACATTTCGTTCTGAATAATACTTTTAAGGTTGGTTTCCATATCGTCGCTCTCGATCGCTGTTGATCGCCAGCGATTGTGAACGATCAATGGTGATCTTATGGAAACATTTCCCAGCAATCGTGATAAAAGAGATCGAACAACAATGGCAGAAGCGAAATGGCAGAACAACATTTAAAAACGCGAGAACGGCATGGGAAAGGTGACCCAAAAATCAAAAGAACCTTCCGTCCTGTTGTAGCAGATACCGTTCAAATGCCAGTAGAATTTGTCTTGAAGTGCCAAAAACAGCTTTTTATTCACTCCAAGCGCAGGTGTTCAATACTCCATCTTTTTTATCTACGTCAGACGAGATGGGCGTGCTACACTATGGCTTTGAGAAGTTCAGGCATTGGCATTGAGTTCAATGAGCATAGGTTCGGGGACCATTTTTATTGGTGACTCAAGATTCGTTGCAGTCTCCGCCGAATGATTTATGAGCAGGCAATCAAATGCTGTGGTGCAGGCGATCATATGGAAACAAATCTCAGCAATCGCTAGCGATCCATTGCGATCATTCAGTTGAACAATTTCAGCAACCTGGCGATCGTCAGCGATAATATGGAAACTAAGCTTTAAGCCTATTTTTCATATAGTCTGTCGTAACAAAAACCATTACCAGCTAAGAACTTAAAGATGTAGATCAAGAAACACACTTAGATGATGAGATGATATTCATTGGAGTAAGTTTCATGCTCTACTTCCATATAGTCGTAATTGTTGTAACTCAATCGGCGATTGTTTGAATTGATTATTATTGATTATTAATATTATTGTTTATTATTATTGTTTATTATTATTATTGTTTATTATTATTGTTTATTATTATTGTTTATTATTATTATTGTTTAATATAATTATTATTATTATTATTTAATATTATTTACATATACGGTAGTCCTTCAAACTGTACAATAGTCTGTTTTCCAAGAAGTCGCATAGAAATATACATATGTAGTTGTAATTGTTGTAATTCAGGCGCCGATTTTCCCCATTGTTTTCCCCTAGTACTTAGGACTTCTCGGCTTAGTGATCGCCAATTTATGTTAAAAGTGCGCACGCGGGCAGTTCGGTAAAACGGAGAGCTGGCTAAGAGTGAAAATTTTGCTTTTGCGTCTCATGCGATTTTTTCTCGCGCCGGCACCGCCACAGGTCAAATTTCATTGCGTTGCCTGCGCGAGAAAGGAAATTGCACGGGTAACATACCCCGCACGGCAACGCAATCGTAACCTGACGCCTTCGGCGATCGTTGCCGAAAGTCAAAATAATTGAACTTACCGGAACGATTGCCGACCACACCGGCATTGTCTAAGCGGGAAACGCAATGTTTTAGGCTAGCCAATGTAATATACGATTCTACAGTTTTCTCTGAAGGCAGAGACGCACCATCGCTGTCGCCGGAGCTTAGCGATAAATTTGTGGGGTTACCAAGACTTGTCGCTCTGTCGCTGGGACCGCGTCGCTTAAATCGCTGAAGCACACGAAATCACTGAGTCGCCAGCAAAATACTCCAGAATAGCGTGTTCCGAGGAGATTCTGATAAACACAAATTGTACCTCGTGCTTTATGATATGTCACGGACGTACTATAAGAATGAGAAAATGAAGTTGAGTGCTAGGGAAAAATTTGCCTGTTTTCCTCCAGGCAAATTTTACCGCGTGAATCGACACCTCTTTCTAAACACAGTTTTTTATATACGTTGATACCATGGTGATTGGTAATTTAAGATAAAGTAAGAGAAAATGAAGAGGAAGATACGCACTAAAGAGGTATACACAGTTACCAAAGACTGTTGGATCGTTTAGTTCTTAAAAGAACTGTATGGAACTTAAAGAGCTAAACTTAAAAATGTATGAAACTTAAAAACTTCAGTTTCATACAGTTCTTTTAAGAACCAAACGATCCAACAGTCTTTGGTAACTGTGTATACCTCTTTAGTGCGTATATTCCTCTTCATTTTCTCTTACTTTATCTTAAATTACCAATCACCATGGTATCAACGTATTTAAAAACTGTGTTTAAATTTGTTACCACACCTCTTTCTGTAAATTGAATAGGTTTCTCATTAGTTACAGTCAACAGTCTATGAGACTAAAGAAAAAGCGGCTTCGCGCGATAAAATTTACCTAGTTGAAAACAGTTGTGTCGTTCAATTTATTCGCTTTATTGCTAACGCCTTCTACAGTGTATCTAGCCACTTGTCGCTTGGTCGCTGGTCGCCTTGCCGCCGAGCTGTAGAGACGCAATATGTGTCTCTGTGTTAAAGGTATGCGCGCGCATGTGGATCCTCAGCAACGGGCCATAGCAACAAGAAATTTTGACTAAACCGAATACTTGGTTAGCTGTGATACTGAAATTGATGCAAAGTGACTCGTCGTATTTGTTGTTCTTATTCAAAGATCATTAAAGTTTCCGTTTAAAGCTTAGGCTTTCTTAGAGTGATCAGTCATGAATTCCTCAGAGGTAATGACTCTGAAATCATTTAAATTTTGTAATTCAAATGCTCTGACGTCGTTCCTGTCGGCGAGAAAGAAGTCTGTTGATGGCACATTCGACGAACTTGAAGGCTGGTGTCTGCAGATTCTTACTGTGTTTATTCCAATTTAACTTGAAATACATATTCGGCTGGGAACCGAACCCTCGACCCTTCGAATCCCGTGCAGATCTCTGGCAGCTAAGCCGCGAAGGCCATTTTCTTCACCAAATTTAAATCCCATTTCAAGTGATCGAGTGTAAATGCCAAATATTCATGGAATAGGTTCAAACGTGCCTACCACACGGACCTGTGATCTCAAAACAAAAGTAAAAAAGCAAAACCTCGATTGCGTCTCACATATTGATGTCCTACTGAGATATCTGTACTACACAATACGTACAGTACAATCTTCCTTTTAGAAACTCAATGTACTGTACGGAACACACAGTGCAAATAGAACCCACTATAGTGTGCTTTCCAATAAATTAAAGCTTACCTGCGCTTGCAGGTTCACCTCTCTCTGTTCCGTCGAAGGCTACTAATGCACCAGCCACTTTATCAGCATCTACCAACTTCTTCAGCCTATCACTAGTAACCAGAATAGATAATGTAATATAACGTAATGTAATATAATATTGATTACTTATTAACCGAGTATGAGGTTTGTACGGGAAAGTATTTTCCTGAGGTTTTCGTACAGACCGAGCGACGAAGGAGCGAGTCTGTGCGGAAAAACCCGAAGGTAAATACTTTCCCGTACAGACCGAACAAACAAGGTTAATAACGAATTTATTATATGACTTTTGGTTCCTTTCTTCATCGCTTTTAGCGAAGTTTTGTGTTCAAGAGTAAGTAGCTAAGTTTACTTGCTTGTTTTACCTATTAATTCGTGTTTTTTTTCATCTGTTCATCTAGTTTTCAGCTTTAAATTTATCTTTAAGAAGATTTAACTTATTTTTTTCCTAGTTAATTGTGATAAATCTTTTGTAAAACGTACCTAACTCTGGTTTGTTTGTCTTCAAATCTACTAGGAAGTTTTCCCGCCAAAACTAGCCGGTCTGTACGAAAAACTTATTGCACGGCTAGGCAACCAATCAGTGTGTGTCATTTTGCGTACAGACCGCCTAGCAAGCTCAGCCATATAATATAATATAACATAACATAATATAATATAACACAATATAATATGATATGATATATGACATGATATAATAATATTATGAAGGGGCTGTGCCCCGAAATACTATGTTTTAAAGTTTTTTTTAAAGTCAACAAGTTTTTGAAAATTGATGTTGTATATATATATATATGTATATATGTGTATATGCATATGTATATGTAAATGTATATATGTATGTAACTATATACATATATACGTATATATACAAAGTAAAAATCAAATCCCAGAAAACAATGACATCTTGAACACCCAAGATATGAGTTAATAACAAGACGACGAATTATTGCGATGATATTTCGACTTTATTGCAAAGTCATAGTCAAATCAAAATGAATTACAAGCAAGCAATGTGATTTATATAGTTACAACGATGACATCATCAACTGGAATGCAGAGGACACACGTGAATGATTACAAAGCTACCACTAATGACTGTTAACACTTAAGAAAAATATATTAAGGAAAAAGTGTTAGTTCTTTGGATGTCTTCAGGCCATTATTTAACTCTGGTCTGTTAAACTTTATAAACAGAGCTTCTATGAGTAATATTAAATTAGGATTTTTATTTTTACAACAATATAGGAGAAGGAGGAGGAGGCATGTCATCGAGTCCTCTCACCAACACCTCTCTTATATATAAAAATCTCATGCCCGATAGTTTCAGAATATTATATTGTTGTAAAAATAAAAATCCTAATTTAATATTACTCATAGAAGCTCTGTTTATAAAGTTTAACAGACCAGAGTTAAATAATGGCCTGAAGGCATCCAAAGAACTAACACTTTTTCCTTAATATATCTTTCTTAAGTGTTAACAGTCATTAGTGGTAGCTTTGTAATCATTCACGTGTGTCCTCTGCATTCCAGTTGATGATGTCATTGTTGTAACTATATTTAAAACACGATTAAGTCGGTTTTCTTTGTTCTTTTGAGGGTTTCATCCTCCGAAGAAACCTATCTAATCAAAAGAGCTTTTGAAAAGCTGGCGGGGACTGTATATACAATACCTGAAATAGCTGGGATTGTATAAACAACCCCTGACAACAATTAATCCAAGAACGAACACAAACTGAAAGCATGTTTTTTACTTCTCAAAACAAAAACAAATCGTGTTGCTTAACATTTCTGGAAGAAAACCTCCTTTAATCGTGTTTTAACACGGATAAATACCTCGAACATCAGCTTTAAGCCAGATACATTCCTCGGATTCTTCGGCCCCTCGGGATGTATCTGGCTTAAAGCCTCCGTTCTCGGTATTTATCCTATACAAATCGCATTGCTTGCTTGTAATTCATTTTGATTTGACAATGACTTTGCAATAAAGTCGAAATATCATCGCAATCATTCGTTGTCTTGTTATTAACTCATATCTTGAGTTTTCAAGATGTAATTGTTTTTTTGGATTTGTTTTTTCTACTTTATTTCATAAAATTGTCTGCTGGCACCGGATTTTGATACATGTATATATATATATATATATATATATATAAGTGGATATTTTTGCGTTAAAAACACAAGTATTTGATTATAAATAAAATAGCATTTGTCAACAAGAAGAAAGAAGAAATAGACGTAGCCACTCTATTTCTTCTTTCTTCTTGTTGACAAAGCTATTATATATATATATATATATATATATATTGCTCATTGTGTGAGCAAATATGGCTAATAACGAATTCATAAAAGAGAGGGTGGGCTGATATCCAGAAATGTTTTAGTTAAAAACAAAAATTTTTCAGAAAAATTTAGGAAAATTTTGTTCAGGAAAACTAGGAAAATTTTTAGTTAACAAGCAAGCAGGTGTATAACCTGCGTGGGCTAATGAGCTTATTTATTAAGCATGAGATGTTGGTGAAGTAAGGGAGGTGTATGAAAATGGTTGTCATGTACTATACACTTGAAATAGAAGAATAAAAAAACAGGATTCTGTAAATCAGGATTATATATTAAACATACATGGACAGTATGAAAAATCGACCGGAAAATTATCATTAATTCAAGTCTTCATCGTAGCAGTGGGATTAATGCTTCTTTCACTTACTCAGTAAAATACTCTGCATTGAACAAAGGGATGTAAGGAGCATGCATTCCTTTATCCAACAGCCATATAAGATCTTCATCAGATTTAATGTGATGTACTACACCAACATTTCCTTTTCTTTTCGCTGTCAAAAGGACAGAAGACAGTTTAGTGTACATCAGGTATGAACTCACATCACCCTACATAGAGGAACTTTACAGTGATCAAGACAATTGTTATTTGTATACCATATTTCCTCTATTTAGCCCCCACCCCCTTCTAATAGGCCCCCAGTTCAGAAGCATAGAAAAAAAGCCTCCAGCCTCTATTTTAAGTCCCCAGCACCAATGGAGGTAGTTTTATTAAAATGCAAATATATATGCAAATATGAATTGTAAGCAACAATGTTCTATGAAGAAATATGTTTATTTAGTTGAAAGCCATGTAATTAAGCATAATATGTTTGTATTATCATAAAATGATATATTTACTTACATAATTATGATTTTCTGCAGTACATGAAAACTTATAAAGCCAGCCCCCAGCCTCTAACCCTTTTCTAATATGTGCCCAGTTCAGAAACTCAGAATAAAAACAAGCCAAGGGGCTAAATAGAGGAAATTTGATATAGCAGGATGCGGTAATAGTTTGTCCATGAAGCATTTAAATAAGTATGGAAATCAAACAGACACTTTCCAGCAGACAAACAATTTTTGTGTGTACCAGTAAATGCTATCAAGTGGCATCATTGTATTACTGTATTTCCCGGCATATAAGTCGATTTTCTAGGACCCAAAATTGATGTCTAAAAGTCCACCTTGACTTATACGATGGGTCATGAAATTGAGCAAAATTAGAGATCAGATATACTAGTCCCAGTCCTCTTGAAGACTAAGAAATGGCTGACCCTTTCGATGACCGCATCACCATGAAACAATTTCATGAACTTTTCGATCAGTCTGACGATAGCGATGAAGAGTTTGAGGGATTTTGATGCACAGACATTTTAATATCCAATATTTATTCATCTACAAGACTAGCATACTAAAATATTTCACATAAAGTAAATTTTAAGTAGCTTTAGTAAATACTGGTACTGTATGTGTAGTTTTTTATATGAAAATAAGCTCTTAATGGTTAAAAAATATGCTTTTAATGATTTGCCATGTTATCAACGTTTCTGTGAACACTATTCTGTGTCTGGTAACTACTTAATTTGATGGACTCAACTTATACACGGGGTATTGTAAAAATCATGATATTTTGATCAAAAAATAAGGGGTCGACATATATCCTGGGTCGACTTGTACGCCAGGAAATACGGTAAATGCTCACTTGGCTTTTCCCAGAGGGTGGAACTTGTTTGGTGGCAATTTGACAGTATTTCACTGTTAAACAATTAACAATCATGAAAGAGTTTACTCAGGTGAGTGGAAGACATTTAAATCGGTGACTGCAAATGAAATCAAACAGTTACAGTGAAGAAAAAGAACAGACACCATTTTCTTCTTTAAAAGGTTCAGGGCTCATCCTGTTGACAAGTAAAATTACCTGGCATTAGCTAAAGTAAAATATAAAGTGAGCCCTTGCCTCTTAATGGGTTAAAATATAGTTTTAGAAATCATCCCAAAATTCCTGCAGCCACAAGGTAGTGTTCATCAAACTAAACTTTTACTGATTATTAACTTTTATTAAGGCTTAACCACTACCATAAACTAAAGGTAGCATTAGTAAATCTCTTGGTTTGCAGATGAACAACTGCATGAAATGTTGTAATTTTAAAGCTCTTGTGATTGCTTTGTTACTCTACAGCCTTTTGTTCTGAATGTTGCAAAATATTTAACAGCATCTAGTCTGTCTTGATGATTGGAGAAGCTAACTTCCAAAAAGATTTACTTCCTAAAAAGCTCTGAAAAACACAGATATCCTTGGAAAAAAAATTCCCTGAAAAATTCCTTTTTGTCACAAGAATTGTATGTCTCTATTACAGAAATACAAGATTCTCAGTACTGGTAATACATTTGTTGTGATTGTTAATTTTTGTCACTTTATAACTTAAATTTAATTTTATTCAGTTTCCTGTGACAACTAGGGTGTTTAAAGTTCAATTTTAGCATCTTTGACAAACTTTAAAAGGTGCCAAGTTTGTTCACAGTGAAGAATATGATTGGAGACCTTAAGCATCTGACATTCTTGAGTCACAGACAGCAACTGGTAGATTTCATAAACAACTATTTTTAAATTCTGGGCACTATATTCTTTCAATCAAATTTTCATCCAAATAAAGATGATGAACAGCTTAAAAATCCCAGGAGAGATCATAGCATCTCTAACCAGCATGTCAGTGACAAAATTAACTGGTAGATGTTGATGTTCTGGGAGTAGATGACATCTTCCAAATGTGAAAATGCTGTTAGTGATGCTTGTCTAGAACAAAAACAGCATTTTAGGCCTGGTTCACAGATGAGTATAAGCATAATCATAATAACAAAGCAACAGACAAAACAAAGGAATGAAGTTAAGCTTGCAAAATTAGGATCATCATAAGCATAAGATCTTAGTCCAAGCATAAGCATAAGATCTTAGTCCAAGCATAAGCATAAGATCGTAGTCCAAGCATAAGCCAAGAGTTGAACAAAAGACAAAACAAAGAAAATTCTTGTTGTTTTATCATCACAAGTCTCAGAGGAGATATTATGCTTTGTTTTTGTATTGATGTTATCCTTATGCTTATGTTGCTCATGTGAACCATGTTTTAGAGGTTTGACTATGTCCTTGGGATAAGAAATTATTTATTGTCTTTGTTTTGCATGAAAAATTCTATTGAAAGAAAAAGCCATCTGTTGATCAAAAACATTTGTTGGTTAAGCTCTCTATCATATGGCAAGGTAGGCAAGGGGAGTAGGCTGTAGTTGTAGGGGTACTGTGTAAATGGCAGCAAATTTTTTGTTTGGTGTAGTCTTGAAGATAAATTTAGGATAGAAAGAGCAGACATGTATTTCAATTAAATGTCTTGAGTAGCAAAGCTGGAAACTTAAAGTTACAGAGGCATTGTAAAGCTTACAGTGAATAGTACAACTGTTGTAGAGGAAAGTAATTTACAGTATAATATATTATGGTATATCTATTTAATTATAATAAATACAAATTTCTCATTAAGAAAACTACAGTAATGTATCCAAAGTTAATCAATAAATTATGAATTAATTGGAGATTAGTTGTTGGAAATTTTGGAGCTATGCACATCCTTGCTCAGGCACCTGGCTAATCTGGCAAGAGTTAATGCATATAAAAACAGGATATGGCATAGACAGTGTTAAATAATGTAGACAGTTCAACCTTTCAACTTTTTAACATTAATGCATTAAGGTTAACATTAATTTTCACCTAATACAGCTTCAGTACAGTATCACTCCATAATCAATTTAATGGTACAAGTTTGGTGCATGTGAAGAGTAATGTTTTATATGTGCCTTATGCAGTGAGGACAAATGAAGGTACACAACTTTTACCTGATGTTTCAAAATAATTGTTAATTTGTTCATCTGTTACAAATATTATACAGTACTGTCAAGATACAATATTTTGTTCTGCATTTTTTAATGTTACACATATTTTTGTTTGATGTGTACAGTCACATGCAGACATGTTAGCACATGTGCAAACCAAACTGCATGTGCTATGTGTTGCACAAGTAAAAGGTCATCTTCATGTCTCCTTGGTCTCCCTGCCTATGGGGTGAAACAGATAATTGCACTTACATTGTTGGAGTTAGAAGACTATAAGAACTCCACAGGCACCATCAACAAATTTTTTTAAAATCCATCCAGCCTGTTTTCAGCTAACAGAAGATCAGGGGATTTTTTTCCTCTTACCCAATTTTTTAAAGGAAAGGGAAAACATCAAAAGCTGCCAAACATGGGAACTAGTTCACAACAGTTTTGAAAAGATGCATCATCTGAACAACCACAACTGGTTGAAAGCAAGTGATGCCAAAAAAGGCATAAAAAAGCCAATCTGTCCACACTTTTAAACCACCAAATTGAAGATCTTAAGGAAAGAGTATATGTGATGTTGAATTTTGTCATCTCGAAGAACTGGATGTTCAATAAAAGGACTATCAAAATGATGCTATTACTAGTTTTGCCAAACATTTCTGAGCAACATCAGCAGCTCTACAATATGACTCCACCAAAGTTCTCAATGAATGCTGAATGTTACAAAATTATGTAAAAGTTTTGTGCAGGAAAGCAAAAGCTAAAGATCTTTGGCAAAAGATTATTAATCTTAGAAGATGCAAGTACTCAAATGTGTGCACCCTTGCAGTCATTTTAATTGTGACAGATGGATCAAACTCTAGCTTTGAGCATGCTTTTACATCTTCTCTAACATACTATCAAATGGGTGCCTTTCACTGAACCATAGGAGAATGGAGTTCATTTTAATAATTTGTGCAAATGACAAAAACTTGAAAGAAGTAGAGAGAAGTGAAATTATTGAGAGAACAATTGACATTTATCTCAAAAAACAAAGAAGAAAAATGAAACATTCAGAAATTGAAGCTACAAGTAAAGTTGCACTGTTGGAAACAGAAGTGGATAACAATCAATGTGTAGAGAATAGTGCAACTAGCACAGAGAACTCTGAAGATTTTGACATGTTTTACAATCCTTTCGATGCAGAAAATGAAGAAGATGATTATAATAAAGATAAATTATTTGAATAAATAACATTGTTTGTAAATTTCTCTTTTGCTGTAGTTTTGAATGTGTTTAGACTGACTATTAAAGACAATAACCTTAGTAACACTATGATGAATGAGGTAAAATGATTGTTTTGAAAACAAACACTTTTTATGGTAATTCCAGGTCATAATGGATCAATTTAAACACCCCTGGGATTGACATGTGCAAGTTGATTTAAGTATGGGAATCACCACACATGTGCTGTTTTGCTCATGAAAAGGCCTGTTACCATGAAACAATATTATGGTACTGTATATTTTCTCGTCTACTGACTGGTACATTTACATGACTATGATGATTTTTTACTGTCAGTCATATCTAATCTCTTTTACATATAGATTGTTTCTCAGTTAATAGTATGATGTTTAGCATTAAACCATTATAATGCAGATACCTAATATTCTGTTATTTTGTTGGACACTTGATTAACCTATCAAAGGTCCTGGCAAGGGTACACTTTAGAATTTTTTCTGCAAAGCAGGGTAGCTCTAAATAAGTTAATCTAAAAATGATAAAAAAAATCCCACTTACATGTACAGCCAATTTGATGTGTTGCATTTAGATAAGTAACACATGGGAAGTAGCCTTTTAGATTTTGGTAGATCTTTTGCTCAATTTTATCCCCTATAGAAATAAAATATTCTGTCATACAGTACTGTGCCAGAATCCTGGATCAAAATGCCAGGTACCATCTACTGTGATTACCCCTCCTAATGATCAATTATCAACTTCTATGGTGTATCAAATGATAAAATCAAAAAGGTTTTAAATCTTTTTTGGTACTAAATAAAATTATTTGATAATTGTTCACCAGGAAAACATGGTAGGTTTGTCAGGAAGTGGATGGAAATTTTAATATTATCTCCTAGTGATCATGTAATTACCCTTCAGTACAAACAGTGGTATCACTAGGAATTTTTATTGAGAAAAACATGGCTTACACACACTACACGGCATAATCAGCTGCAATAATTTACTTTACCCTCAAATTGATGGTTAGATTTAGACAGTTTAAAATTAATAGCATCTCAGGACTAGAGGAATAAATTCTGAGGGTAAAGAATTCAAGGTCTCAGGACAAAATCTCTATTAAAATGTTTAGTTCTTATGAATGCAACTGTACTGGTATTTTGGAGTATTACAGTACAACCTTACATCTAGCCCCCTCTAATATTTTTTTTTAACAGACCTCCCACAATAAAACACTGTTCTGAAGATGACAGAGGCTCCCCACTCCCAGTGATACTGTTGGCAACATGCTGACCTGCCATGTATTTGACCAAAGGATCATGTTGTGCTGTAAATTTCAAGCATTATATGGGCTGATAGGGACATAATGATAGGCATATATGGTAGGTCAGCCTGTAAACTGGGTTTTATTGTCTGCATTAAGAACTTTTATTCCCTGAAAAAGGAAATGCCAATGCCTAACAATGAAAATGGAAATGATGGGCTTCAGTCATTGCCAAAATTTTATTGCATCTCATCTGACCTTTTAGAAATTATTAATGTAACAATTCTACTCAAAGTCATTTAATCAAGGGCTTTATGGGCTTCACAAGACATCTCTGTGGGCAATGAGTTCTCTACTCTTCATTCACAGCCATTTAAATTTATACATGTAGGTTCATGGATAAATGTAGTGATTGCATGCAGTTAAATGACTAAAACCAAGGATACTTTTGTAAAACTGACCATTTAGTCCAATTAAACCTTTCTTAAACACTTGATATTTTATTCAATTTCTTCCAAGGGAGAAATGTTTAAATTTTATCTACCAAACCAAGCCAACTGCCCAGTCACCCTGTGGCAGGATAGCCTGGGCTGATTTTAGCCACATCCTGTGAAATGGATTTCTTGTCAACATACACTCATATATAGTCACTTTTTCGATGTAGAGGGGACATTGAACGTCCGGAAGAGTCACGACGCTGACCTAGACTATAGGGGAGCTAATGCAGTTTCACACCTCAACCAAATAAATACAAGCAACATAGGTGAATCAAATACTAGTCAACAGCTTCTTACCTGGAGATTACAGTGATACAGTAATATCAAGAATTCACTCCAAATATAAGGTATTATCGCCAAAAAAATACACACATTCATTGGAGTTCGTGACGTCAACGATGAACCGAGGGTTCAAGACCGTAAAGTTCATTGATTCACCTACAATTTAAGTATAGTCCCTCTCCATTGTTTCTACGCTCTTTAAAAGCCCCGAAAATGTGTATAAATCCTAACCCTAACGTTAATGCTAACTTTAACCCTAATCAAGCCTTTGGGTTTATACACATTGTACAAGAAGTACAAAGGAACATTTAAACATGGCGCTAAGTAACAGGGATGTTGTTTAAGGCTATAATGCATTATGTTTACAGTGAATGGTTGGTATCATAGTATCACTGTAATTTCCAGGTAATAAACTGTCGAATGATATATAGTTTACTTACATTTATATAGTTGAGGTGTGAAACCGCATTAGCGCCCGTTCACATTCCCAAACGTTCACTGCGTTTCTTCCCTGTCTTTAAGTCAATACAAGTTTCATACAACATAAACATTCGAACTGATTCTCATGAAGTTTTTGTAATGAAAAAAATACTTACCAAATACATTCAATTGCAGTAAACTTGAGAATAAAATTGAAAGTATAACTAAAACTTGCGAATGCGACATGTTCACTTCACGAACAATAGTAGAGTTAGATTATGGACTGCGGTGGTAAGGTATAACGTGATAAGTACTTGGTGTACCGTCTCATACAGGCTATCAATTTTCAATATTGCCAGTTCAAGCGTTTTCATTTGGAAGGAAATTTCCTTCCAGAAGGAAATTTTAGTGTTCGGAAGGAAATAGTGTTTGGAAGGAAATTTGACCTTTGGGAAGGAAATAAGAAGAAAATTATATTTTTCTTACAATTCCTTAAAAAGGGCACTTATATTGCCAAAAATAAATGAAAAATTATACCGTATTTCGTACCCTAAGTACTTTTTTCCATATTCACTTGTGTCAAAGTTATGTAGGAATTCAGAAATAATCAGATTTTGCTTACGTTGCAATGTTTTGGTATTCAGAAATTGACACATTTCGCTTATCTTGCAATTGCATTATGTTTAGCCGTCTCGGTATAATATTTCGCGTGTGAAATGTAAATGTACAGACATTACCATATATGTTGTGATCGCACACACTTGAAATCTTCTTCATTGGTATCTCTTTTGCAATGCAAGCTAGCGATGAAAAACGGAATCTATAACGCAGGCAGCCTAAATCCAGGGAGAAATATTTTGGACCTCATGTCTAAAATAAAAGCAAATGCCACTGATGGAGAAGCAAAGGATTTGAAAAAAAAGTTTCTTAAGAACAATTCGATAAAAAACGCTGAAAAGACTGTGAAAAGAGACAAACAAAAACTAAATATTTATACAGTGGTAATTTTTGTGTTTAACGTTGTCATTCTTGTGACATTTGAAAGTTTTATGGCGCAACGGGTATAACTTACAACTAGTAATTCTTAAACATAAACTGAACTAGTCATGAAATCAACTAATTTTTCTCCTTGTGTATAAATTGTTTGTTCTCCAGTTCATGTTAACATATTTAATAGATTATACATAAACAATACATATTCTGCTGACTTTCTGTCTTTTTATCAGCTAATAAATAATTTCCTTTACAGTCAATTTTGGCTCCTGAATGTCTTGTCCACACACTGCAAGCAAGACTTAGCAATCAAAGTAGACTGTTCTTTAACTTCTACCTTACAAATTGATGTATTTTGTTTATATACTAAAATTTAAACGTTAGGTACCAGAGAATTCTGATATTTCTTTTATGAAAATCTGGAAGGAAATAAAGAGGGATATTTTGAGATTTTTGGAAGGAAATCTGATGAGAAAAAAGAAAATTTTGACTGATAGAGAAGGAAAAAAAAAATTTCAGAGTGGAACCACTGGCCAGTTCAAACCAGTCTTACCCCCGAAAAGATGAATAGCATCAATTCAGAAACTGTTCTTAAATAGATGAATATCATCTTTCTAGAGGAAAGTCGGAAAAGGTATAAAGTTAGGATTGGAATTAGGGCCAGGATTAAGGTTAATTTACCCCCCGGCCATGGTCAACATTCACCTCAACCCGTGAAAAAAATTTTTGCGGTAAATAAACAGATCGCCCACACTTGTAAACTCCGAACCTATGTTACTTCAGGAACGACCTATCGCATGTAGGAGCTTTCATTTCCCTTAAATAGATGATATTCATCTTTTTGCCATGCTAATCCAAACCCTAACCCTAACCCTAACACTTTTCCAATTTTCCCCTAGAAAGATGATATTCATCTATTTAAGAATATTTGCAGAAATGATGCTATTCATCTTTTTCCGGGGTGAGACTGTTAGTCAGTTTTATAATTTTATAGCAAAAAACCATGACCAGCCGACAACTTCAAAAAGTATAAGATTAAACATATTCCGAAGAATAACGTCATCTTGGAAACTCAAGATATGAATCAATTACAAGACGAAACTTTGGTTGAAACTAATATTTCTACTTTATTTCAAAGTCGTCTTCAGACAGAATGTTTCAACCAAAGTGTCGTCTTGTTATTGACTCAAATCTTGACTTTCAAGGTGACGTTATTCTTCGGAATGTGTATTATCTTATATAATTTTACACCGTTACTTTATTTATTTCAAAATATAAAAACATGGAAAATCATTTAATAATTCTATACCATGAACACCTTCTGAACAACTGAAGACCTCTTCTAGACAACTCGTTTCATGATACTTCCGGTCGAGCAACAAAACCAAATAGCAGTTTGATGTTTGAGAAACATGAGAGCTTGGATATATTGAGGTAGAAGAACGATCTTCAAGCTCGATACTCAGAAAATGATTTCTGAGCCCCAGACGGGGATCGAACCCGCAACCTTCTGATGACCGGTTAGACGCTCTAACCGGTCAACCGGTCAATTCCGCCACTCGACCCCTATGTTTAATCTGCCTTTTATATTATGTATATTGAGAATCTCTTTTGATCATAAAATTTTTGTTGCAGTTGTCGTCACCATAATGTTAACTTTGTCCCATTGCATCCACATTAATTTTCCTGCATCCGGAAATATTAGCTGCTCCTTCGCGTTCATTTCCTTTATTTTGGAAGATTTTTGTCTTTCATTCGCGTTAATTTAAGTCACGTAAATCTGATATATGTTAATTAATACAAGCGTTAGTTTCTTGTAATAAGGTAGTCGTATAGGATCTGAGAGTGACTTTTCCGCATACAAAATTTTCCCTGAAAGCTTGTGGGGCCCCAACTTCCTTCCTTCCTTCCTTCCCATGTGGATGTAGAATCGTCCTGATTTACATAAGTATTCAATTCCTTCGATTTACTCGCCTAAAATGGGTTCTGTCTTCATTGGTCATGTAGATACATTTTGCCGATATTTTAAGTTGCTTACAGTATTCATGTTTGAACTGTTTTAGTTCCTTCTGCTCGCTTTGTAAATCCCATTCAGTTCAATCACTCAAATTGGATCTATTATACATACAGATAAGAGTCTAATAAACAAGTGGGTTGCAAAAATATTCCAGTTTTATGTTTTAGAAGTGTGAGAGCTTGGATATATCTTGAGATAGATGAACGATCGTCAAGCTCTATATTCAGGAAAACGATTTCTGAGCCCCAGACGGGGTCCGAACCTGCCACCTTCTGATGACCGGTGAGACGCTCTAACCATTGAGCTACCAAGACTCAGATGGCGAGCTAAGGTGCGAGTTCGACATGTATGTGCGATCTAAGCAGAAGCCCCTATATATATTGATAATGATTGATGCAGTTTTATGTTTTAGAAGTGTGAGAGCTTGGATATATCTTGAGGTAGATGAACGATCATCATGAACGTTCACCAGATGAACAACCGGTCATCAGAAGATTGCTGGTTCGATCCCTGTCTGGAGCTCAGAAATTGTTTTTCTGAGTATAGAGCTTGACGATCGTTTATCTATCTCAAAAAATATTCCAGTTAGGACCGACGATGAGATCTTGAGCCCAAAGTCTCCACGCGCACAACCGCTCTTACGGGAATTTTTTCTCGCTCGAATATGATAGGTTCATTTTAAACAAGAGGATTGATTAACAAACGAATACCCCACGGAAAAGTAGAAATTGGTTGTGGCAATTTTTTTATACCAGATAAGCTAATCAAATTCATTTCTTTTAAAAGAACTTGTTGCGTTGCTTTGCTCGAATACATTCGCCCCGTGGAAAAGTGTGGATGTCGTCAGATGGTGCTAATGGTGGGACGGTTCATAAATAGAATTAAATTAATATATATGGCAGTCCACTGTGGAAGACTGGACAGCTTACAAGTGTGCCAGGAATCATGTAAATAAATCTATAAAGTACAATAAGGCTCATTATTACAGTAATGTCTTTTCTATGAATTCCAGCGATATGCGTAGAACTTCGAAGGGAATAAATTCTATCCTGTCCAAGAACAATAGATCTCGTGTTGAACCTACTAAGTTGGAGGTAAATGGAGCTACATTGCAAATGCTTTCAATCAGCATTTTGTTAATATCGGTCCGGAGCTAGCTTCTTCTGTTCCATCACCAAATACTGATTTCAGAAATTATGTTAAACAAACAAATTCAACTTTCGAATTAACACAGTTGTAACAATCTGAGATCATTGAGATTATTAATAATTTGCATATTAACAAGGCCAGTGGCCTCGATACCATTCCAGCTAATCTGTTAAAGTACAGTGCCAATTATGTCTCTAAATCCTTAACACATATTTTCAATCTGTCGACTGGAAAAATGCCAGAGTATCTCCAATTTTTTTAAAGATGACTCCAAAACAGGTCCTACTAATTATCGTCCAATCTCAGAAATTCCAGTTACAATCAAGGTACTTGAAAGGGCTATATTTAATCCGGTATATAATTATCTGATCCGTAATAACATTTTAGCAAAGTTCCAATCAGGATATAGACCTTTACATTCAACTGTAACGGCACTGTTGAATGCCACAAATGAATGGTTAATGAATATCGATAATAGTAAGCGGAAGTTGGACTTAATAATATGTAAAGTTATTTATTAAAAACGAAGGAGAGAATAAGGGGCAGGGCATGTGAGGTGACGAGTTGAGTTGTTGAAAAAAAAGGTAATAGTAAAGGTTTTGGTAAAAACAAAAAGTGATCGTTAGGTGTACTATAACAGTTCGTTACATTTGTGGTGCCGTGACCAGGATAGACGAGAACTACGACGCACGAACAGAAACGTTTAGAAGACCTGTGTAAACAATGAGCCACGACGAAACAACCGAGACTTCGGACGAAATGGAACGCATAGAAAAAGGTATAGACAAGGAAATAACGAAACTACAATATTATTTGGAGCCTGAGGATGAATTAATCGAGAACAATGACATCACAAAAATGGAAACTGCCGTGAAGCAGGCATCTAAGATAAACGACAAGATCATGGATCTTATTTCACAACTAGATGACATGAAGTTAGACAGTGGAATTACACCGTGAACGGTCCGACAATGGAAGAAAGGGAAAAAGGATAGTTACTCTCACTGGATTCAAGCAAGGGACAAAGTGGCCGAAGTCTTGAAAGCCAACCGGCAGCAGATCGATGACGACGTAGAACGGAGAACTTGGGAGGCCGAACGAGATCGCAAAGAGCGAGTAAAGAGAGAAAGACAACAAGAAAGAGAATTGTCGGAAGAAAAGTTGAAAGCCGAGTTACGAGCAACAGAACAGAAGCTAGAGATGGAAGCTGCTGCCCAAACAACTAAAAGATCACACAATTCAAAGGCACGTCTTCCGATTGGGTGCGGTTTGACAACATGTTTTCGACGCAAGTTGACAGCCAACCCATTCCTGATGAAGAAAAGTTTGGATACTTGCTCGAAATGATCGTTCCCAAGGTAAGAGAAAGAATTTCTAACCTAAAACCTGGGCCCTTGGGATACAAGTTAGCTTGGGAGAGGCTGAAGAAGGAATTCGGGCAAACAAAGCTTGTTATAAATGCACATATGGACGAAATTATAAACTTGACACCAGTGAAAGGAAATGACTGTGACAAGGTGCGAGAATTTTATGAGAGCTTAGCAACAACTTTGACGCCTTAAACACCTTGGGCGAAGCGACGTGCACAGTCTGCTAGAAAGTCATCGAATCAACCGGAAAATCGCCGCAGTACCAGAGATTGGAGAGATAGTATTGATTGTGGGAGATGAAAAGAATCTTCGGGAATGGAAAAAGGGGAGAGTGGTCCGTCACGTCCAAGGAAGAGATGGAGTTATCAGACGAGTAATTTTGCAACACAAAGGCCACCAAATTGAAAGGCCGCTGAGCGGACGTTTAACATAATAACGTGTAAAGTTATTTATTAAAAACGAAAGAGAGAATAAGCGGCAGGGCATGTGAGGAGACGAGTTGAGTTGTTGAAAGAAAAGATAATAATAAAGGTTTTGGTAAAAACAAAGTGATCGTTAGGTGCACCATAACAGTTCGGTACAATAGTCTAATTAATACAGTCTTGTCCCTCGATCTCAAAAAAGCTTTTGATACTATCGACCATGACATCCTTTTAACAAAACTAAATCTTTATGGATTTCAATCAAAAACATTGGCGTGGGTGGCAAATTATCTTTCTAATCGCACTCAAAAGATCCAAATCCAAGGAGTGCTATCCGATTGCTATACTGTCAAATGTGGAATACCACAAGGATTAATTCTTGGTCCTTTGTTTTTCTTACTATGTATTAATGATTTGCCAAACAGTGATTTATCATCCAGAGTACGCATGTACGCTGATGATACTAATCTTACGTATGCCTCAGCCAACCAATCTGAAATATCTAATGTGCTAAATCGTGATCTTGAGACCATTCACGAGTGGCTGAAAGCAAATAAGCTCAGTTTAAATGCTACCAAAACCAAATATATGCTAATTGACTCGCGTCAAAAAGTCTCATCCATGCAATCAAACTTGGACATAAGCTTAGATGGCAAACAAATTGAACGAAAGAGACTTTTCAAGTGCCTTGGTGTTAATCTTGATGAAATCCTCTCTTGGCAGTCACACGTAAAATCCATATCTATGAAAATCGCTGAGGTACTTGGGGCATTGCGCAGACTGAGATCATATGTGACTCGAGATATTCTAATAATGATTTACAAATCATTGATTTTACCCCACTTTGATTATTGCAGTGAAGTATGGGGTAATTTGGGTCAAACACTAGCAGCTGATCTTCAAAAGCTGCAGAATAGAGCTGCTAGAATCATTACCAGTTCAAGCTACGAGATAAGGTTGGACAATAGATTAACTAAATTAAATTGGAAGAAATTAAACGAAAGACGCCAGTCGCAGCTTGCTTCAATGATGTACAAATGTATGCATAATAAAGTGTCCGTTTACCTAAGTGATATATTTTCTACAACTAGCTCAGTGCACAATCACAATTTGAGAAACTCGAATCGCGCCTTATTCGTACCTAGACCAAATAACGAGTCTGGGAAAAGAAGTTTCTCTTTCAGGGGTGCAGTGCTTTGGCATTCACTCCCCATGGCATGTCGGGTTGCGAGAAATTATGCAAAATTTCTCCACTCACTACCATAATACTGTGTATATTTTAGTTTTAAATTTTTAATATTGTGTAAACGTAATGGAATTTCAGTAACTTACATATATATTATAATTTAGTACTTAGTTTTGTAAATAGTTAAAATTAATTTATTCCAGCACGGCTCTCTGGAAGAGCATACATGTATGAAGAGACATTCATGCATAAATAAAGATTTTAGATAGATAGCCAGTTAAATTCGTCCAAAAATGCGTTTGTTTAAACCCAATGGCTGCAAAATGCATAATTGGGTAATCCAATAAGCTTCTGTGGTCAGTAAACTTCGTCATGATTTAATATTTTATTTTGAATAGTCTCAATATTTATAAATTCAAAATCCCCAAAGACATGCGGAATTTTATGAAATGAATGGCTACCTTATAGGTCTTTTTACCCGTAATCATAGCGGATTTATGGTTGCGGAATCTAACTTTAAATGGATTAGAGGGAGAGTTTACATATTGTAACTAACACTTTTTGCATGAAATCAAATATACTGCTCTTGATGAGGTGCAATAAAGAGTCTGCCGTATCTTATAAAAACGTCCACTGGCGTACATAACAAATCTGTCAGCCTCGATTAAATAATTTGTAAATACCTCTGTAAAAATATATTCTGTCAGTAGCCCATAGTTGATTGAAATTTTGTATTTATTAAATGAAGCGCACTTGGCACGAATAACTGGAACATGATCGGACTGAAGTAAGGTAGATCCCAATGAAGTGTATCTGATCCGAATGACATCCACCTGATCCGTTTTTCGGAGAAAAGCTGATCCGTTTAGAGGGCACATGATCCACACGAGTTGCTCTTGATGAGAAACTTGTCAGATTAGTCACATATAACACGGATTACCCACCCAGTCCCGTCAGAACGCAAATTATCAGTTCGGTGCAATTTCTACATAGCGACTGGATCCAATTTTAAAGGTAAATATCACTCTAAAATTATTAAAATTTCAATTTCTTTGCTTACATCTTATGCTCCGAAACATTCTCAGTGCGTTCTGTTTGGTGTTACGGTGTCGAGCCGTACGTCCCATGTTTTGGAAAACATTGTTCTTCATCGAACAATACTAGGCTCTCGATTACTTAGACTTGGTGAGGCTCCCTTCTAGGATATAAATTTTCGCCCTGATTATAAAAGTGCATTCAATGCAGATGATTTACAATTATATATTGCTATAAATCCTAAGGATCAATCTTTTTGCATTGTTTACGCTTCACTGTTTAAAAGAAGTGAAATGTTGGAACACGCAGAAGGGTTATTTCATGTCAACTAGACCAATCTTCCCTCTCCAACTTTACAGACTGAGCTGATTATTGGTACATTCACATATCGTAACATGATTAAACTGCATATGGATTTTTACTGGATGGCATTGAGTATCCTTTAAAATATGAGCGAAAAACCGTCAGCTGATAAAGAGTGGAAGTCGCCATTTTAAGCGAATCTGAAATTTTCGCATAGTTCGTTCTTCATTATTTCGTTAAGAACTCAACATTTTCCAAAATTTTTTCCACCGGTAGAGTTGGTATTGTCCTTTTAAATCACATAAACTACGTAATCCACCATATCCAAGATGGACGAACGTCAATATTATGCCAGAATGGTCGAAATGCAATTACGGAGTATTTCTGAGTAACAATAACTTGGTTGGTATTACCTTGGGGACGTCCAAAATACGCACACAAAATGACAGGACATAGAACTATATACTCTAGTTGTGATAACATGAGAGAACAAAGGCACGCTCAAAATAATGATTTAAGTTATGGCAACTTTCGTTTAATCCTTGTTTTCAAGAGGTAAAATCGGTCTGTGGGATAGGTCGGACTGATCCGAGATTTTCACATATTAAGCTTCCGAATGTGGTAAAACGGTGGTCCAAATTTCGTAGTTGTCCTCGGATCGTTTCGTAAGTAGTGAGCGACCTAAATATAGGTGTTTTCCAGTAATTGACTCCTTATAACGTAAACAAACAGTGCGTGAACGCTAATTTGTGTGATTGTACTCCTTCATGAGCTCGTACTCAAAAAATCTTCATTTTCGAATTTTTGCTGAGTAAAAGGTGTTATCAAAAGTCCGTACCACTGAGTCATTCTTTAGCATCGGAAGACTAACGTAAGAAAACTCGGTCAATGTCACTGTCACGTTAAGCGGTGCTAGCAGGATAGGGACGTCAGAGTCAGGTGCAAGCTATTAAAGATCCAAATTTTAAGATTCCCGTATTTGCCCGTTGATAAATGGTTTGATGTAATTACTTAGCGTTCAAAATAGGAATATTTGTCGAAATACTCCACACCGAGAACAATTTTTCGTTCGCGTCCTTCCTGTTAAATTAGCAACAGTCTCGTAGCACGCTCCTTCATTGTTTACATTACAATTAAGTCAAATCAATTCCTGCAAAACACCAATATTAATTAGATTGCGCTAGAAGGATCACTTGTAGGTGCTGTTTAGCTAGTTCACCCTCAAGGGCTTATTTGCTATGTTAAGCACGGTGATAAACACGCAATTTAAGACATTTTTTGTAGCGTCTCATTCGTTGTATTTAGTCTTCATTACTGATAAAGGTTGTCCTCTGTCCTCTTATTTTGGCGGCGTAATATAAATGTTCTTCGGGTAATGCCTGCCAAGTTATTATAACTCAAAAATACTCTAACGTTGAAATTTTATTCCATTCTACCATAATATTGATATCACTTTATCTTGGATTTAGCTTATTTGCATTATTAAACAGTTTGTATGATTTACTCCTATAGAACAACATACCAGTTCTACCAGTTAAAGAACTTTAGCCGAATTATTTTGAGTTCTTAAAAATGATGTACGAACTACGGAAAAATTTGAGACTTGCTTAAAATGGCGACTTCCGCTCATTATTAGCTGACGGTTTTTCGCTCATATTTTAAAGGATACTCAATGCCATCCAGTAAAAATTCATATGCAGTTTAATCATGTTATGATCTGTAAATGTACCAATAATCAGCTCAGTCTGTAAACTTGGAGCGGGGAGATTGGTCCAGTTGACATGGAAAGCCGCAGAATATGTTCGCAAAGAAATCGTGTGTAATGCATTTCACATCTCGCTTTACTAAAAGTCTTTATGAAAAGTATTGTGCTATAAGGCACCCGGATTGATTTAGATGACTGACACACAACGGCGGATTAAGCATGTTCTGGACCCCTGGCACATTTGCAGTTATCCCAACTTCCCTGAAAAAGGGTGCGCCGACAGGGAAGTTGGAAATACGTATTAATCATGAAGTGCGACGAAAGGACCATAATTATACAGTTATTGTAATGCGTTTCATACTAAACATTAAATCTCTTAATACTAGTACATGGTATTCACTTAAACAAGACAATAGTAAGTCAAAGCAATATCAATTTAAATATAAGTACACGTACACTAAATGCTGGAAGTCATATGCTATACAGACCTGTAGAAAGATGTTTGTTGTTAGGAGGTTGAATAATTTCTTGGGGTATCCAGGGGCCATGCTCTCCGGGAAAATTTTGAAATCAGGAGTTTCTGAAATGCTATTCCCTGTATTTTGGGGTAGGAATTTTAAGAATTCTGAAAACTACAAAACGCCATATAAAATACTCATTCTGAGATGTGAATTGATATGGGATTGAGAATGGCGTTAAGCCTGGTTTCCATATGATCTTCCGGATCGTCTCGATCGCCCCAAATATGCTCAGACGATCGGGATGATCATATGGAAACATTCCGGGGCGATCGAGACGATCGCGATCGCTTGGATCGTCGTCATCAATTCTATCCGGACGATTGAGACGATCGTGAATGATTGCAAGTGATCAAATGTAAACATCTGTCAGGCGATCGAGACGATCGGGGGAATCCAAATCTATTCACGTTTCAAGATGGCGGCAACAACTTAACCAACCATACTAAGAAATGAAGAAGTATGGATGTCTTTATGACAAGTTTTCTCTTCATTTTAAAGCCTAGTTTGTCAGAATCAATTGCATTAAGAACACCTGAAGAGAAATTCTTGTTCAGTTCAAACTTCGAAGTTTGTACAGTAGCACGATATGGACCAAGCTCCTCTGTCTTCTGAAATAAATGCCGAACCCAAAATGTTCCCCTATGTTTTCGCCTTGTTCTTCTCTGTCTTCTCCGGCGTAGAACACTGAGAATTAGCGAGAAGCATGCCAAAAATGATGTTTAGGGCCAATTGACAACAGTACAGATTCATAGTCAGACTGTCAAAGCGATCATGAGGAAACCAAAATCTCCCGAATCACCCTGATCGCCTCAAATATTCTTGTGGCGATCCAGACGATCAAGACGATTTGAGCGATTATATGGAAACTAGGCTTTATTATCAAATACTTAACGCTACACATGACACATCTGTTGACGTCACGTGCTCACCTCTACTCAGTCAGCTCCTATATCAGGCGAAGTCATTCATATTTCTAAGTCACGCCTGTTTCGTTGTTCAGGCGATTGGCGCCCTTTTGGTCGAGTAACGTTGATTTCATGTCGATAAAAATGTTGAGTTGTAGTCTATCGTTGTCCCGAGTGTTTCCTTCTTTACATGCGTAAGGAAGATCAGCCCCTGTATTCTGGCATTTAGGGGTGCCACACACCCATCCCCTGCTTATTACGGCCATGGTATAAATAAAAATTTTGTATGTACTATACCTTTTGCTGTTCATTACCAGACAATGTACTATCATTAACGCCAACCTCAAGCTCATTAACGCAAAAATACATTCATTTTATTCAATCGACTTTCACTAGCGTAGATATGCAACCATTTGCATCGAAGGGTATTCTATAGCGCCAAAAGACGACCGTTAACACCATTCTACTATACATTAGGGTTAATAAAATTTCAATTAAGCAAGATATTTCTCTTGCGTTAATGGTCGTCTGTTGGCGCTATAGAATACCCTTCGATGCAAATTTTTGCATATCTACGCTAGTGAATGTCGATTGAACAAGATGAATGTATTTTTGCGTTAATGAGTTTGGGGTTGGCGTTAATGTAGCATATTTCCTGGTAATGAGCAGCGAAAGGTGTGTCTCATTAATAATTAATAATTAATAATCAGTTTTTAATGTAGGGCGTTCAAAATTACGTGACTGGAAACTGATCAGGTTTATTACTTATAGTCCTGGTATTTTAAGGGATATAGCCATGTATACAGTTGCAAGGTATGAGGACTTAAAACAAATGACAGGTTCAGCATCTTAAACACCATGTTTATTATATCTTAGGCCCAGTTCAAGCGTCGGATTTTTCACAAAATTTTAAATTAACAAAGTAGTGAAGAGTGGAAATCCTACAGTCTTCGGGTTATTTAGCCTATTTCACCGTTATTTTAGTACAACAATTTGAAGGGACATCCCGTGATTATTTTCTAACCTCAAAACTCCCTCCCTCTAAAAGCCGCGGGAGCTCCGAAAAATTCACTGGGCTGGACAATCTGTGATGGATAGCAGCATCACAATGTACAGGGAAAAGACCAGAAATTTTCGATATTAATTTCTAACCTAAGATTTTATACAGGTTTATCACTGGACTAAGGGATCAGTAACCTGTTTGGAGCTGAAATGGAAAACATGAAAATTTTTCATTAAATTTTTTATTTGTGCGGAACTGACTGACTGACCGAATGACTGAATAAATTAGCCCACGAAGAGAACATTTCATGATCAACCTATACTGCGAAAGTGCACACGAAAAACTGAGCCGCATTCGATGAAGCATCTTCGGTTTTAATCCACTGCTAAGTCACCAGTTGAGCTATCGGGTCAACTGGGACCTATTTATCTTCGTTTAATTCATCAGTTTAAGAATAGGTGCATCGTGGGGGCCAAGAGGGGGCTTTGGCCCCCCAATAAGACTTTTGCCCCCCAGCTCTTTCTGCCTGTGGCTAAACATTTTTAGCAGCAACAGATTTTCCGCTAAGCGGCACAACTTCATGCTCTCAACAATTGTCTTTTATTCTTACCTAACCCACCAAAGCAATGAAACTCCCCTAGAATAGACAAAATTAGATTTTTCAGATTCTTTCGGATTTTCAGATGTTTTAAAAGATATCATTGTGCACGATTACTTCCGAGTTGGACTTTTAATTTCTCTGTAAAGCCTCGCGTGAAGCCAAAAATGATGCTTATCAGCCATTTTTGCCCATGAGTTTTACTCCCCATTTCCCAATGCGGCTATTTTAACGTTAGTCTTAGCTCTTTCCTGGCCTTAAAACGCCAAATCTTGTTTCGCATGGCTTTGAAAACGTAATTAAGGCACAAAAAATTAGTTTTTATGTAAAAAATTTGTGATGAAAACCTTAAGTGGAAGAATTTCGAGGATGCACTGGGAGCGGGATATACTACCTTACTACATTTTGTCCCCACAGTCCCTCAAATGTCCTCCCTAAGATCCGCCCACGATTTTAAGTGCAAAAGGGATTTTCCTGACAAGTTAACACTTCTACGTGAGGATGTCCATGGTTCGATTCTATTTAAGAATCTATTTGTGGCCATGTTGACGGAAATCGCTCGCCAGTACCAAGTGTAGTATGGTTCTTCTAAGACCCAAAGCGGTTCCTTTAAGAACCGCCAAATATTAAAATATGCAAATGATACTATTTAAATTTTGTGTTATGTTGTGTCCATATTTTATATTTTAACATAAATATGAGGGGAGGATTATTCTGGACATGGGTGTTCAATTCAGTCCTCCAAGACTTATGGCGGGGGATTATCCTTAACATGATCCAACAATGCCAGGAATTGAATTAGTTTCGGTTCATGTGTTAGGAATCGTATCTAAAGCCGGGTTTCGGTGATGAGCAACACACAGGCGCAGGAGTGACCGCAAACTCAAAAGATATACAGCAAGTGAAAACGAATGCTGCAGTAGTTTGAGCCCAAGCGAACGGGAATTGAAAACTTTGGTGCCGAATTTGTTTTCGGCGGAAATAAGGTCTCTTGAGTTAGTTATTAATTGTGACAGATCCCAGATTCCAGATTCCAGATTCCAGATTCCAGATTCCAGATTCCAGATTCCAGATTCCAGGTTTTCCAGTTTACCTTAATCTGTTATTCGCCTAATTAAGGTGATTGCTAATGGAGGTCAGTCTGTGACTCTTGTAGATGAATTTGTTTACTTAATTATTAAGTATTTGGATATTTTGCTCTCTTTATAAGGTTCTTAACTTGTATTTGGTGTGGTTCTTTTAGTCAAAAGATTCCCAAAGCTATGAAACCAATCATCGTTATTCTCTTTGGTCTTTGTATTCAGTCATTTGGCTGTGCTTTATCTCAAGTCCACCGCCGAGTCTTCAACGCAACTGAAAATTCACCTAAAGTTCTGCCAAAACACCCATACATAAAAGCCCTTCGACCCGGGAACCAAAACCAGGAGTTATGTTACTGTGTTGGCTCAGTATGTTATTACTGTCCCGAAGGCTTATATTGTAATATAGATGACAGTGGATGCTGCCCAGTGCCTGGATGTCACGATGATTGCGGGAAATTGTGCGTTTGTCCCCTGTATCCAACGTGTTGTGATGACGTATCAACTTGCCCAATTGGGTTTCCAGTGTGCTGCGACAACCATTTAACATGTTGTCCCGCTGGAACAGATTGCTGTGGCTTGACACTTTGTTGCAATTCGACTGATGAAAAGTGCTGCCAAGATAGTGAGGGGAACTACTACTGTGGCAATTGCTAAACTAAGGCGCTTTAAAGGAAGTAAATCTGAGTACGATAACTCTCGACAGTCAAACGTTTAATTGTTTATCATCCAATGAATTTCAAACGTAGTACTTTATGAGACCTTACCTTAAAAGTAATCATAGAACTTAAAGGTCGATAAAAGCTTAGCGAGAAACAGGCTAGTGATACGAATGAATGGAACATTTAGTGGAATAAACCGTTAATAAATTTCGACTCAACATGATTTGAGATAAGTCAACATCGTCTTTTTTTGTTGCGTTAGGCCATTGTCTTGAGGTTGCTCACGTGTCAATGTTTACAGACCAGATGCATACGATGCATGTTGGCCGCAAACGAAGGATATTAATCCCTTTTCAAGAATGTTAACGTCAAAGTCTGAAGAAATACGTTTTGGAAGGTATATCTTTAAAAGTTGTGGAAACTCTTTCAGTTTACACCCCGTTTTTATTTAAGTCGCGCATTGTGTGATGCGTATGTAACTTTGAGAAAATCGTCTTTTGTCTGAGACTTGGAAAATATTGATCGCTTTGTTTCCATTCCTGGTACATTTCCACCTACTACGGCAACGTTTTCAATAACATGGACTTAGGGGCCGTTCGCACTGAGATCGATCTAACTTGAATTGATGTGAGACCGATCTGAGATCGATCTCAGGGCCCGTTCACACTAGCTGGTTGAATCGATCTGAGATCGATCTAACTGAAAAGCGATCTGAGTGTGAAGGCTTGAATGCGAACTGAGACCGATCCAAACGAGCCCATTTCAAGTGTGAACGCCTTCGCGAAGCGAACTGAGATCGATCTCAGATCGATTCAAGTTAGATCGATCTCAGTGTGAACGGCCCCTCAGTTCGCTTCGTGAAGGCGTTCACACTCGTTTGGATCGATCTCAGTTCGCATTCAAGCATTCACACTCTGATCGATTTTGACTTAGATCGATCTCAGATCGATCTAACACGCCAGTGTGAACGGCCCCTTACATCGACTATGTGAAATAAGCCATAGCCACTATTGCTGCTCTTTCCCATAATGTCTCACCTTTCTTTTTCCTATTTACACCACATTCCAACGCTTTCTTTATTACGTCTGCATTTTGACCATCTCCACATCAACCAGGAAGCAGTTGCAGATTAAAACAGTCGTGGGCCCTAGGCACAGGGCAATTTCATGGGCCTTAGATCCGGCCTGAGCCCCTCTCTTTTAAGGTCTTCAAATATAAATGTTGTAGATAAGATTTTTATAGCTATGTTGAATGTGAACAGCGATTACATGAATAAATCAGTAAAGTTATACAAGAAGTCAAGAACAGGCTGGACAAAGCAGAATAGCACTTTCTGTCTACCTCGAATCACACGTATAGTAGTAAATATTAGTAATATTACCTGCAAGATTACACGTTACGATGGTCATTCTTTAATAGATAATTACTTCAGCACGCTGCATTGTTGGATATAATGCAGGCAGCTGAGCCCGCAGCCTTCATCGAAACCCATGCATTATATAAGCGAATGCAGCGAGCAAAATTTGACCAACTGCTCTTGCATAATTCTGCTCTCTGCATTCGCTGATATAATGCCGAGTAAAAGCACCAGGTTTCGATGCGGGTCAGTAAGTATACAGTTTTACTTTGCGTATTTTCTTAATGGCAAAAGAAATAATGATATTAAATGGAATGGAACGCGTCATTTCCGATTCTATAGATAGGAGAGTGACAGTGCCGACAAACGCGACTAACCCATGGTTGAGCGTTTGTGGTCTTTGATACGTTGTAATACAGAGAAACATCGCTCACCTTCGCAGCTGGATCCGAAAATCGACAGATAGATCCTCAGCGCAATGTGAACGTTGGGGAAATTGGTTATCAGTTTATTTTCATGTGAGGAGAAGGTGCCTGTGTCATTGGACGGTTTTGAACCCTGAATTCGGCATAAAAAACCCCCCCCAAAAAAACCAACAAAAAAACCAAAACAAAAACTCCAATTGAAATTTTTTTATATTTAAACTGCCGGTCATTTGGTGAGAATAATCTTTAACGGCTTAACAAATGCCAGCAGATTTATTGTCACAATTAAGACAATGAATGCATAGATCAAGACTTCGAATCAGTGGCGGGCTTGTGGTATTTTGTGGGGTTATCCTCCTATACTTCTCACTCAGTTCGCCTTAAAGTAAAACTATTCATTAGATGGCCAGACTTTTTGTCTTGAAAATGGAGCGCTCTCATTAGTTACCGATCGTATTGCAGCAGTACAGATTGCTTAAGATTAAAATATTTTTGACATTTTTTTGTCGTAAAAAAAATTGAAGGATTCTACATTATCTCAAACTTGATTACGAATGTCTGACCAAAGATACAATTCTTTTGTGACGAAGATAAAACGAATTACGAAACCGACGGAATATAACAAGAAACAGGAACAAATTACGCAATCTTATGGCTGACCAAAACCCAGAAAACCCAAAACACGAACAGCAAAATATGACAATCAAACCTGGTACAACTTTCGTGTCAAGGAAAACGAGTAGAGGGAAGTTGAAGACGTACCTTTTCCTACTGATTTGTTCATTTTTGAAGGCGTAAAAAAAAAGTAAAAATGCCGAAGCGTATAAACCCACAACCCGTACGGCTTTTCAACAAATCATTCACCGTATACTCATTGAAAAAGGTTCAATGGGAAATTTTCTAAAAGAAGACGAGTTTAAACTTTGCTGAAAAATTTTAAAATCTGGAGGAAAGCAGATACTGGTCAAATATGAAAAAGAAGATAATATTTGGTGCAAGAAGCCGCCTTTAGGAATGAATTAAAAGCACGATCTAAAACGCGGAATGGAACATTTAGAACACCTGGAACTTCTGGAACACCTGGCATAAATCACTGTTTTCGTCCGTTTATTAATGTTTCTGAAAATTAAAAATATTCGTTTGAAAGCAGACTTTAGTCATCGGCTTCTCCATATCACCACAATTATGCGAATGGACAGATTTACATTGTTTAGTTCACTGTGAACGGGGCCGTATCTAGTCTACCAGACTCGTGGCGACATTTCATGCCCGTCTCCAATAATAAATTAACAGTAAAAAAAAGTCAGTTATAAGCGCTTTACCCTAGTGATAAACGAGAGCAACAGGGACACAAATTAACTCTCTTTTAACGTTTATCGTGAAATAAAACAATTAACTGATGCCTTGAATTTCTCGTGAATTTCAAATTTCAAAAGGGGTTGTAAGGCCATTCGCCTAACATGTTTCTTCGCCCACTTCTAAACCACGCAGTCCAAGTCAATTTCATCTGCCATGTCTTTTCCGCAGTTTATCAAAATGAGATCGAACACTCGAATTTTACTCGTCGAATTACGCAAAAGTCTGTACACACGATTCGTCACTCAACTTTGAAAAACACATCAAATTCAGAGGCAAAAGTGGTACAATTAGGTGTCCTTTCGGGGCTTATCGGATTACACCCCAAAACGGACTGATATCAGATTGTTTCTACGATAGAGGAAAATTTCGACTGTTAAGACATTTTTAAGGCAGTAGTTCAGACGGCGAAGTTCCGTCGCATTTAATTCCTCGCGTTTAATGCGACCAATTTTATTCGACGGAAATGCGACGTCTGACCTGATTTTACAGTCAAACCTCTCTAAGACGGACACCTTCGGGACCGGCCTCAACTGTCCGTCTTAGAGAGGTGTCCGTCTTATAGAGACTCGAGGTAATATGACACCAGTCCCGTACATAATTGTCAACCTGACCATATGGTCAATAAATACGCGTTTGTTGGTGACAATTTAAAAAAATAAGAGAAAATTGGAACAAATTTATTACTGACTTCAGTAATGTTGCAAACTGGAACATACAAACGTGAAATTAGTTTTTGCAGTTAACTAAAAGCAAATTATTCAACATGCTGAAATGGAGCGACTATTTACGTGCGGATAGATCATTCATTTGGTCATTAAAATTAAAGTAATCTGTGATTATTGATTGCGTTTGATTGGCAATTTTGTAATCTTCAAGTCGCTGTGCAACTGAGCACAACGCAATTACAAGATCTTCATCTTGGAGTTGGGCCGCAAATTTTGTCAAGTTGTCCACCCGACCCAGAGCTTCTGTAGTTGTTTTAATAGAAGAAGTCCGAGGCTCGATGTCCACGTCTGCATCGTCCTCGTCGCTTTCTACTGCCAAAATCTCGCTGACAGGAACCTCGGATTCTTTCTGATAGAGGTAGAGTGCTTCATTTCTTAAATGTTCTCGCCAGTCAGACTAGGTGGTATCAACAGGGGGCTCACAGGGGGGGCCTACTCATCAGCTGCAACATATTGTTCAGCTGTTGTTTCGCCCAAACTGATGCGCCGTACAAGCTCTTCGAATTCTTGATCCTCTTCTTCCTCACTCCTTCTTGAATTACACACAGCCTCGCTAAATCCACATTTCTCGAAGCACTTACGAACAGTTTCCTCTGGCACCTCATCCTCAAGCCACCCATTTGAAGCTTTGAAGTCCGCCAAATCTGGAATGTTCAATTTCGTTGCTATTTCTGTTGCTTCTTCCTGAATAATCGGACCATTTACAGGGACCATTGTATCTCTAGCCAAACAGTACCACTTGTAAACTGCATCATTTATTTCCGGGTACTTAGTTTCTCGTGAGCGCTTAATGCCCGCAGAAGCGAAGGCTTCATATTGCGCTCTGATGCTTTGCTTATCTTTCAAAGCACGAGCAACCTAAGTTTTTCCAACTTCAAACACATCGGCTATTTTTCTGCAGCCTAACTTGGGATGGTCTTGAGCATAGTCCAAGACACGCATTTTGTCTTCAAGAGTCAGAGTTTTCTTTTTAGGGTGACTACGTCCTTGTTTAGACATGACCGCCCGGCTGCAGAAATACTAAGAAATGAAACTTGTTGAAATGAAACTTGATTGAGAACCGCATTGCATCATGTCAAAAACTGACCGATTTCACACCTTTTGACTACAGTGAAGTGAGACTACCTACAATGTTGCATGTAGCGCACGTGCTAGGATGAATGAATTGTTTAGCTTCACTTAAAGCCAAATATCATGTCAGGCGCGGATCGCTATTCCTTCGATTCGTTTGTGCGGGGACACCATGTCTACAAGGACATATGGACACCTACCATTGGCAAAAGTTTACACTGCATGCGGGAACTGCTAAATAAAAAGGACAAGTACGCAGTTGCAATCATGAAAGACAGCAAAGTGGTCGGCCATGTGCCGCTATCATACTCCCGACACCTTAGTCAATTTCTGCAAATACGTTCCAGCTCCTTATCTCGCAAGGTTACCGGAGAAAGGGTGAATCGAGGTGGAGGATAGGGCCTGGAAGTGCCCTGCCAATATGTGATTGAAGGGAGCACGTTGGCTGTGAATTGGCTGAGAAAACGCATCGAGAGCGAAAGGGCAATATTGGACGGTGCTGTTTTCCGAAGCCAGGAAAAGAGAAAGAAAGATGCTTCAGAAAATGCGCCTCAGCCCAAAAAGCAAAAGCATAATTGAACGACTGAACTATTAGAGAATACTGTGCAGCACGAGCAATATGTACATAAACAGTTTACAGAAAGTAAAAGGGCTGACTTGGTTGATAAATACAATTACAGTAATGGAGGTCAAATTATAGTTATAATTAAGTGCTCACATTGTCATTTAAAAGCGTTTTGTTTCAATAAAAAAGGACTTTTTAACTGTCCGTTCGGTATTTCAAAGTGTCCGTTGTCCGTCCTAGAGAGGTGTCCGTCTTATAGAGACTTCAAATACAGTAAATGACTGAAAAAACTGCAGGGACCAAGATTTGGTGTCCGTTTTATAGAGGTGTCCGTCTTATCTGGGTGTCCGTCTTGAGGGGTTCGACTGTATTCCATTTAACCCGGACCTATTGGGCCTTAAACCCGGGCCTTCCGGTTGGGAATCGAACCCACGACCTCGCGAATATAGTGCGATGTTCTGCCAACTGAGCTGTGGAGGCCGTTGCCGAGAGCAGTTACTGGGTCTTAAAAATGTCCTAACAGTCGAATTTTTCCTCTATTATAAAAACAATCTGATATCAGTCGGTTTTGGGTGCAATCGAACAAGCCCCGAAAGGACACCCGATCGTGCCGCTTTTTGCCTCTAAATTTGATGTCTTTGCCAAAGTTTAGTGACGAATCGTGTGTACAGATCTTGCGTAATTCGACGAGTGAAATTCGATTGTTGTGTTTCATTTTGATAAACTGCGAAAAAGTCATGACAGATGGAATTGACTCGGACTACTTGGTCTAGGAGTGGGCGAAGAAACATGTTGGGCGAATGGCCTTACAAACAGTCCTTTTGAATTTTGAAATTCATGGGTAATTCAAAGCATCATTAGTTGTTTTATTTTAGGATAAATATTAAAAGACAGTTAATTTGTGTCCCTGCTCCTTTTGTTTATCATTAGGGCAAAGCTTTCATAACTGACTCACTTTAGTCTTAATTTATTTTTGGAAAGGCGCATGAAATGTTGCCCCGAGTCTGGGTAGGCTAGATACGGCCACGTTTACAGTATAGTTGTGGTGATACAGAGAAGCCGATGACTGAAGTCTGCTTTCAAACAAATATATTTAATTTTCAAAAATATTACAAAATGGACGAAAATACTGATTTATGAGATGTTCCAGGTTTTCCAGGTGTTCCAGGTGTTCCAGGTGTTCCAGGTGTTCCAGGTGTTCCAGGTGTTGCAGACATTCCAGGTGCTCCAAATGTTCCATTCTGTGTCTTAGATCTTGCCTTATGTTTTCGCTTGTATGGACCTCTCAAAACTTGTTGGCATGATCTAAAACGCTGAATGGAATGTCTAGAACACCTGGAACGTCCCAAAAACAACTATTTTTGTCCATCTCTAATAAGTTTGAAAATTTTAAATGCTTATTTTGTTCGACTGTCAAGACTTAGATTAGATTTCATTTACTGCAGTATCACTGGAATTACGTGCCAAAGCCAGATTTACTTCCGCTTTAGTTCATCAACGCTTCCTTGATTGGAAGTTGTACATAAGTTGTATATAAGGGCGTCAACCAGCAGAGGTCGGCAGGTAATTTTATGTCTTTCGTAACCGGTGTAATGTAAGTGATATTTATATTTACCGTTGAAAAATGACGTTTTATAGTCGATTAAGATACCAAGTTTATTCGATGTCTGGTGGACTTGCTTTCATCGTCGTAGAGGTGGTATATCAGCATCTTTCCACTGACCAGTGCCAAACCGATCACAGATAATGAGAATAAAACAATCTCGTGGCTACAGTCTGGAGATGAGGTTTCAGAATAACGTGAGCTCAATCACAACAACAACAAGCTGCACCGTATTTGTTCGAACAAACGCCCGGGGTGTTTATATAATTTTTGCAACCTTAGGGGGCGTTTAATCTAGTAGGGGCATTCATTTGAACATGTCGTTTATTTCTATATTTCAAAACCAATCTATTTCTTCCATGCCGGCAGCATATTTCTGTCTTTCAATAAAATCTTAAAAACATATTTCACATCTATAACGTTTGCAAATAGTTGGGGAAAATGTATGCAAGGGTTCAAACGACATCAATACGTTAATTTTCATCATCGTCATCGTTTATGATGTTTAAATCGTGTTCAGCCTTCTCCTGATCAGACTCGGTGATATCTTCGAAAGGATTTGGTTTGAAAGTGTCATCAAGCACAGAAAGTTGTGACTTCAGAAGCTCTTTCCCTTCTGCTCACATTTGGCCCTCCTTAAAACAGTGAACTGACGCATCTTCCGAGCCATCATTTGCCAGATTTAGCGCACAAGATTTAAACGACTTTATAATTACATCTTTGGATAACTCAGACCATGCAGTGAGGGCCCACAGGACGATCATTCTTCGCGTTGGTGGTTTCATATTTTCCGCTTCTGTGTAATGATGTACTCCTGCCATCCATTCATCATATAACTCTGTAACCTCAGTCTTAAAGGCTCTGTTCCAGCATACATCCGGCGCTTGGATGTATTTTGTACATCCACCGGGGATGATAACTTCATTTATTCGCTTTGCAGCTTCTTTCACGCTATCCATCATGTGGCACTCAAAGGAGTCCCAGGCGCGCAGACGTCGGCCAAAGGATAATGAACCCAAAACTCGTTTAACCCACTCTAAAGTTAGTTCTTCGTTCAGCCATGCATTCGCTGAACTCGCGACCACACATCGATGTTTGAACTCTTCGTCGAAGGATTTGGATTCTCGTTTGGCACCATGGAAGACAATCATGGGCTTTGTGCCGTCAGCTTTGGCTGACAAGCACACAGAAACCATAACTTTTTCATGACCCGTCGTTTTCATGACAACAGACTTTGCGCCGGTTTTTTCAACTGTAGTATTGGACACCATGTCATCCCACAAAAGGGTTTCGTCCATAGCAATAATGGATCCTGGTTGATAATTGAATCGTCAACTCAATCGACGAACATACAAGATATAAATTATGAGTTTAGCAATTAGGCGGGATGGCTCTTGCTGGCCAGTGGTGGTTTTCCTTCTTAGTGACAACCCATTGCGGTGCATTAATTTAGTTAGCCAGCTGTCACTTGCGATGAACATTTCTTTCTCGCACTCTTCATTGCATTTCTCATCATAAAGACTTTTGGCCTTTACAGTGTTTAATTTACGGGAAACCCTTAGTCCATTTGATCTGCGCCCAAGAATCCATTCCAGGAGGCACTCTTCCATCTCTTCATCTTTTGGAGTTTTTGTTTCGTTTTCCCTCGGACTTGTCCATAGGTTTCAAAAATGGATTGTTTATTTTGACGCCATTCCCGGATTCGTTTAACGTCGACATTAAATTTCCGAGCTGCTGATCGATTGGAGTTTAACTCGCTTCTTTCTTAAGCGCCGTCATAAAACGTCTTTTATTTCTATTTTCTGCCATTCTTTTGAATCTATTCCGAACACGCTCGTCCAATGTGCAAGACTTGAAGATATACACATTTTGAATTTGAAATAGTGCAAGACACTATATTTAAGCCTGAGACGAAAATTAATCAGTAGTAAAAACAAAATTGACTCTCGCTTTAAGTCACTTTAGCATGTTTGATAGAAAAGTAAGCGCATATTTGAGATGTTTTTGAAAAAGCAGGGGGGGCTTCATTTGGGTAAGGGCGTCCATTCGAACGAGGCGTTTATTTAATTTTTGCAACTATAGCGGGGCGTTTATTCCATTAGAAGCGTTTATTTGTTAGTGGGCGTTTATTCGAACAGATACGGTAATCCAATAGCCAACAGGATTTTGAGAAACAGCACCTTTTTTGTCCGGGTTCCAGTTGGGCAAAATTTCGTAGCCCCCTCCCCCAGTGTTTATATTACCCTTGTTACGTAACTAACGTAATAGCGATGGCCGTTGCACCCCATGGAATTTCCTCATTCACTTTGAAGTAAACTTTCGGGTCAAGAGTGTTGGGTTTTGTGCTGTTGCCATCGCTCTATCTTGATTACGAAACCCAACGCACAACTTAACTTCCGGAGTTATACACACAGACTTAAGTTATTTTATTTCAATCATATTTCTATATATACATGAATCGTTACCATAAAAGGATTTATAAAGATTACAGGATATGAATTAAATTAGTTCTCATCAGTCGGAATTTATGTGGCGCACTTCCGAGTTTTCTTTATCTCATTATAACAGTTCCTGTTAGGCTATTACACATATTTCATCAAGACAATTAACACAGGTAGATGAACGATCTTCAAGTTCGATACTCAGAAAATGATTTCTGAGTCCCAGACGGGGATCGAACCCGTTAAACCGTAACAATTACCGGTAACACAATTAACTTACAGAATATCAGAGCACAATATTCTAACAAAGAGTAATAATTCGCACTGGGTAATTCTATAATTCCTTTACAATTTCAAAGTTCGATTGACAGTAAAAATTCAGCAAAGGTATATTTTAGTTGCGTTCATTTCTATTTGCTTTAAAATTAATTTAAATAAGTCTTTGTCCATGTTATGTTAGGATTTCCAAGCTTTTGTAGGGTGTTTTGATGCAGCGAAGCAAGACATGCTTTTTCAAGCAAGACATGCTGAATTGGCACTTAGTCTGTGAGACGAATACGTGTCGGGAAAGTATTCAAAGAAATACAATAAGCCAGTCTAGGGTTGTGGGTTATACTTTCCATTTTTGTGGCTGAAAATAAAAAAGTATGCTCGCGTGATGAAAGACCCCATAATTAAGAGTTCGTGAACATTATGAAGTAATTCTAGCCTTGCATGCTGAAACGGTTGGTTTCAGCAACGTCGGAAGTCCGAAGACGCAAGAAGTATCAGCAGTGTAACATTATACCTCATTTGAGTTTACGTCAACAGGAAAACATCGAATTCATGTTCCATCCTTTGTTACGACATAAAAGTTAAATAGTTGTCAAACATGTGTACTGCAGTTCGATCTACTCTCAGCAGAAACAAAATGTCACCAAGAACGTATAAGTTGTCGACCATCTGTTTATATCTATATGTTTTCGCAATATCGGTTTGGGCAAACGACGAAGCGGTTTGTAGTGTGAATTGCCCGACGTCGGAGAGTAGGTATTCTGATTTTATTGGACGTTACACTTTCTCAACAACTCCAATAAAAACCCTTCATTGTAGAAGTGAGGAAGTCCTGGAAACACTGGAAAAGGCGGTAAGACAGTCTATACCCATTTAAAAATTGTGAAATATATATTTGATGAACCAACGTGTTACTCTGTGATTCAGTTCAGGTTGGCGGGTTTACCCTTCCAACATAGTGACCCCATAACGACGTTTTAAACAAGCGAGATTTTTGACGGAAGCTCTTTTGAGATTGCCTACGATTCAAAAATCCAACCTGAGGTCTTTAGTCAAGGGAACGTTTCCTTTGTCATACGAGCATGAATTGTTAACAACCGTTCATACAGGTCAAACGGGAAAAAGGCCCCAAAGAACACTGATAAAAAATGAACTTAGATGTCTATTCTTTTGTTGTTGAAGCACGAGTGGGCCTTTGTACGTCATAATCACATTTACGACCTAGGAAATAGTTAATGTTGTCAGTAATTTCATAGCTGGAACTGAACCGGAACTAATAAACTATTTGATGGTAGATTCCATCTCATTTTCATTTCATTGTCAACAGTCATGTACAACTTTAAAATAGATCAGTCTCGTTACAAACTGTACAAACACAACGAGATTGATTGGTTTGAACAGAATATTTCATAATTTGACCTACACTGCTAAAGTCAACTAGAAAAGTTTAATAGAGCAAATATCCGAACTCGCATCTTCGGGTAATCGGACCGCTGCTCTACCAATTGAGCTATCGAGTCATCTGGGAACAGTATGTTCGTCTTATCCAATTTAAGTGCACGAGAGATTTTCGCGACAACTCAATGCTCGGTATCCGTGAGGATGTGAGTTCGAATCCCGCTCTGGTCAACTTTTCTAGTTGATTCTAGCGGTGAAGGTCAATTCATGAAGTCCGTTCTGTTCATGTCACCCCGAGGATCATTCTGAAATTGATTGGTTTGGACTGAGAAAATTTAGCATTTATGATATAGTTCATTAAACGTTTATGACACTAGATAATCACACAGATAGTGATGACGAAGAACCCTGGCTTGTCAGAATAAACTATGACAGGTCCTCACGTTAATCCAAGAAAAAGCATTTTCCTTGTTGTTTTATTCCCGATTTTAAACAGCTATGGTAAGTTTAGGTGAAAATATTTTTAGCTCGCTCCCCATCAGGTAATATTCAGCCGCCGATTACATCGACTTTTCACGATTGTCTAATTACAAAATCAAACTAGTAAACCAAAATTATCTGTGCCTTTAGTTTCTAATAATAATTTTGCTAACTCTTTTCCTAACTCGCCGGTAATTTTTCCTGTGAAGGAAATCGAAGAACTCCGGAAAAACACACGACTTTCGCTAGATACTTATCGAATTCTATCCACACACGATCAAGTATGCATCATCAACTAATGGACCAGGAAGCGAACTCTTGACGTTGCAGATGAAAGGCTATCGTTTTGACAGCTAATCCACCGATGATGAGAGGAAAAGCCCTCTTTTTTTGAAATATTGTATATAACAAGCCTAAATGACAGCTGAATTGCACTCCAATTTGACATGTAACATGAAGGTTCTGTTTACTGAGGTTCCTTATAGTGAAATTTCATGTGGGGTACGCTTGCTGCGATTGGCCAGTCTGTGTGTTTGGACAGGAGTACTTGGAACATGGCAAATTTTTCACTTGTTATCACTTCATGAAAGAAAATCAAATAGTCCACAATTTATTTTCTCTACTATTACACTGAGATACTATGATACACCCAGAATGTTTCGCGACTTTCGAAAAGTTGAAAAACACTCATCTAGCAACGGCGGACGCCGGACCTACAGTCCTGGATAAAACTCACGATGACACAACTCGCGCTTTTTCATTATTAGCAAGTATTTCATGTGACAACAAGAAAATACATTCACCTCCTTCCCTAACCAATGCTGGTGAATGTACATCCACGAAAACCTAAGCTTTTCTTTGGTTATCGTAATAAAACGCAACATTGGTGATGGGGAAAGGGGAAGGAACGTTTTATTTAGTGTAAAACTAAGCAAAAGAAAAATTGCAGTGCATGTCCACTTAAATTTTGTCCAGGATTGTAGGATTTGCAAAAAGAGAGAGGGCAAACAAAATATCCATCAAGGTTTTGAAATCGCTATGTCGGTTAGGCTTTGCGTCAGGGGAAATTCTTCATATTGTCGAGCCAAACATTTTAAAACTTTTATGAAAATCTGCAGTTCTAAAGTCTATCTTTCAGTAAATTGAAGTATTCGTGCGCTTTTTCGAAGCATCAACATGGGATGTCATCACTAAGTCTCATTTCTAATACAGCCTCTACCACACTGAGCATTAAGCTATCAAAGTTCTCTGTTGAAGTCATCCCATGCATTATCGTCAAATTAAAGAGCTATAGCACTTTTGGCAGCTCAAAACGGGGGTGTACCCCATGGATCTCTAACCCGGCTCCCGCCATTGCCAAGCCAGCCTAGTAATTTTCTACTTTTTTTCTCGCCAATGCCAAGTCATTCTCGTGATTTTCTACTCTTTTTCTCCAGTCTAAGAAAATCCCGCATGTTTGGATAATAGAATAGAGTGCAAAGTGCAAACATTGGTTCGAGACGTCTTCCCTCGACAGTAAAATATGTCTGACATACAGGTTTTATGCCCACGCATTAATCCCTGAGTAATTGGCATGAAATATTCATGCCATTAACTAAGGGACGTTTTTAGAGTCGGTCCTCGACGTAAATCGATCCCGTAACTTCCTGATTGCCAGTAAAATGCTAGTCTAACTATTAAGCAATGAAGGTGGACGTTGAGAGAAGCTTACATATATCAAGTAACCTTCACTGATTATCAACGTCCACGAGGCTCAATGGTTCTTGCGTCTCACAAGTAATCAGGCTTGACCTTGTGAGCATGAGTATTAATAGATATGTACATATATGCCACTCATGAAAGGTCCGGTCTGTTTTCACGAGTTTGGTGAGGTAATAAACTATCGAGATTAGGTCTAGATAAGCGTTGCTTGGAAATGGCGCAGTCAATTGTTCAAGGGTACGCTGACGGATGAGAGAAATATTAAACTATTGTCACGTTTTATCATTTATCATCACACTCAGTAGGACTAAATTATATAGAACTAGATAAGAAAACTTTATTGACGAATGGAAAAGCAAGAGGGTCACGGAAATGCCGAAACTTGATAGACGAAATTTACGTTTACATTCATTATTTTACATTTCTTACGTTTCGAACAAAGGCTTTTCTTTGGAGAGAACGAAGAAGGGCAGTCGCTATAGCATATTAAACTTCAGCATTTTCTCACCCAAGTGTCGGTATTTCCTTGAGGTCTAACCCTTTCGCCTTCCATGTCGATATCACTGTAGTAGGTGAAACTGTTGTTGCAGTATAATTGGCTGCTTTGGGGTAAGACTATGATTACGGTATCGGGCCCATTGTTTTGGCGAACACGTGGGATATGGATAGGAGAAAAAGTTTGAAATCTTCAGACTCACTATCGTGTCATAACTGGTGAATTTGTTTCAAAATTGTGCAATGGTTAAATAGGACTATAGAAACGGATGATTTTGAAATGTACATATTCTTATTAAATACATTATTCTGTATTCACCCCTTACCTTAAATGTTATTACACACTTACTCGAATTAGAGAGCTGAACGTCTGCATTTTACTTTCTTGTAGGTAGAGTAGCTAAACAATCGCCTTATACTTTCTTAGGTTCCTGTGGTGTTAAAAAACTGCCACTTTGGTGAAGTTACTCAAAGTTGGACAACCGAATATTTAAAAGAGAACCTACTGTCTCCAAACCTTACCGTGTATGTGTCACCAACCAGGAGGTTTTTGTTTTATAACGATGACATTAAAAAAGGAAACTATACATGGAGTCCGCCGCATAAACGAACCATAATGAATTTCACCGAATTCCTGGACGTCATGGATCAGTTTAGCAACGCTGGAAACGGCAGTAAAGCTTATTTGCAGGTGAGAAATAGAGCGGGGGTCTTTGTTTAATGAAATGTAGACATACTCGTTCATGGTTATGGCAAATACGATGTAGATATGTTCAGCTACTAACAAAGCTGGATTTTTTTATTTTTTGTATGAACGAAAAATTTGCGTGTCTAGTCAATAAATATTCATTGATCCTAATGAACCGGTTGAAATACAAATTCCAATTGCTGTAAAGTACACTAAGTGAATTAGTCTAACAATATCTAAATAGGACGCAATGATACGTAACTCTTTTGGGGTATGTCCAATAATTGAACTGTCTCCCCTGAAACATATTATGCATCAAACTAGTGTACTACCATCTTTAATGACAAGGCCCAACCTTTGGTGGATTTAAGGGAGAAGGTAAAGGGGGCGAGGCGAGTATCTCCATTTCTGCCTGACGATTGCGCCCCTTCCTCAGCAAATGTGCACTTCTTGTATGGTAGAGCCTCTCACAGAAGATATAGCGATTTCCTGTACAGTTATCTCCTGTAAAACGCTGAAAATACAGTTTCGGAGCTTCAAAAATTAAAAAATTTTCCACGAGAGCATTGCCTCAGATCCTTTAAAAAATATGTACTTTCGCAAAGTGATAAAATATGAATAGGTGCTTGCCGCCTTCTTCTCACCAATCCCCCCCCCCCCCCACTCAACTCCTAAACCTACAAATGAATCCAAAGATTTCACTATTTCACATACTGCTTCAGTTCTTTGTCAAAACACAATTAATCTGTTCCTTACAATAGGTCTTCCATTGACAAGTAAAATCGTGTGGCGTTAGTCAGAGTAAAATACCAAGGGTTCGACAGCGTCTGGTTGTTAAACCGTTTATTTTTGAAATATCGGCAAAATTCGGCAGAATTGGTCTCGATCTTAATTGGCCGTGAAGACGCTTCGTCCAACAACCAAAAAAATAGTTGTGATTACCTTAACAGAAGGTAAAGATGAGCGTTTATTTAGCAATCAATGGGAGTCGAGCCATAGCTTACAAATCAATTAGGATTTATTTTAACACTAAGAGATTTTGGTTGGCCGTTCAAAAGATTAATTTAGGCAGAGCAAACCAGTGTGAATACATAAGCTGGCATTGACGATTATCGCCTTAAAATTGCTGCAAATGCGTTTTAAGAGATCGAAAAACTCTGAAAATTTTTTTATGAGGTATTATACCGAACACTCCTAAAAGTGGTTTCCTTTTGGTGGGCTTATGGATTTTTATGTGTTGTAATGTTTTGACAACTTTTGGTATTGACAACTCTATTGCTAATAAGGGCTTCTAAAATTTTACTGGAAGTCGAAGAAGTTGCTTGAAAACTGGTTTCCTATATATTTCAAAGATCAAAAATATATCGGTCAAGCAGACCCTCTGTAATGTTAATTCGCTTGCATTTCATCGCTTCTCCTCTTATCTTCTCACTTATGATGCCATTTACTTTAAATGTTTTTCAATAGACAAATCTTGAAAAAGAGCTGCTAAATTCCGATATGCAAGATGATATTTTTATGTTTAACACTCTTTGGCTGCAACAACTCAAGGAAAGACTTGGCTGGGGTCGACAAGACGTCAACCTTCTCCTGGTCGGCATGGGAGGAGTGGTTACACCAGCGCATTATGACATCATGGAAAATTTATTTTTGCAGGTATCAGACGTGATAATATTGACAACTTTAGACTAGTGATGTATAAAGGTGTGTTTTATGCGTTTTCAAAGTGCAGTTATGTAGCTATTCCCGAAATGATTGTGTTCTTCTATGTGGTCTGTTTGATTTTGTGTGACATTTTAGAAAGTAAGAAATAAAGTATGAATTATTATTAGAATTGCACGTTTATTAACACTTTATTTCAAATTTTAGAAAATTAATTAATATGCAATGTAATACGTAATGTAATACGTAATGTAATACGTCAAACTTCCACATGTTGCAAATGCTTTTCTAATTCGCTTGGCTGTCCTTTGAAACAGGCCACAATTTCGGTTTTAAAAGGTTTGAATTCGTTATCTGTTTAACGCATTCCTTTATATAAAAGGGCCGATTGCTCTAGTAGTTTCCTATTACAATATAAATTATATTTTTTTTTACTTCTATTCATTCATCATTAACGTTACTTATACGAAAATTAGATTGTTTAATATTGGACAGTTTTTAACACTTATTCACCTTCTTTTGGAATAGTTTCTTAACGATACCTGAGTAAATGCATCCATTTGGTTGTTATTTTCGGAGGTAATGCACGAAAAGCGATAAAAAGTGCCAGCATATTTGAAGTGGAGCCTCCAGTTTTCTGATCCATTTTTCTAGTTACTATGCCTATCACCGCTATTGTCCCCTTTATTTCATAACAATTTTTCAAAACTAGAATTCTCGTGCCTTCAATTTGGACAACTGTGATTATCTTTATGTGTTTAATTAATTTTGTATATGGCCCTTACAATGACAAATAGCAATATTTATTACAAGGCTCAAGATAATTTGTCAGTGCATGTGTAGATATATTATATTCTAAGAAGGGATCTGGAACCCCGCATATTGTCATATGATTACAACTAAACTAATTATAGTGCAGTCTACCAAACATCCTGAAGAGGTATGACAGCAATTTTTTAAACATTTTAAAAAATTTTAATTGCCAAAAATGTAGTAATGAAGCAGGGCAACTATTGACGTAATGAAGCTAAAATTTCTAATTATTATACTCTACGTTTCTACACGACATACAATACATAACACAACAGCCTCTGATCTAAAGGTGATTCTCTGTTATTCAGAAACCTCTTACTTGAGAATAATATCACAAAAAGTCTTTATTTATTTTTTTTTTTTTTACTTTTAATACGATCTTTAGCGCATGCATGATTATAATGTGGATGAAAACTTGTGAAGCTGTCCGATGCAAAATGCTTTCGAGCGTGTTACACTTTATTTTACGTTAGCATGTTTCTGATTCTGAGGTATATTTCGGATAAAGTAACAAAATTCAAACTGAGCGGTAGGGAATAATTTCAAGTTTGGAGGGTTCGAAATATTAGGGGTATTTTGAAATTGTCACCCTCAAACATTAAGGGCCACTTTTTATCCATTTTTAAAAGCTTAGGGAGCACTTGCGCTGAAGGCTCTCCGATTTCTTCGTCCTTGGATTCTGGGATTTAATGCAGCAGATGTTCTCTTTGTCCATGTGTATTTCATGTATCTTACTTCATTAAAATATCCTTGCAGTACCTTCGTCATTTTGTAATAATTATAGAACTGGAAATCTGTTTTTATTTTTTCTGTTGAGTATTTGTTTTCCACCTCGTTAGGATCACTCGTGTCATCTTGAATTATCTCTTCATAAAAAATCACATATCAAAATATTTCGAGATAAATGACTCGGGTATTGCGTCTTTTAAGTTGACACTATGCGTGTTTACGTTTTAGGTATATGGGAAAAAGCGCTGCATTCTGTTTAGTCCAGAAACTTACAAGTACCTTTATCCTTTTCCTCTTCATCATCCTCATGATCGTCAAACTCAGGTATGATATCATTGGTTGAAAATCGTATTGAATAATATGATGAAACATTGCCAGTAGTTGCTGAGACAAATCTTGGCTTGTTTTTCTTAAACTAACACATTTTAAGGTGTTTCTTTACGTTGGACTACTGGGAAAGTCAATATTCTTAGTCACAAAAGCTTGAATAGCAAATGGTCGTTTGGAGAAAGGAGTGAATAGGTGTGTCGGACTATTGGACGAGGGACAGCTTCGCAAACTAAACTGAGAAAAAAAAAATACTGTGTTGCATAACGTTTAGACCGAACCATCTAAATGTGGATAGTTGTCTTAATTATCAAGATAACTATCTCTTCAGTTTGACGTAGAAAGATTTTTGTCCAAATTTTGAACAGTTTCAGTCCGTCGATCGTCCAAGTCAAATTACAGAAGTTGTTCATCTAAGACAACCTTCTTAAAGAAATTTTCTGTTTGAGATGGCTTTGTGCACAATTTTCTCATACATGTAACCAAGAGTTAATACTAATATCAGAATCTTGGTATAAAACCCTTTTGCATTATGCGACAGTCGTAGTGCAGCTTCTGACATGCAACAGCGTTTTCTTTTTCTTTTCTTCTTTTTATTTTTACAATAATTGCGAGTCGCACAGGATACAAAAAGGTCAATTTGTTGCAACACAGCAGAGCTCGTGCAGTTGGAATTTAACAGAGACCGTTGAGCTGCATGTCGAATCTTACATTTTGTTAATGAACCTTTAAGCTCACGAACAAATTTATATTAAGTTAATAAATTACTATATTACATTAAGACATGACGAATTAAGGTTTGTGAGTTTGTGTTCGAAACATAAGTTACATGACCTCGCTCTCGAATAGAGGATTTAAGGGATTCTCTTTATTTTACTTTACTTTACTTTACTTCACTTTACTTTACTTTACTTTACTTAAATTTATTTTAACACGGCGGCCTATTCAGTTTTCTGTTTTTCATAGGGTCGTCCATTACTTAGCAACATATAATACATTAACAGCTAATAACTATATTTACATATAAAAACTATTACTAAATTTATTATTAATATATACACTCGACGGAAAATGTTAATGGTATAAGAAGACTATCGCCTAACAATAATTAAATATATGGTCATCTATTAAGTTTGTAAAGCTATTTAAGGAGAGTGTATTGAAATTGTTGATTATATTATGAGGTAGATTATTCCACAAGTTTGAGGCACGGTATATGAATATGGATTTTAAGAAATTTGTTTTATGTTTTGGTAAATAAAGTTTTTATCATTGCTTCTCAGTCCGTCGACGTTATTTTGGAGGATTGTAAAGTGATCTGTTATATATTTTGGTGCCCAACCTCGTATAGTTTTGAATGTCAAAAGAAGCTCTCGCTTTTTTAAATTTGTTTCAAGTGATTTCCAGTTATGATTTTCGAAATGTCTATTATGTCTATAAATCAGTTGAAGTTTTGATCATACTTTTACCTAATACTGGACAAAAATTCGAAGATTTTCGGTTTGATCCCTGTCGAAAAGCCATGACGATCTGCCATGACTAATCTACGGTGTGTCTTAGACCCCGTTCACACGATACCGGTACGAAACTGCACCGGTTTCAAAATATCAAGGTACGAACCTGTTCACACGATACCGATATAATTTATGCCGTTTTGATGTCCCGTTCACACGATGCCGTTACGATTACAAGATTTTAAATTATTGCTGACCGTGTTGTTCCCAGTCACTTCCGTGTTAATCAATATACCAACATGCCTCCGACGAAAAAACAAAAAATATCAGACGAATCTGTCCGAAACTTTGCTTGGACCGATGAGGAAGTGTCTTGGTCGTGTCCAAAATCGCAGTCGTCGTCTCTTTTGCTTTTTTCCTTTGTTTTTGTTTGTACCAAGTTGCAATAAAAATATTAAAAATCGCCGTTTCTTTGTGTAGTCTGTCAGATGTTTTTGTAATGAAGATAAATTAAAATGTAACGCACTGCACAAACCCAAAAGAATTACCAGTAGAACCACTATTAGCTTTGCTAACTTCATTTCTACTTTTTTTGTTTGTAAATTCCCGCTTTCTCCCTTCATTTAATCGGTACTTTTTGGCGGCGAAAAAAGTTTCGTGAAACCGTGATGAAATTATTACGGTAAGGCGTTCACACGATGCCGGTAGAGGTACAGTTTCATTACGGTTTCAAATCATTACGGTTAGCATTACGGTTTCAAATCGTTACGGTTAGCATTACGGTTTCATGTCTTTTCATACCGGTATCAAGTGAACGCAAGGCCTAACCGTAATGATTTTGTTACGGTTTCATTTCGTACCGGCATCCTGTGAACGGGGTCTTAGAGAGGCCCTTTCTCGGCTCATTGCATTGGTAGTTTGCGGTCTATAATTTGTCATGCATGTAATTAAGTGCAAATGCCAAATTGTTAATCTCAATTTATTGTTTACATATCTCGACGAAGCATTGAAGTAGAGATGAAATAATACATCAATATAAGAAACTAAAGATAATAAATGAAAGAGTAGTAATTAAAACTCAAAATTATTTTACATTAGGAAGGGTTCGATGGAAATCAGACTTTGATAGATTGAGATACTACGATGATTACATAGTTTCTGACAAACATAAAATCTATCGTGAATATTTCCAATAATTAAATCACTAATTAATTCAATCGATTCATATTACCCTGAAGGGCCCTAAGAAAAGAACAATAGCAACAACGACGACGACAAATTGAGGAAAATATTCTCACGAACAAAAAACCAATAATGTCATGTTTAAAATATATTTTACCGTTTTGAGCTATGTAAATGACCTTATTGAGCTAAACAAAAAGAACTAAAGAAAACGAGATAATACAAACTGAAGTAAAATAAAACGAAACAAAATAAAGTGTGGGGAAGTGAAAAGAAATGCAACAAAACAAATGAAAGCAAACAAGCAGAACAAAACAGAAGAAATACGATGTGCTTAACAGCATTGTTAACTTCTAGGTAAATTTTGACTCTCCTGATTTCAAGAAGTTTCCCAAGTTTGAAAATGTGACAGGTATCGATGCTGTTCTGGAACCAGGTGACGTGTTATACATTCCAAACTACTGGTGGCATTACATAGAGTCTGAGAAAAACAGGTAAAGTATTTTTGTCAATGATATGAAAAGAGATCTAACGTTTCAAGCGATTTTTATGCTTTCAGTTTTCCAACATTTGAGCTTTTAAAGTTTTCTTGATCTTGTAAGAGGTCATCGAATACTACAAGTCATTTTTATGGGATTTAAACAATGTTAGTAGTTTGAGATTAAAAATCGTTCAATGAAAACGCTAGGAATGGAAATGCTATTTGAGTTATTGATGTATTTATTGATTTGGAAAATAAATATATTCATACTATGTTCCCCAAGTTTGACTCCTGGATTTCTTTTAAAAATTTGGTCAGAATACCAATTGTATTAAAGTCTAATCTGTTTCCATTATAATTTTTTTCTTGACCAGTTGAGTTGAGACTTTAGGACGAAACATTTTTCACTTCATGAGAAATATGATTTGTAACTTTTCCGGTCATCTTTGAAATTTGGCTTACAAAATGTTCGCGATTCAATCCAGGAAAACAACTGAGATTTCGAGCAATTGATGTTAACGTTCTTGTTTTCCTTCTTCCATTAATACTCATGTCATCTTTATTTGAAGCAAAACAATATCGCTAAACTTCTGGTACCTACCGAAAGGTGATCTCGATGACGAATTTGCGCAGGAAGAAGAAACAGAAACAAACCAAGAAAGAAAAGAACAACAAACAGTGGTAGCAAAGAAAGCAGCAAAGGAAACAGAGAAAACCAACGATGAAACGGAAAAAACAAAAGAGGCAGAAAGTGAAGGAGATGAGCCAACGACAGAACAGTTAGAAGTGGAAGGAAATCAAGTACAATCAAAAGAAACTGAAAATAGTCCGTTAAGTCCTGGAGATCTCATTGGTTTGTCGAGAGAAATTGAGGAGATGGTTGGCAACGCTTTAGGCGATGTGACTAAGGTAAAGGTTCTGATTACAAAATTACATTTTTGCTTGCGTAGCGCGCTTCATTTATTGATTTAAACATAAAAACTGAGTTTCCTTCATTTATTAATTTTTAATTCTCAATCAATTCTTATTGACAGGTTGGCGAATTCTTGAAAGAGATGGTTGATGGACGATACGATTTCGTTTAAGAATAATGACAATCTTTAAGTAATGATTACAAAAGTAAACATCGGCATTTATCACTGAAATGGCTTTTTCCAGTGGAGGTACCGGGGTGGAATTTTCTCTCAAGTACTTCAGCTACCCAGCGCAAATGTGTAAAGTATCCGCAACTGACAAATTGACAGGTTGTGGACAAATGGAAAGTGATTATTACAAAGTAAATTGGTATACAACAGTAGATAACTGTTAGAAATAGATTCACCACAGCTACAGCTCTATATGAAATGATAGGTTCAACTGCTTGAACATCGGATCCCTGTTTATATTTAACGTGTAGTCGAACGCAATTTAAATCAAATTGACATTGCATTCAATATTTGCGATGCGGTCTCAGATCGCAGCACAAGCTTTTTTCCCCCGCGGGAATTGTGATTGCATTATCTAATGTTGGGAAAACTTCACCCCAAAAATCTGAGCATAGATAAATCCTTGATCATTTGACTGAATTTGAGATGGCATGGTATGTTTGAGCTAGGATTAAGATTGAGCTCGACTTTTGAGTCATTAAAAGTTCAAATCTTAATCTCAAATCTATGTTTGATGCCAGGCCTTGTATTCCGACCGTTCACTATAGTATACTAAAGTGAACGTCCGTCTACGCTTTGGAAGCGTATTGTTTGACTTACTAATCATATCGTAGGAAAGAGTTTGTTGACTCGATTCGCGTAAAGAAATGGCTGAAAGAAAAACTAGCCGTACTACGTCAATGTATGAATACCATATAACGTTATCAAGGCACTGTCGGAACAACTTTGATAATTTCGAGTGAAGTAGGTGCACGTGTCCTTGGAAATGAGGACATAAAGCTGTTAATATCAGGGTAAACATAAGATCCCCCACAAAAAGGGCAGGGGTTGCGACCCCCACTACCCACCTTCTAGTTACGCTCCTGATCCTGACCAGAATCCTGAGATTCGTACCACCCATGTTCTCTCTCCGTGCAATGAACCGAGAAGAACCATGGCACACTCTTGGTTTACATAAGTTTGCCATGGTTCTTCTTGCAGTATCGTTTTTATGAGCGACTTTTATTGCAGTATCGTTATTATGAGAGGCTGGTTTTAGATCCTTATTGCAGTATGGCAAACAGTTGAAATTTTATGTTATTAAATGGTTGGATTGGAACTTGATGCAAGACTTATAATAAAATGTCTACTTCAACGAGATGATGTTGGGTGCTTAGCAGCAAGGCAGATATATCGCATAATATCTTTTGGTACTATCTTTATAACTGTTAATCATATTGCAGATATAAGTCAATATTAGAACTAAGGTAACCCGGGGAAGCGGTATGAGAGATTATTTCATTGCGCGATCGAACATTAGTGACAAACTGGCAGGATGTTCATACCGTCAATGATTTCTCCTTCAAGTAAACTTTGATCGATTTTTACCTCAATTGTCCGAAAAACTCGGTGTAATGACCGATAAAAATATAGTAGGTTTGGCGTTGTTTGACGATAATCTTTTCTTTCCCATATTCGTCTGGCTTCTGTTTCTTTGACCGAGCCAAAGAGAGGAGCAAGTTTCTAAGATGAGATGGGATTTCAGACTCACGGTTTTCCCAACCGAGTTGAAACTTAAAGTCGTGTGAATTCTAATATGAGAGATTAGATATGCAGATCTGTCATTTTCGGAACATTTGTGATTCAAAGTGTGACTTTGATTCACCTAGTCCAGTTTAACAACGAGTTGAGTTGGCCTTACTGAACAAGGATGACAAGACAATCAACAGTAAGTGAGAAATTGATAAGTTTGAAACCCTCAAGATAAATAAGAAATTAACAATTCAACTATAAATTGTTTGAAAGAAAATGGTTGAATTGAAAATATTTCTAAGAAAATGCTTGAAAACTTTAAACTTAAAACTAGCAACTGATTTAGCATTCCTACTATTAACATCTAACAACTTCCAATCTCTTATTTTTTTTACAACATAGATTTTTGCACCATTTGGATTACGACTAGAACGGGATATGCCTGAATGATATGCCTGGAAAGGTCGAAGGAGTCGGGCGAGACGTGCGCCGCAGGCCCTTTCTTGAGTCCCCAAAAATGACCGTTGCGCAACACTTAATGGCAAAATGAAATTGCATGCCTTACAAGTGTCACTATTCATAATGACTGATTAATGCTTTAGAAGACGATTGTTTTTAAGGTCTTTTAGGTCAATCGAAAGGCAACTAATTTAATAGTCCATGTGCGGACTAACTGGTGAAGGTGGGACTCTGCTGAGACTCAGCTCCGGTGAACTCACAGAAGGGAGTAGCAGAGACGTTTTTTTTTTTTGCTTGTTTGTCTGGTAATTTCTTAAACAGTGTTAAAACTTACAAATTAAAATTGAGGTCAATCGTTTGATTTGTGGAAGTGTTATAGGTGAAAACCGAAGAACAAACGTAGGGTCGTATACGACCGTACTGGTCGATAGAGTTAAACAAGAGGAGACATAGTCCAACTTCAATCCCCCGAGCTTTCATTAATTTTCTGAAGCGAAAGCTGGTGAACTGGAAATACAAAGAAAGATCGAGAGGAATTAACAAAAAACTGTCTAACTTTCAATCCGATGAAGAAGTTTATATATATATTTATAAAATTCACTAAAAATTCATGAGGAAAAGACAAAAGAAAATCATTAGCGTGTCGGATCTACGTATGTGATAAAGATACATGTGCCTTTATATGTAAAGAAGTTCAATTTTTTTCGGCTTACCAACGATAAATTTCCAAACTTTCTCCACGAATTGGCGTGAATGCTCTCAAGCTATTCTACTCAGAAAAACTTTCTGAGTCCCGGACGGGAATCGAACCCGTAACCTTCTGATCGCCGGTGAGATGTTCTAACCATTGAGCTACATGGACTCAGATGGTGAGCTAAGGTTACATTTATGTACTGGTTCGAATTGATGGTAGACATATCTACTGCCAGTCTGCAAGTCTCGATATGTCGCCTATTTTTAGTGAGAATTTATGCTTTTCACAAACTATCACACTTCCATGGCTCATACGACCGCCCACTTATGAAGCACGAACCAGATACAAATACACGCGAACCTGACATTTACTCTCCTTTTGACTCTGAAGATGACCGCCGCTAAGGCTGTCGAAACATCAGTCACTTCCACCAATAGTCTTTCTCAAGACTACACTAACCTGGACGATCAACTTCCACAAACACGTCGAGAATCAATGATGTAGTTAAATGTGGTAGCTTGGTAGATATGTGATTTTATGTGAATGCTCTCAAGCTATTCTGCTCAGAAAAACTTTCTGAGTCCCTGACGGGAATCGAACCCGTAACCTTTTGATCGCCGGTGAGATGCAGACTGGCAATATATATGTCTGCCATCAATTCGAACCAGTACATAAATGTAACTTTCGCTCACCATCTCAGTCCATGCAGCTCAAAGGTTACAGCATCTCACCGGCGATCAATAGGTTACGGGTTCGATTCCCGTGAGGGGCTCAGAACATTTTTCTGAGTAGAATAGCTTGAGAGCATTCGCATAAAATCATATATCAAGCTACCACATTTAACTAAATGTTATAGTATAATTATATGTTAAGAGAACTACGAAAAGAGACTTGAATGTAAAGAGAACTACGAAAAGGGACTTGTGCTGATGGCGAAAAAGATGAGTCCCTTGAAAAGTTTTCTCGGCTTCCCGCCGTCCAATCCAACCCATCATTGTTGTTTCCATCCTTGGGCAACTAGTATCGCAACTGAAACTGATGAACTTGCTAGTTGTATAAGTCCACGGTATTTGACAACTCTACCTTCCCCTGTTAATCACGACGTATGGTGTTGATAGCAGCAGCAGTAAGCCGTGGTATTGTGCTCCACCGTGTGTTTCCTCATGTTCTATCTGATGACAGAGGTGACACAATCGATCCAGCTTTTTTCAGCTTATGTCCTTGACCTTATAATAAATCCAGGTTTCAGGAATGATAAAACGAAGAGAAGTGCTTTGACGAGGTACATTGATCTCACTTAACGCAATTTGATCTGGTGGCATCATGGTATTCCTTAGCACATTTGTTGAATGCAACGTAAAAACCGCGACAAGCAGCCACATCTGGTAGCATGGAAAACACGGATTCGGAATCCCGGAGTATGGAAAACACGGAGTCTAATGTATATTGTTGACGGCCATTTTGAATATTTGAATATATAATGAGCTTAATATACTAGCGTAAATAAACGAACGAATTTGTGGTTACTTGTTTTGAATATCAATACTTTTTGAATAAAATCAACTTACCTTGTGTAAATGATGTCTTTTTGTGTGTCGTGTTACTCGTTGAGCCGATTTGAAGTGATTTACGGCGACTTTCTTCGGCCGTGGTTTGACACGGAGTCTGACATATAATTGTCAGCGACAGCGTAGAATATATAAATCACCCAGTCTGACGTACAGATTGTTTCTGCGTCAAACATGTTTTCTGTTCCGAAGATTAAAGTGGAAAAGAAAATAAGCTTTCCCTCAGATATCGTCCAGTTTAAATGGGAAGATCTTGTGGACAAAGAGGAAATTGGCCGTGATGGTTTCGGTGCGGTGTACCACGCAACGTTTTCCAATATGCCTGTGGTAGTTAAAAGATTGCATGCCAGAGATGAGTCCACCAAAAAATTATTGAAAGAAGCAAAATTAATGGTATCCCTCAAACACGAGAACATCGTAAAGTTAAAAGCAATTTGTACGTCAGACTCCGTGTTTTCCATATTCCCCGCGGTCGCTGACAGTTATATATGTCAGAACCCGTGTCAAACCACGGCCGAAGACAGTCGCCGTAAATCACTTCAAATCGGCTCAACAAGAAACATGATACACGAAAAGACATCATTTACACAAGGTAAGTTGATTTTATCCAAACATTATTGATATTTAAGACAAATAATCACAAATTCGTTTGTTTATTTACGCTAGTATATTAAACTCATTATATATTCACATATTCAAAATGGCCGTCAACAATATATACGCCAGACTCCGTGTTTTCCATACTCCAGGCTGACAATATACGTCAGACTCCGTGTTTTCCATACTCTGGGACTCCGTACTCCGGGACTCCGACTCCGTGTTTTCCATGTTACCGCCGCATCTTGCATTTAAAAATTTCAGCACTTCAAAACATATTTCAATGTGGGCAAAGTAAAAACTCGTCAGATATTTTCACATTAAAAGAAGAGTTTCTCATAGCAGAAGAAGTTGATCATTTTTGATGTAGACGAAATAAGGCTCACTCCTCAAACAGTTAGATATTTCGTTAATTATGCGTTACGATAAAAAATCGTAAAAGCCCGCATGCAATTCAAAAGCAAAACTTACAGTCCATGGAGACGATATATGTCTATGACAAATAATCCTCTGACTCAACACAATACGAAAAATTTTGCTGTGAAGTGACGGCTGCATTTTTTAGTCAATATGGTATGGGTGTGGCATTAATAAAATGGCATGGGTATGGGTGTGACCCCGAAATTGTGATGACTGATCAGAAACATTGCCATGGCCAATAATACTCAGAGGGCAAAATAGTTCTTTAGACTGCTCTTTGGTCTTCCAGGAAGCCTTTCAACAAAAAATTCAGATCTGCTAACGCCACTGGTCCCAACTTAGTCTATCATGCTGTGGTTGAAGGTGACTATGTTGTCCTAATTTCCCATACAGGGAGGATGCATTAGTTTCCCTTTCAGCGGAGATTTGATTTAATCTAAAATAGTATTTCCATTTTCTAGAATGGGATCAATTTCCATCGTGGAAGAAATTTCATTTAATTTTAAATGTTTTAAACTAGTTGTTTTCATGCTGTACAGTTCGCTGCCCTTTGACATATGAGAAAGTAGTTCTACTAAAATAGCCTGGCAGTCATGGTTATGAAATAGAAAATAGGCGATTGTTTTTGCCATCCTTCGCACTGTCGATACAGAAAAAAGTGCAACAGTTCAATCTAGCACTCGTCTGTATGGGATACTAGCAATAGCGGCGTAGAGAGACCTGCGGCATTGTCATCCTAAGCGTTAGTAGCACTGAAACAGAGACCGTTCAAGCGTCAAAATGAAAACTAGAGTTCCAGTTGACTGGATGACAGCTCACCAAAAACTTTGGCACTTAAGGTGGCCAGGTGGGGAACTCAATATTAAAATTACGAAAAGAAGTAATCTAGAAACATTGATTATGGAAACACGACAGGAAAACTCTAGACTAGCAAATTTGACCGAGTTGACCCAATTATAAGATCTGTATGTTTAACAAAGTAATAATGTGACAAATTGTCACATTGAAGCCAAGTTGTATTATAGCATGTAAGTTACATTTCTTGAGATTCAAGGAATTAACGGATAAAAGTAACATGAATGTTTAGACTGTAGCACATAAGTCTAAAAATCCAAAACTGCCAGTTTATTTAGTAATATATAGTTCATAATATATATCATAAACTCGACCGTTTTGCCTGCGTTCATCAATTCAGCCAGCTGTAGGATAAAGTTCCGTTTCAGCAATGGAACGGATGCATTATGAACTTAATTACCAGCAGTAAACCGTGCTATGTCGCTCCGCCGTATATTTCCTGACAATTTATCTGATGACATCTTATGACTTGCCTATGTTCATCAATCAGCTAGTTGTAGGATAAAGTTCCGCTTCAGCAACGGAACGGATGCATTACGTCCTATGAACTTAATTACAATTATGCATGCCAAAGATCAATTCGTTTGATTGCTGTTGATTGATCCTAGCTTAACTTCTTCAAAATAATGTGAAATTGTTCCAGAAATAACCAGATATTCTCCTTCCGAATAACAGAAGTGAGTTCATCATTCTGTCTTTTTGCAAAGAAGAGCTCAACTGGATAATACTGGTTCGAGTTCGAAACAAAAAAATGTGTCTTTGTACTATAGTTATCACAACAGTTAGTTCCTTCACATATAATTGTTTCGCCGAAACACGGACGTAGGAATAAAATCATAAGCAAATCCAAGGGATAAGTTTAAAACCTTTCTATCTCTGTTATATAAAATTCTGCCAACAATTTGAGATATGCATGTTTCAACAGCAATATATTGCTCAGGTGAGACAATAATACGATGAGGGCGCACTGCAGACCTCTCGATATTTCACAAATGATTGGTTGGCTTTCAAGTATTGAAAATGTTAAAAAAGACAAGATCAGAAGATCGATGAAATTTCAATTTGAAACTGAACACTGAATAGGAAAAAATAATTGCCAAAACACCACATAATGATCCGACGCAACATGATCCTCGCAAATGAAATTGATTTTATGATCTGGTAAACAGTTACTTGCTGATGGTTAAAGCGGCCACCGCACTTAGAACATTCTGTGCGGTCGATCGCATGGAATGACACATGGCGCCAACAATAAAGGGTGCTTTTCCGGGCCCGCAAAGGTAAACATGTTACCAAGAGCAGTATCAGTTATATTCATTAATTTCGTCATATGTTAAACAGCTGCGCGAGAGTAGCGTTGCGCGCGAGGAAGAACTATACTTTGATGAAGCTGCCTGTGCTTGGGACTGATGGTTGGGAATAGACAGGGCAGTCAAGACCAACGGCGTAGCCAGGATGGCCAGGATGTAAGGAGGGGGCTAGAATGTTAAAAGGGCCTCCACTAGGGGGCTCAGGAGAAATGCTCTCTCAGGAATATTTTATATTTTTAAGTCGTTAAAAGCCAATTCTAGCATTATAAATTGACAGTCTTTGTACACAAATCACTAACAAGGTGGCGGAGAAATTATAATATTTCACAGTCTTTAGTCAGAGTTATTGTACTCTACACCACTGGCTTTTAATTTTACACTACATTTTTAATATTTTTTTTTCGTGGACGGAAATCGAAATCGTTTTTGTGGCTGCTAAGTGGAGTGGCTTCAGCTCTATAATCTCTCTTCACCCCCGTTTGGGTCTGCCCTAGGGTGGGACGCAGTTACAGGAAGATGAAATCTTTCCAACCTAAAAATAGGACAGTTGTTTCTTGTTAATTGATGCGCAACTCACTTATTGTTTATTACACGATTTGCGTCAGAGAAATAACTCTTAGATAAGGATGACATGTCTGCATGAGCTAATTCTTGGAACGTCAAATCGTTTTAACCGGAAAACAATTTCATGTCAGGATAATTTATGTGAGACCACAGGTATAAAAAGAGCTCGTTATTGGCTTGATATTTTATCTGTCACTCCACGATTAATTCACTTGAGTTTACATTTTGTTTCAAAATTTGTTCCAAGATGAAGATATCATTGTCGTTTTTACTGGCTGTTGCTGTTTTTGTTTCGGCAGAGTTCTGGTATGTGACATGTTAGCATAAATGCAATCAATACTTTGTGTCTATAATTTTTTATTTATACCATTTCCTGCTCAAATGCACACTTTACTGTTTTACTGAGACGATTTTAATCTTAAACAAAAGACGTCTCGGAGTGGGAGAGGGTTAACCATTTGCTCTTGGGTGTAACACACATGACACATTTCATAGTTTGGATCGGAATTTTAGACTTTTGTCAATGTAAATTTTACGACTGTTCTCAATGTAAATAATAAAGGCGCAATCTTTAGACCCTGATACACGGGCCTGTTCATGACACGAAATTAGAATTTACATACATGTACATAGACACATACATACATACATACATACATACATACATACGTACATACAGTATATTCACATATACAATATGCTATATAATTACACACCCCACTTAACGAATGTTTGTCGTGTGAAATTTATAGTTTCCATTTGTATTAAACTATTAGGACTCTTACATTTCCTGAAGGAGTAAGACAATTTATTCATAATCATTAATTTTATGACATATTTTTTTTCAGTAACGGTCAAAGCCGTACTAACATTAACTGGCGTGGGATTAACCACCAAAGTGGACGTCACAACACCAACATCAATTTGCGAAACGTCAATTACAACTACAGAGGAAACCGATGGAGAACGAGTCTTCAACACAACTTTTGGTCAAGGTATTTAACTTAGACCAATAATCAAAATTATGACTTTTTTATTTATAAAAAGATTACCTAATTTTGTATCACTTCACGTTTCACTCTGACGAAGGGCCTTTGCTGGAAACGTTAATATAATTTTCTATCCTGAGTTTTGGCTGTTCCCTGACCCATTTGGATTTTTACACTGTGTTAAACACTACCTACTAAGCACCCTACGAGAAGAAACGCTTAACACAATCCGTGGAAAATCGTCTTAAAAATGTATACTTTAGATTATCAGAAGACTGTCACCAGGTTCCGTATATAAATTAAATATCATACCACCACCACAAGCGTGTGCACAACTTAGACGACGCCAACGGCAAAACTCAGTTTGAAACCGTGATACACGTACAAGAGGATTACATATGTCTGTCACAGCTGCACTGGCGGATGGAGAAGAAATATGTAAATTTGTTACAGAAATACCAAGTACACGGTCACCTTACCCTTGAAAATAAGTATATGGATAGTGCCATGGCTTATAGGAAGCACTAGCCATTTACAAATCTTATACACAGGTTGTCTAGAATTATTCGAGTCCATATCAGAAAACCGTGACGGTTAACGTCAGGAGGTGAATAGCCTGATACCATAGCTTCCCTTGGGAACTTGTTTCTGCACTGTTTCAACCATAAATTGATGATTTTCAGACATCCTGGCATCACTTCACATCACAAAAGAAATAAATGAATACTATGTTTAAAAATCTAAAGATAAGGTTAATTCTTTCAATGTGCATAGTGATAGTTTACATAACAAGTGAAGTTTTTTCGTGGGACTGGGAACTCCACGTACGTTGGTAATTTGTTGGTGAGCCTACGATCTGTTTACTTACGGCTTTCAAACAAATGCCGATAGTTTAATGGCTCACCTCATAGAAACAATCTACCGCTCATCAAATACCGTAGAATCCCGAAAGTAGCCGTCCCCGTTACTTTCGGATTTATTCGCCAGTGGAGGCCGCTACTTACATGGGGCCGTTATTTTCGGGTGGTAAAGTATGTTAACTTACTGTGAGAAAATTGTTCTTTGCCCCTTTAATGGCTTTATATTTGCCGCATTTGCCTTCTTTTCCTTTAATGCAACTTTGACAGTTTTGCTTTACTTTTGGCAGGTCAAGATTTGAAACTTAATACTTTAGAGTTACTCAAGCGATGACTGAAACAACACTATCAGGTGTTGAGTACCAAGCGTTGACTATCCTCATCATCATTAATCGTATTTATTGTATCACGCCGTATATTAATACGTATATCACGCGGTATTTTCGAATAGGCCGCTACTTTTTTTGTGGGGGGTTTACTTCTTTCGGCAATTTTCTAAGACTTCTCAAATTTGTCGTTACTTTCGGGGGGTGTGCTATTTTCGGGATTCTACAGTAACGAAGTGAATAAGAATGCGAAGAACCATAGCGATGGATTTTCCCGGCGTAAAACGTAGTTTTACTAAGAATATTAGAGTCCAACTTACTATCTAAAGATGGAAACCCATGAATAAATGAGGCCAACGGCAAGTTTAAAAATAATTTTACTGACGTTCACGTTCCACATTCAACATCTTCATAGTGGAATGTAGCAACAAAACTTCAGTAAGATTATTTTTAAAATTCAGCCTTAAGCCTCATTTATTCATGGGTTTCCATAAAAAGTTACTGAGCTAACCTGTAATATGCTTAGGCCATGTCCACACTAACCTGTTTTTGTTTGAAAACGCGTTTTGTTCCGTTCACAAGAAGTTTCTCATCTTCTCTTAAGTGTTTTCGAGTCGTTTATACCGTCCACACCAAAACGGGAAACGATGTGATAACGCTGAATCAGCCGAGCCATCCACCTTCCATCTCGTTGCAGCGAATTGGATAGCATTAGTAAACGTAAAGCATTTTGGCGCTTCCGCAGGACTGTTGTTAGGAGATTGAACTACCCTATATTCAACTCTAAGCAAGTAATTAAACCCGATAATAAGTAGAACAATATAATCAATAGTTCGTCCGCCATATTAGATATTAACACTTGAAACGAAGGTCATATAATGATCATGACGTCAGCGTTTTCGAAAAGTAACATTATCGAGAGCAGGGACGTAGCTACTTGGGTGTGGGGGTGTGTGACACACATCCCGAATGTAGATGACAAAAAACCCCCCAAAAAACCAGAGAAAAAACACCATGTCAATCAGGTAAAATAAAACTAGATAAAGCGGCTAAAATCGAAGAGTGCAACGATTTGAATATCAAAGAAAGTAACATACAATTGTACTAACTCTCGTTAAACACGATCGAAATCTATAAGTAGTGGGGTTTTTTCCCTAGCTACTGTAGGTGGCAAAAACAAGATGACAAAATTTTATGAAAGGCAAGTGCGATTTTTGACATAGCACTAAGAACTTGGATGAAACAAGCGAGAATATTAAAGATACGTCCTTGTACAGAAACACATCTTTCTTTAAAATCTAAAGCAGACTATGATAGCTCGGGGGTAAGCCTCCCTAATATACAAACTAAATTTCAAGTATTTTTCCATTTCCAAAATTAGGTAAATAACTACCATACACCTCCCATTTATAAAGGGTTCGCTATGTCGCTGATAGAGAGCGTTTTAGAAAAGCTCCGTTTTTGAGGGCGAAAACGCCGGCTTTTTTAGAAAACGAAGACGTATTGACGCTCATTTAAATTCTAATAAAGGGGCGTCAAGACGATTGAAGGGTAAGAGTCTGCCATGTGCCAGTCAGTCACTGAGAAGATGACCTTTTGGGTAGACGATCGGATAAACACTTTTTTGAAACTGATAGGGTAACATTCTCCTCAAACCTTCGGGGTGCCGAACTTAATGCAACGATCAAGGTTTGTTTAACCTTATGGTCGCATTGAGCTAACCAGTATGAGATTGGCAATTGGAAATTGGTGGCTGTACAACGTTAACTACTTCGGGGACTGTTTATACTTCGAGAACGTTCAAAAACCTATTATAAAATAAGGGAATCCATGTCTGTCAAAATCTCGGAATGATTTCTCAGAGTATATAGATAATTCTGAGAATGACTAAAATCGTTCCAAACCTACATCATTAGATAATGATGATTTAACACTTTATTATTAATAGGCAGACCAATCTAAATGCCAACTACCGCAGAAATCATAATTTCAATGTGGGTCACAACTGGCAAAACAGACAGACAAATGTTGGATATACGTGGAACTTTGGGAAACGTCGCCGCAGTATTGAGGCTGAACAAGAAATGGACTACCTTAAGCCAGAGGATGATGTAAGATCACCCTAATTAATATTAAAGACCAATTGAACGAGTGTATACGTATTGCACGAACGGGAATATTTGGCTGGATTTAAATTTGGAAGTCAACCAATTCTTACGCGCTCCCTTATCTATAAAATGCACGTAAATTAGGATTTTTACAAGAAAATAATAAGTATAAATTCCCAAAAAATTTTAAACACTTTCATCAATGCCGTTTGCCAGTTGCATTGGTTTTTTTAGATCTTTAAGCCCTCTTCTTTGTTTACCTGCTAAACATTAACGATAAAAACATTTAAAAAAAGTGGTTAGAAACTTTTGATATTCAATCATATTAGGTAATTCACGATACCGAAAAGCATGGCGGTTGAACATTTAACCACAATGCTTTGCAAAGTTGAATTAACTCTAATAACAGATGACGAATATCAAACATGAATTAAGTAGGTAAAAGCCTTATTGTTACCAAATTTCATTTCCTTGAAACCTCTTCTTCCAATATTATCAGCATAATACAAAGAGGTATTCCGCGCAGAGGATTATGGTTAAATGTAGAGGTCGCCGTACGGTGTATTTGAAGTAGATACTTCAGTCACAAAAAAAAATTGCCGAAAAAGTTATCTAATTCTGAATAACCAACAATAAATTGTGAAATGGATTGTTTTACAATGCATCATGTAAATATACACTTTCTTTATTCCAACTTCCAATAATACATCCTCATGACTAGCGAAAGCTTTAGATCCTTGTATGTGTTCAAGCACAATTTTTTGCAGTGTTGAATTACAATGCTACATTTTAAACTTCTTTATATATAGCCGAGGGTTTTTCTGGAAAAACTTACGTTATTTGTCGAACAGTTCGTTCAAAGTCACAGAGCTGGAATTCCAGAGTTAGCCAGCCTATCTGTAACCCCTAACAGTGATTTGACCTCCAACATTACCGTGGCTAAGGAAATTGTTTGTTTGGTCAGAAAACTTCAGAGAATTTTGCCGAGGAGCTTGGGAAACTTCGTAAGAATTGTTTAATACATTCTTTCGTATTATCATATTTATTGGTTTCTTATTAATATTTTTAAGATATTCAAACTTTCACAATACGATAACATAGATACCATAAAATTAAGTAGTTCTTTGAAATTCGCGGATATTTATCTCTTTACAGATCGTAAAGATGATCAAGTTTCACGGACCTAGTTTCAATATCAACGACCTTGGGGATTTCTTTGAAGTCAATCCAATGGTGGAAGATGATGAGGAACTTGACTTCGACGAACATCCTTGCAAGGTAAGTTACTTAAGCTAAAGGCCATCAAAAACATGAAGAATATTTCCCAAAAATAGACTCAGAAGCTTGGTCAACACAACTTGGCATACTTTTTCTTCAAATGCTTAGTAACCGCGTTTCTTCCGAAGGCTGCAGTATTAGGCTGTTTCTAACAGATGTAATATTTGTTCTTGCAGATTCCAGATGTTCTAAATGACAGCAAACAAAAACTGATTGATAGCGCTGAACTACTAGAAGTCAAAAAGTTCACTGCTTCTTTAATTATGATTGCTATGGAATACCAACAGATGCTAGAGCAAGAGTGAAGTATATGGGAGCAACAATTCATGAAGATAAAATATATATGCACATTATATATAATACATGATAGTTTGGGCCAGCTGCTTAATTAACATTAACGTGTATCCATGAGCCATTATTTTTAGATGTGAAATCTTTTGTAGCTATATTGAATTGAGACAAATACACTGTTGTACTCTGAGACATTGTGGAAGTCCTTACTCCTTACTGAAGTCTTCAGTAATACTCGACATAAAGTTTATCCTCCATGATTTCCAACATTTCCATTTCTTTTAGTTCCTCAAAAGTAAATACAGAACATAGAAGGGAAATATTTGTACAGTACCAGTCAGGTGCGAGTCCAGGATTTTATTTGGAAGGGTGATTTCTCCCTCATGTCGACACAAATGAATTGAGTGAGGCATAGGCGTAGGAAGTGGGGGGACATTTGTGGCACGTGTCCCTCCCCACCCTTTTGGAAACGACAAAAAGTGCCCTTTTTAAAGAAAAAAAGAAATGCCTTTTTATAACGAAGTAAAACGCATCAGTTTATGCCCTCTTGCTTAGGTTTATAGTTTAAAAGATATATTAGGATATGAAAAGAAATATGAGACACATTACTCAGATACTGTTGGAAATTTCAATTTTTTTAAACATTTTGTAATTTGGTCTTAATACTGGTGTTAATTACTAGTTTCACTAAAAATGTAAACTTCATGTCAATAGAACTGTTATGACAAATCCTATCTATTTTGAGGGCGCCCTTTCCATGCGCAAAGGTGCATCCGAAAGGTTTTGTCCTCACAACCCACACTTGCTTCCTACGCCACTGAAGCGAGGTCAAGCTCAGTGGATGGTTAAGTATGGTTTGCGATTCGTTCGTAAAACTGGAGCAATTTTGTCATCAGAAAATACTATTTTCGAAATAGGGACTGCCAAATACAAAATAAAACCTCGTCTGGAATAGAGAAAGCTGTAGTCGCCCATTATGTCATTGCAAGTTGAATACGGATAAATTTATTTCGATATAAACTTTTCTCTTTGCAGCAATAAAAATTTTTTGCCCTTGTATACAAATTTTACACCCCTACAACAATGTTTTATGCCAGTCCAAATATTTGTGAAACGGTTGAAGTTTATTCATTAGACACCTACACAATGATAACTAGTTTTGAACCGTATAAAAATATTTTTCATCGACAACTTAAAGATGTTTTTAAAATGGCGGAAAGGATAACAGCCAAACTTTTGCCTGCCTGCAAATTGGAAACTGCCTAGTTTGACTTTCAGATTTAATATCTCATAGTATATTTGAGATATACCGCAAAAACTCAGTGGATCTTCCCGCAATTTGTATGGACTTTATGGATTTAAAAAACTTGTTAAAATACCGAATTGAAAAAAATTTAAAGGCAAGCTAACAACCCAACAATAGCAAAACTTCAAAAGTAAAATTTTCAAATTTTTTACCAGAATATTAATCTTTTATTAAAAGGAGATCGCTTACAATTGATGAGGGTTGACTTTAACAGTTTAACGGCAGGATGTCTCCCGTTAACGAATAAATCGTCTGCGATTAGCCAGAGTAAAATAATAAGAGATTGAATACAACAATAACAAGAGAACATCTGATAATCGAGACGTCATAACTGCGTTATCCAAGGGAGGCATCAGAGGAGCCTCCTGTCGGGGAAAAGTAACAATTCGTCGGGGAATTGCCACTGATGATAACATATTTTGTACAAACTATGAATACTTGTCATTGATTTGGCCAAGAAAGATAATAGATTCCTTTCTATCTGCTTTAGCCCCCATGTAGGGGACCTTAGCTAGTCCAAATCGGGTTAAGCCAAACTCTGGTCAGAAAATGCTGAATTGTTTGACTGTCTGCATTCTCATGTGTAGATTGCATGCATATAACACCCTTGTCAAGCAAGACGTGGGTAAAAACTATTTTAAAAATTTCCATTTTAGCGATTTGTAGACACCCTGCTTTTTCGCTTAATTTGTTGGTTTGTCATGGATAAAAACGCGAAGAACAACTGTCGGGTCGTATACCACCCTATTCACTGGCAAAGACTTAATGTTTGAAAACTACTTGAGAATTGGAAAGAATTTAGCGTAGGTTTGATGCTAAAGACAAACGAAACGAGTGGAAAGCATAAGTAGGTCTTGAAAGCGATCTTCAAAGGCTAGTCGAAGCATTCACATACCTCCAGTCAAAATTTTATAACAAGATAGGTGACCCAAGTTACCTGAAGATGCAAGTTTGAATCTCGCTCTAGTCAACTTTTCCGGTTGCCTTTAGCAGTGTAGGTCAATTTATAAAAACATGCTGGCTTTATATTGTGCTATCGAGACTGTGTATCGAAGTACGAAACAAGTTGTATAAACAGGAGAACAGGTACGCAGGGGAGTGGAACCGTGTAGGCAGGTGGAGCATCTGCCCAACCAAATTTTCGGAAAGGCAACCACCACCCATGAGTGCAGTAGGTGGCTAACCAACAATTTTCCTATTCCGCTGGAATGTGTACGTGGTAAAATCAACCAAAGCCACCTGAATGTGTCGCTCTCGTATGACGCACGGAGACGGAGAGAGCCGGTTCAATTTTAAGGTATACAGTAGGGGTCGTACACTATTGGTCCATCAAAATTCCATGACTTTTTCATCACTTTCCATAACCATATTTACGAAAATTCATGACATGGAAAAACTAGAAAACAACGAAACGAGCTGAACAGGGGCTCCGTCAAACCACAGGGGTAGCTGGGACCCAGTCTCTAAATAGAAGTGCACGGCCAAGCTTTGATAAATTAAGGTTACGAGTATCGTAGATACAATTTTTGCGATATTTTTCAAGTTCATTGGTGGCCCCAAGAAACGTGAAAATGTGACTGAAGAAAATTGAGGTAAAATTATTCACTGATCCAGAAGAAATCTAATTTTCCATGACTTTCCATGACTGACACTAATTTTCCAGGTTTTCCAGGCCTGAATTTTGAAATTTTAGTTTTCCATGACTTTCCAGGTTTTCCATGATCCGTACGAACCCTGTACATCTACACCGAACGCAAGGGACGCGAGCGAATTTTTCCGAAACACGTAAATAGTAAGCGAGCATCTACACCGGACGCGAGCTTCCATCTACGCGACGAAATGAGGAACCAATCGAAAAAGAGAAATTGAATTAAGCCTGTACAAGAGCTGTCAACACAGATTATTTCCACAACAAAGATCAAATCACAAAACTGAAAGATGGAAAATAAACTTATGAATACTGTATCAAGAAATTAGCAAACTCAGAAAAACAAAAAGTTATAAATTAAGTTCGGTAATATCCTTTATTACATCAAAATTGTGCGTTGACTTGGTATAAAGGCCAATCCACGCACTTGATTACGGTATGCACCTTGTTTTTCATTCCTTTATGTCGTGAACCCACGGCCGTTGTCTTCGACGTATCCGGCGAAGAAAGAGAAGCGCCGCTTCTAGACGAATCTTCGTAATGGAGATCACACGTGGTCAGAATGAGCGCAATGTGTCAAATTACCCGTCGTTGACCAGACGCGAGCGACCGTCTCTCGCGTTTGGTGAATACAGAAAATTCGCTCGCATCGCGCACTGTTTTCGCGTCGGGTGTAGATGCACCTTTAGGAATTAGAAGGCCGACCAGTCTAGAACAAGAGGCACTAAAAACTCGCCCTCGCCTGAAATGTATTGACAAAGTTTAACGTAGATATCCGCTATGCTTTTCATCATTAGGGGCAGACTCATTCGTGGCTCGGAGACCTGACCAAAAGTGGCTCATTCATTTCTTCAAAATCGCTGATCAACGCAGCCTTATCTTGAAATTGAATAATTGAAAATTTCAGAACTTCACATAATTCAATATATTTCCATGCAGTTGAGATAGAAGCTCATCATGTGTATTCTCACCAGAACCTTCAGTGTAGAAGTGGATAATCACTTTATATAGACAAAATAGGAATCAATCATGAAAAGGTTAAGTATTTCGCTAATTACCTGGTAAGATGAAAATTCATAAAACCACGGACGCATCTTAAAAGCAAAACTAACAATCAACAGATGAGCAAGTTCTCTGAGATGGAATGTGGATGTAACAGAAAATCTTCTGACAGAATGTTACACAAAAAGTCCTACTCCAAATTTACGGCTGTATGTATAAGCTGATAAAACGTCGTAACTGGTGGACTGGCCGCTGGGAATTCCACTCCGGAAATTGAATCCTGATGACTATTTACGTTATTGACAAAATTATTGAATGAAACAATCTCGTAGCCTTAGAACCACTCTCACAGCTTAAAACATTAAAATTTTCGTAGGTTTACCCAATTAGCTAAAATTATTCTTTACAAGTCTGGTCTCGTCACTGGGTCAAACTTAAGGCCGGCCATGTTGTGATTGAATGCGACTATGCTGCTTTTAGGTTTCCTAGCTAAGGGGAGGGTAAACCAGCACCACTTTCAACGAAAATTTAATTTTATCTAAAATGGTATTGCCATTTTCCAGAATGGAAATAATTTTCATCATGGAAGAAATTTCACTTCAAATTTTAAGTGTTTTAAATCAAGGGTATGTTGATGCATATGATTGATGCTGTCCAGTTCGCTGACATTTGGTTTATTAGAAGCGAATTCTACTAAAATAGAAAGATTGTCATAGTTATGAAATAGAAAAGAGGCAATTGTTTTTGCCATCCTTGGCATTGCTAATACAGAGAAAAGTGCAACAGTTCTACTGTACTTTTTGCACTCGTCTATACGGGACATTAGCAATAGCGGCGCATAGAGACCTACGGCATTGTCATCCACGACGTTAGCAGCACTGAAACAGAGATCTGGTCAAGCATCAAACTGAAAACAAGAGTTCCAGTTGACTGGATGACAGCTCACCAAAAATTTTGGTACTCGTGGTGGAAAAATCGAGAATAAAATCACCGAAAGAAAGCAATCAAGAAACATAGACTTAGGAAACACGACAGAAAAATTCGGGAGCAGGAATATTTGGCAGAGTTGATCCAGGAATTGTCACATTGAAGCCAAGATATATTATAGCATGAAAGTCACATTTCTTGAAATTCAAGGAATTAACGGATAAAAGCCGTATGAATGTTCCGACTTTTACAGTATAAGTCCAAAAGTCCGAAACTGCAATAATGATTTAGTTGTATTTAGTCCTTTCTGATGAACTCGACCGTTTTGCTCATGTTCATGCATCAAATGAGCCGGCTGCCTGGATTAAGTTTCGTTTCAGCAATGGAACGGATGCATTACTATCTGCGTATTTACAACTATGTATGCCAATGATCTTCCCATCTCATCACAGCTGTTCATGCATCAAATGAGCCGGCTGCCTGGATTAAGTTTCGTTTCAGCAATGGAACGGATGCATTACTATCTGCGTATTTACAACTATGTATGCCAATGATCTTCCCATCTCATCACAGCTGTTCATGCATCAAATGAGCCGGCTGCCTGGATTAAGTTTCGTTTCAGCAATGGAACGGATGCATTACTATCTGCGTATTTACAACTATGTATGCCAATGATCTTCCCATCTCATCACAGCATAACGAAGGCTTGTAAAAAGTAGTGAAATTGTTGAAGATCAAGATATTACTAAGTTTTCTTCTTCCGAATAAGAAGTGATCCTCGCCAGAGCAAATGAACCTTTAATTATTAGTGAGCTAAAAAGGATCTGTTCGTACATGAAGCGGCCATTACCCTCCGTCAAAGCATTCCATGTGGTCGACCACATGGAATGACGATCTCCGGCTGCAACAGAGGGTGATTTTCCGGCTAGAAAATGTAAACATGTCACCAAAAGCAATGTCATCTACCCTTCTTTAATTTGGTCGAATGTCAAACAGCTACACTGAAGTTACGTTGCGCAAGAGGAAGAACTATTTTTTGATGAAGCATACCTGTTTTAGGGTTTGGTGTTTTGGTACAACCTAGCCAGACAAGACGGAGTTACCAGAAAATCAAATCATTCCGACATGAAAATAGGACGTTTTATTGTTAATTCATGTACCAAGCATTTCAAATTATTGTTTATTGCACGATTTGCGTCAGAGTAATAATCCTTTGGTGAGGATGTCATCTCTGCTTGAGCAACTTCTTGAACGTGAAATCGTTTTAACAGGAAAACACGATATGACATGTGGTTAATTTGTGTTAGACCACAGATATAAAAAGAACAAGTTATTACCTTGGTATTTTATCATCAGTCACTCTTCAGCTGATTCACTTGGGTTGATCTTTTGCTTCAAATTATTTTCAACGATGAAGATTTCATTGCCGTTTTTACTGGTTGTCGCACTTTTTGTTTCGGTAGAATTCTGGTATGTTTTACTTGTGTTTATAATCTTTATAACCCTTTCCTGCTTAAATGCGCACTTTACTATTTTACTAAGACGACTTTGCTCGTCAAGAAAAGACGTCTCGGAGTAGGAAAGGGTTAACAATTTGCTGTTGCGTACAATGGTACAAGTGACAGTGGTGAAAATGTTTGTGAGCGAGTTTACAATTACGGTGGAACCTTGCTAACTTGAACACGGTTAACTCGAACTCTCCGCTAACTCGAACCTAATTCAATTTCCCCTGGATTTGATCCCATTTTCCCAATCATTTACTATCATATAACCCGAACTCGGTTAACTCGAATTCCCCGCTAACTCGAACTTAATTTTATATTCCCTTGGCTCAAATTTACCCCTGTTAATTCGAACTCTATTTTGAAAATGTCGGTCAGTAAACCTGGAAGTGCCAAGGCGTAGCTGTTTGACTAGTCGGAATCTTGGATCTTTACTGATAACAACGTAACAATTATTGGAAACGTAATTCAAGCCCAGGAAAGCCCTTCTTTTCAGTGTGATTATTCGGGGTGAATATTGCACAACGATTCTTAAAATGTCCCACAAATTAGTCGTGAGTAGCCGGTCACAACTGTTCTAGTTTATCCAGTTTAGGGCTTTCACAAATTCGTACAGCCGCATGCGAAAGAGCCAAACATTCACTGAAAAGTACACGCATTCTGGAATAGTCATTTCATTATAAACAGTTATTCAACTCTATAGTGGCGGACATTGCAGTATGGCAATATAAGTATTCAGGAGGACATAATCAACTCTATCCATGAAGAAAAATTAAAATATTCTTTACTGATGGTACCAAAATGACTCGTAAGAGTGGATGAATTATAAAACCACGATACGGTCGATGCCTTATAAATTGTTAACAGGATATTTGAAATTCAACGCCCACCCCGATAACTCGAACCCCCGCTAACTCGAACTATTTCTCGTTGCCCTTGGTAGTTCGAGTTAGCGGCTACTGTGTCGTACAAAAATCAAATGACTCAATTAAACGCACACAAATTCCCGTCTTTTTACGTTCTTCCAACTTTATTTTGTTGACTTCAGATAATTTTAAAAGAATACCAAATGACTTTTCTAAAGGATGATTCTGAAATAATTTTTCAAAACATAAAAGGTTTAGAGCGGTTCCCAGTTAACTTGATGAGAATGGCGGGAATGACAAAGTATGCGATCACCATATAAGCGCTCAAAGTTTTTCCCCTAGCCTTCTTTGATGTTGTAAATCTTAGCATTTCAGGAATTGACTAATGGCTAAATCTCGTTTTAAATTTCGTTCATGCAATCTCGTAAAGCCACTTTTCAATGAATTTACATTAGCTGAGATCATTTTATTATTTATAAGTTATGCTGTTATATGAACAACATAGTTAAGGTAAGTTTGATGAATAATAAAGCGCAACGTTTCTTCATGTTTCTTGGTCAGGTGCTGTGGAATGCCTACGGATTAACAATTCACACGATAAGCAACATATAGATGGCGTGTTCAGAACACGTTTCTTTCCTGCCGAAGGGCATTTGCTCGAAACGTTGATATTTTTTGAGATCAGTTACGGCAGTTATCAAACTTTTGACTATTTACCGTAAGTCGGTAAGAGTTTTATTCATACCAAATTTTTGTCTTTTTTGAAAGTAGCTTCGCCTTCCAAAATTTCAGCATAACACAAGGTCTACTGTACTCAAAAGATTACGGTTGTATGTACAAGTCGCCGTTGTTTTCCGTGTGGTCAATTTCATGAAGATATTTCAGCCGGTGGAAAGAAATTGCAAAACAAAGGAACATTTTTTAACTAAATTCTGAATAACTAATTGATCGTTTTAAAATGTATGATGCAAATGCAAACCTTCTAGTATACGAACTCCAAAAAATACATTCATATCATTAGCGAAATATTTAGACCCTAGTATATCAGGGGCGGTGGAGCGGAATTTCGAGTGGGGGGTCTTAAGATACATTTACAGCATTTTGTGCGCTTGCTCGGGAAATTTCACAGTATAAAACTTAGTTGTTTCAACATTACACTTAGAAAAAAGTGCGGGGGGCTGCAGCTCCACAGCCTGTATGTATGTATATATGTATATATATAAATATATATATATATATATATATATATATATATATATATATATAAGTGCAATTTTTAGCAGGGTTGAATTACAATGCTACATTTTGAACTTCTTTACACAAAGCCAAGGGTTTTTCTGGGAAAACGTACGTTATTCGTCAAACAGTTCGTTCAAAGTCATAAAGCTAGAGTTCCAGAGTTAGCCAGCCTATCTGCAATCCCTAACAATGACTTGACCTCCAACATTACCGTGGCTAAGAAAGTTGTTTGTATGGTCAGAAAACTACAGAGAATTTTGCCGAGGAGCTTGGGAAACTTTGTAAGAATTATTCAATACATTCTTTCCAATTATCATGTTTTGATTTCTCATTAATAATTTAAAGATATTCAAAGTTCCAAAACACCATAAAACAGGTACGATTAAATTAAGCAGTTCTTTGAAATTCGAGGAAATTATCTCTCAACAGATCGTAAAGATGATTAAGTTTCATGGACCTACAGATGACGGCCATCAGGATTAAACCGATTAAGCATCGTTCACTCAGCGCCTGTCCTACTGCCATGATAGAAAGGTACAAACGTTTCGAGCGAAAGTCCTTCAATCTATGTCAGGTACTTACGGTCAGGTACTCGAATTTTTCGGAAAGAAGTCGTCTTTTGCTATTGCGATGTATTCAAATTTCGTTACCCCAACTATTGATCAGGCAATTATCTGTCCTTTCTGGGAGGTATTTTGAACCTTTATCTAGCTGAGAAGTACATTTGGGACCTCATGGAAAAGAGAGTTTTTACTATCAAGTGGGAAATTTTGAAACGGGCCGCGACATATACGAACGGAGCAAAGCGATGCAACCTTTGCTTAGAGGAAAAACTATGTATTTTGAAAGCGGACAAAAGAACCATCTTGAACAAAAGGTCGAAACTTGCGTAGAAATGCCGACACCAAAGCAAATTTAGCATCTCTAAATTCAGCCCCGTAGAAGAAAGAAGTGATGAGTCAGCCAGCCTCCCACGCACCATGGCAACGCCACCGATAAAAACGAAGCCCCACCGGAAACCTACTCAGTTGCCTGAAGATCGTGAACAACGTGAAACTCGGAGTAGCGACGTGAGGACTCTGTAAATACCTCATTGTAATCAAGCTCGGCCATATGATGTTGAGCACTCTATTGGTTTTCGCAAACGCCGCTTTAGCTCTCTCTCTATATAACTGAATATACTCCCAAGCCTGAGTGGTATTTTCGGCGTTGGGGTCGACGTTGACAGAAGTTAGAGCGGTACGTTCGCACACGATGCATTCCTTCTAGTTAAATATATTCACCATTAAATCTCCTTTGCACTCAAGCAACATAAGAAAGTTTGTCACTGACTAACAAAATCAACAAAGAATTAAAAACAAGTACCTTGCATGTTATTATAAGTTATACAGTACAAAAACTGTCATTAAATTCAATAGCTTAAGAGATGCAGTACATGAAATGAGATGTTTATGACGCTAACTAAAAGCCACCTAACCTTTTAGATCGTGTCTCTTGCATAGTAAAGCATAAAAAGGGCCATGGAAATGACGTTGTTCACCCTGAAACAAGTTATGCTAAAATATAATTCACATGTTTCATGAATCTGTGTTTAATTTCAATCAAAAGGACCAGACGCCCTTTTATTTTCCCCGAATTTTCCATTAGCTCACCCAAAGCCAAAGGTATCACTGAATTACCGTGGGCAAAAATCAAATCGATATCGTGAAAGTACTCTAGAAATAATTTTCTTATGAAGAGACATTAGAATAAACGATGGAGTCCATTTCGTGTTTTCTATTACGTTGATCGGCTAGTTTTACTAAGTTTCCAGAGATATTTGCACGATTTGTGCTGATATATTCAAACCTAGCATGTATGGCTGTTACCTGGTCATTTTCCCATGCTAATTTTCCAGCAAAGTGGTGAATGTTATCAATAGTACACAAAAATTACGAATAATTTAGAGCGTCTACTATTCTCTTGATGTTGGCCACCCTGTCTCAGTAGCTGTATTTCTCTGGCTTGGAGGTGAAACAAAATCTTCCCACCTTTTCTAAAATAAAATAAAATTAAATAAAATAAAAATAAATTAAATTAAGACAAAGTAAAATAAGACAAAGGAAAACGAAGCAAAACAAATTTTAATGAATTAAAATTTAAATAAAACTAAAATAACATGAACATGAAATAAATATTAAAATATATAAAAAATAAAATACAATTGAAATAAGCACAACATAAAAGAAAAATAATATAAAGATAAAAATATAAATAAAAACAAAAATAAAGCAACACAATGTAAAACGAAACATAATAAAAAGGAATAGCTTAGAAAACATGTAAAAATAGAAAGCTGTGTCGCGAGTGTCAGAAGACGTGCTCCACCGAAATATGGAGAACGCACGGCAGCCACTCAGAAGCGGTGTTGCATTAAATCTATGTCATAATTTGTTGTAATATAAATTGGAAAGGGGAGTACTTCCTTGAGAGTTCTGTGTCAGGATTATGAATGCTGTCACAGAAATCTAGCCTTGCAGTTTTGACAGCAGGAATCACCACCCATAGCACCTGATTGGCAGTTACAGACCCGGCACGCAGGGTCTCTAAGTCACCCATTAACAAAGAGAGGCTTTTAACGAGCAAGAAGAGTAAGTCGGTCGCACATTACACGAGCTAATTGTTTGGCGGCATAGAGCCCGATCTTAAGGGCTGTTCACACGGGCGACTTTTATCCTCTTGACACATGTGATCGAGCGGATTGACTTGCGGATCATTTGTGCAAAGCGATACGGTACAATACTTTGGTGAGTTGTATACTCAACCGCTTGCTTCAGGATGAGAAAAATCGCCAGAATCGCCCCTATAAACACCTCTTTACAAGGGATGTACATGCAACGACTGCCTATACATTATGCAATGTGTTTTAACCTTTCGTGTCTGGCTGCTAACTTCATTCGGCAGTGATCATGCATAAATATACAAAAATAATAATTAAAAATAAAAAGCTTTAGTGGGACGTTTTTCTATTAAAACGATTCCCAACACTCAAGCGATCAATTCCTGTTAAGGAAAGATTAGAAAGGCCGATTTCTTCTTTTATTTCATTCCCAGGGAATGTTGAATTTTCCCGAGGCTCATTGTTTTGAATGTTCTATTTTCGTCCCCTTGGACGCTGTCTGTGTCAACAGACATTTCTCTACATTCTAAGTGTAAGTGAAAACACTCTAGCTAAAAATACTCCAGCTGACGTCTTTACAGGACAGCAACAGGGTCGTGAACACCCGACGCCTAAGGACTACATATCATTATTCCTTCCCTTCAGTGGCTCGGCAACGGGAGCAGTGGGGGTTTGGAACTAATTTACAGAAATATGATCATCTAGCTTCGCTCAATTATGCGAAGAACACGTTGTAAGAGGTACCGTCTTCCTTGAAATGGAAGAATCTCGCCACCGTCTGGTGGAAAAACTATACCATTTCATCGTCCACGTTAGAGTAAATTACAGAGAGTAATTGCTCGGCTGCAATCAATCCCTTGAGTTCAGAAGATAAAGATACGATGGCCAAGAAGCAAGTCACATTCAGTAGCAGCTGAGATTCTTTTGTTAAAAGACGGATCACCGATATGGCTGCCATGTAATCCGCAATACTAATAATCTCTCAGACCTTACACTGCCAATACAAACAGACTGCGCCTTTCACAAGTTTTATAACAGCCACGCCCCTGTTTCTCTTTACATGCAGGTGAACGTTGATCAGTTTAGTGAGTGACGTTTTGACGGCCTCAGCGAGAAGCGCCGGAAACATTGTTGCGCACTAGAACGTAACCGCTGTGGTCAGATAACCGTGTGGAGACTGGGACTGGGAAATTAAGTATTTTATTTACCTAATAACATTTTGGAAAAATCGTTGGGATGTAAGTTAAAATATCACCGGGGAGTGTCAAGTCAACGGTTAGGATTACGATTAGCGTTAGAATCCTAACCAACCGTAATCCAAGCCCTAACCAACACTTAGTATAATCCTGAATCTTAGGACCATTGAAATTTCAGGATTATCCTGAATCTTAGGTGAGAGGATATCAGGTAAATGAAATACTTAATTTTCTAGTCCCAGTCTCCGCACGGTTGCCTGACCTCAGTGGTTACGTTCTAACGCGCACCGGAAACAATCTTTTGCAATGTTCTTGTCGTCATTGACATTCCCCTTAAGTCATCTTATAGCTGAATTCAGTAATAAGTTTTTTTCTACTCATATTTCGATTCATGGTTTTCAGGACAACTGAACTTAGTTTACAAACGTTGATGAACGGTATGTAAACGTGCGTTTAAAGAAGCTGAGGTCTGGAAAACGGCCCACAACGTCACTGTATATCTTCAGGCTAAATTATGGGTTATACATTATAGTGTTCCGTCGGTCAGTCGAATGTATCAAACCTATACAGGGAGGAGAAGCTTAAATAAATGGCTTAAGGTTTGTAGTAAACGTTTCTGAACTTCCACTATATAATAAAAAGGTTAAAGGCAAAAAGGATTTGTTGGAATCATGTAAAAAAATTCAGAGTGAAGTAGAATGTGTTGGAGTGAGACAGACAAGTGTTCTGAGATTTTTAAATGTTCACGACTTTGCCCGAGTCTAGTGACTGTACAGTGATCTGAGAGTGGAAACGATTCAGAACTCAAGAAGTTTTCAGAATATACAGATCTTGTGGCCAGTTTTATGAACTTTATAGCGATATATAAGTTTAATATATACGAGTAACAGGAGAAATGCTTAGATATTTCTCCTAAAGTTTACCCTGAAGGTCTGCTGTGACCTTAAGACCCTTACTGCTCTAACGATGGTCAGGTCGTATAAGGCTCCGTCTATACGGCTGTCGCATACAATTCTTCACCTTGGCGTATGCGATTAAATATTAAGAGTACAATTCCTGGTTGCTATTCGCCAGTGAATATTGCCATACGTCTTTAAGATACTTGTATTAAATCGCATACATCAGAACGAACAGTCGTCTGAAACGATCTTCCTGAGTTGATCAGGCCTAATGTGCACTCGACAGGGTCTGACAAAACTGGTAAACATTGAAACGTATACTTGTTGGTGGAATCTATTTTCACAATGTTTCTAATCTAAACTGTACCGCACACATGAATCACGGACTCGAAGTTCACACAGCAAAAAATCATTTTCTTAGTAAGAAAAAGTATTCTTGAATCAAGAACTTTATTTCTTGGTAAGAAAAAAATGTCTCAAATAAAAAAATATTTCTCAAAATAAGAAAGTCAAATTTCTTATTTATTTCTTAAGAAAAGCGATATTTCTTAACATAAGAAAATTCTGATTCTAATAAATGAGAAATTTCTTGAAATAAGGATGTATTATGTTTTAATAAAGAAACATTTCTTGAAATAAGAAAGTCATTATCTCAGGAAATGAAATATTTTTAGACATAAGAAACTGCTAATTTTGATAAAAGGCGTTTTTCTCGAAAGGAGAAAGTCGTAATTTTATATAAAGAAATATTTCTTATAATGAAGAGGTAAGAAGCAGTGGCGTATATATAGGGGGGCAGAAGGGGCGACCGCCCCCCCCCCACCGGACATTTCTGTCGGAAAATTTAGAGCTTGTCGGAAAATTTGAGAGAGGATACCTTACTATACTTCGTTTGCTGAGAAGTCAAACAACCTTCAGGACTAGAAACGTCAAAAATTGGACATTTGTAGATCATAGATGTGATACAATATTACGATAAATGAAAATTTGAAACAAATTTAAACATCTTTAACCTAAACCGAATACAGAAAACCGGACGTTTTCTTTTGAAATATGGTAACTGTCTGCCTACAAATTAGCGTGAGAAAATTCATTCCTTGCGGTTCGTGTTGACAGGCACCTAAAAACGTGAAGTCCGCCCATAGCAACGTCAAAGTTTCGTCCAATAAACTTCAACGCTTTAATTTTGAAACAACGCGTTGACGCACAGTACACAATCGATTGCAAATACGGTAGTACAAACATAGTAAAATCGTGTAATCAAAATAGCCTATAAAATTGTATGTAACATTTTCAGTTCTGAAAAGAAGCCAGTCAATGCTAGTTGAATGGTGCCGCTGTGTCCGCGTACTACAGCCGAGGCTAGACTGCTGTTCTCAACTCTAAATGACTACTAAAAATGCGTTTGCCGTTTGTTCAGGTAACCCGATTCAGGCTAACTCTTGTCGGAAATTTTTCAAATCTCGCCCCCCCTCCAGAAATTGTTATATACGCCGCTGGTAAGAAGTATTTCTAAAAATAAGAAAATCATTTACCAAAAGAGATACTTCTGGAAACAAAAACATGGTAATTTCAATAAATAAAGATTAAATTAACTGAGACTAAACTTAAGATTTTGAACATTCATTACGAAAGCAAACTAAGAAGTTTGCTTCAGAATATTTCGCGTGGAGCAAGTTGAGGAAATACTGTTGGTCACCATATTTCCAACCACGTTTCGAAGTTATCAGGCTTTTGATACTGCCAAAAATCTTTGTTTATTCTGCACTTATGTTTTTGTGCATGTTTATACTGTCCGTGGGAAATTTCCGAGTTTTACAAGCTGGGCCGCAAATCCAGCTGAGCTTTGACCTTTGCAAAGCGTGCCTATCCTCCTTCTCTTTGTTTAACTCTTGTCGTCTAAACGCGATTCTCATTATCTTAAACAAATATTTGGCATTTGCACGCGATTAAATGAAATGGAATTTGTATTTGATAAAGTATTCTGATACTCAAAAATTTCCTTCATCTGATAAATTAAAATTCAAAGTAAAATTAAAGGATCAAAATACGATTAAAAGATCAAAAGTGAGATTCTGACTCTTGAAAATTTCCTTCATGAAATATAAAGTCCATTATTTATTAGCTTCTTTCCTATATAAAGTGCTACAAAGCATATATTTGGGTTCCTTCTTCCCAAGCCTAAAGGTTCAGAAGGAACTGGTCTAAGGGCTGATATTGGTGAATAAAGTTTTGTAGCTAAACGATTGATTCAACAGAAAGCACCACCTCTCTTTAGTTTCCAAGCCCTTTATTTTCCAATTCCTTTGTTTTCCAAGTAAGAGAAGGTGGGAGAAACTGACAGTTTCAAGAAGCAAGAGCACAATAAGGTGTTCGAGACCAAGATGATTCGATTGCCTGGACTTTCAGTTAGTTTATATCGTGGATCAGACAGCTGACGGCTGTGGATTAGGGATTTGACCTACGTCTACCATCCGTGCGGGCTCCTGACAGAAGAGCTAAACTAGGAGGGATGCACAAAACGTAGAAACTTTAAAATCATTAGGAAGCCATTTTGAGCATTCTAATCGTAGATCTGACTATTAATTTTATTCACGCAATTGGTGAATATAAAATCGTCTCCAAAGACTGTTCCCAGATTAATTAGTTTTTCCTGACGGGGAACCAAGCGACCTTACCATGGGAACTTTAGCTCCACACCATTCCCATGGCGACACCTCGCAGTCGATCTTCTGACATATCAAGCAATATTTTGTTACTCTTGAAAGTTAACACTATGAGACAGCAGGATTCTTACGACTATTTTCTTTAAAGCATACCAATAGAAAACGTATAATATTATCATAATCGATTTAACTACCGGGATTACAGTATTCATAAATTTAAAATGATATGGATAGACAAAATAACAAATACACTAGAACAAACTTACATGCACTTTTAGTATAACTACAAAGATTATTATAAAAAATTCCGTGCGATGATAGGCAAAAAATTACGTCATATTTTTCTATAAACACCTTCAGCTGATTATAACAATGAAGGAATTTATGCAAAATGGTGGCAACAAAACTAGACAAGGACGATAAAGAGTTAATTGTTACAGGGGATTTTAATTGTGATCTTTCTCTGAGTATTTTACAACCTCATTCCAACAGATTTATTGAGATTTTAAATCTTTTTCAACTTGAGCAAGCAAGTAAGTACTTATTGAAAGTAGAACTTTTAAACATTATAATCAAGATCTTTTTAACCAAGATCTCCAGAATATGTTGAATAAACAGAATTGGAGCTCTCCAAACCCCAACCACCTTTGGGAAAATTTTAAAGAAGTTTTTATTTTAGTATCAGAAATTTATGCCCCGATAAGATTTTGCAAAGTTCGCAGCGAATATGTTCCTTGGATGACTCATAGTTTAATTCAGGAAATGAACCATCGTAATTATTTAAAAAGAGAGCAGTAGTATCAAAATCTGAATCATTACACAATTTATATGATAAGCAACGCAATCGAGTAAATTGCCTGATTAAAAATGCGAAAAAGAAATTTTTTCTTGAAAGCATTGACTTAAATAAAGGCAATTCGAGAGAAATGTGGAAAAACAATTTAATTATTGGGCGCAAAGGCCGAAGTCCTAAAACTACTACAATTTCCTCAATTAAACAAAATAATACAACTAACATTGTGACAAACGAAAAGGACATTGCTGAATCCTTAAACGAGTATTTTACTGAGATTGGTCCTAGCCTCTCAAAAAAATTGGATAAGACCAACGCTCAATATTTAGACTATATAACACTTGCTGAATGTGAGTTTAATTTCAGTTATATAACCTGCGAAACTGTTTTACATACTATTAATGGAATAAAATCTAAAAAAGCAGCCGGGCCAGATAATATTTCGGTAAAGATGTTGAAGGATTCAGCTAATGCTTCTGTACCTTTCTTAACTACAATTTTTAACTTATCGTTAAACTACGGTGTTTTCCCAAATGATTGGAAAAATGCACATGTTTCACCGATTTATAAGTCGGGAGAAAAAGATGAATGCGGTAATTATAGGCCAATTTCGATACTATCCGTTGTTTCTAAATTATTCGAAAAATTGGTTTATAAACAAGTATATTCTTATTTAGAAAACAACGAATTTTTAACTCCTTTCCAGTCGGGTTTTAGAAAAGGTAACTCGACTAGCACATCTTTATTAAACACAATCAACACTTGGCTGGTCAACATGGACCAGGGTCTGATAAATGGAGTAATTTTCCTCGATTTAAAGAAGGCCTTTGATACTGTAGACCACGAGAGCTTAATAAAAAATTAGAGTTATATGGTATTAAAGGAAACAGTCTGCGTTGGTTTATTTCATACCTGAGTGACCGTACACAAGTATGTAAAGTTGGAACGACAATTTTTTCGAAAAAATATATAAAGACCGGTGTGCCACAGGGATCTAATTTGGAACCATTATTATTTATACTTTATGTAAATGACCTACCAAACTGTTTAAGCAATTCTATCCCTGCTCTGTTTGCAGACGATACCAATAATTAGTTGGATAACTTGCATCAGTGATTGCTTGCAAAAAGATTGTCTTTGAATGTCAATAAAACGGAGTACATGTTAATTGGCTCTAGGTATAGGCTAACTCATATATCAACGGATCCCGAAATTTCAATTGGTTCTCAAAAAATCTCACGTGTAAGAGACAAAAACACTGGGTGTTTTGATCGACGAAAATATCACCTGGAAAAATCATATTGAAGCCACATGTAAAAAGATTTCGAGAGCAATAGGAATGATGAGACGAGTTAAAAATGTCACCAGTAATAAAAACCTAGAACAGTTGTATAAAACGTTAGTGTTACCACATTTTGATTACTGTTCTTTGGTTTGGGATAATTGCTCAAATAGCTTAAAAAACTGCTTGCAAAAGCTTCAAAACAAAGCTGGTCGAATAATAAGTGGTGGCAGATACATGTCAGCAACAAACACACGACTAAAACTTGGGTGGAAAGATTTACAATCGCGAAGGGACGAACAAATGTTGTCCTTTGTGCGAAAGATAATTTTGGGCAGATCAAACTTAGATAATTTAAGTCACCTATTTTCAATAGCAAGGCGGGATTGTTATGACCTGAGAAGTAATGATAACATGCTCTTGTTACCTAAACCAAATACTAATGTAATGAAAAAAAGCTTTAAGTATAGAGCCGCTGTGATCTGGAATGCCCACTCATTAGAGGACAAAATTTATGAACTTTGAAATTCAGTATTTCTAATTGTAAATAGCTTGGTTTTTATTTTTAGTATTACCATTTAAAAGCTCTGATGTAAATATCCTTATTTCTTATTTTCTCTTTTTAATTTCTTATTTTCTCTTTTTAATTTTTTATGTGTGCAACACGGCCTAATGAAAAACAACTGAACATTTTTCCCTGTAAATATATTTTATTATTGGTTGATTAGTTACCGTGTATAAATAAGATTAAATAAATAAATAAAAATAAATAAATAAATAGTAAATTTTGCCGCGGAATTTTCAAAACAGCTCGCCCGTTATTTTCTTTCAAATATTTGCCTGTATAATTGCACTAAACCAGTCATTCACCTCAGACTCAGTGAATAATCTTGAACAACGCCGAGACATTCACTTCACCTTCAGCGAATAACTGTTAAATATTGACTGCTTTATACATCTCCCTCTCTTTATGTATCTCCCTCTATTTTTATTCAGAACAATAAGATTATGATGAATTAAAAGTATTCGATACCCGACAATTTTCAAGGTCGTATGTTCCATTGCTCTGACGTTGCCAATATAAACGACAGCCCCTTACAGTTAATTATACGAAAATGTAAACAAAACGACATCCGGACTACTACCTGAATACACCCCTACGTCAGCACCGAAGCAGAAATCCGGATGGAGATGCCAAAGCTAAAATAAAACGGTGAATTCGAGAAGCACCAACACAATAACGAGTCCGTCAAAACAATCAGATCAAAACTTGGTTAAGATTGGTGATCAGTATGGCCATTGGAATTATTCTTGGAATTATCACATTAACTGGAGCGATTGGCTTGTTTTTAGCCAGAATTGCATACGTCGTAAAGACGTACCCGAACAAGAAGGGAGAGGTGGATTACATGCCTTTTTGTCATATCCAGTATTATGCGCCGCGTTAGAAGATTTTTGTCGGCAGTTGTCTATTGTGGAGGACGTATTTTATCATTTGTTACGACGTTCACTTCAGCAGACAGACTTAAAATCGAAATATTGATTGAAGGCGGATTTGATAGACAATCGTCATCGATAATCTACAGTATTTGACAATTGTCTGTAGCAGAACGTCTGAGTATAGATGACTTAAACTTAACTACTGTTAAGCTTCTATAACGTATTAAGTGCACGGAGTAAATGTAATATTTGAGTAAACATGTGGGGACGCGACCGTCGACTTTTGTAGCATTTCCATCAAATAAAAATGTGCCTGGATAAGCGCGCTTATTTCATTGTTCTTTGCGTAGATGTTTAATTCGAATGTTCCCTCATTACGACAACCAGCTACTTGTTTAACGTCACAACGTCGGTACGCTATATGCCAGTTGTATCTACAGGTCAATGTTTAGATTATGAAAACTCTTGAAAACACTAATCGTCTGAAAGCTCAAACACATGAAGTTTACAATTCCTGAACATCCTTAAATTTAGCCCGCGGGTTGAGACAAGCGTAAACACAGGCGCAAGTAAAATATTACAAGAGCACTCAGGCATCGCAAGAGGATGAACAAACCCAAGTTAAAAGAGCCTGTATTTTCGCTTTTGTTAGATTCCCAGTTTTCTCCTTTTACTTGAATTTGTGGTTATTCATTGGCTTTTTCGCAACAGGCTTGTGTCGCTGCGACCTTGATAAACATGGTCTTTGTCTTGAGGATCGAAGGTTTCTTGCTTTAATGGTGGTCTCATAAGGGTGGACAGAGCCTTTTATTCAATAAAAAATAAGATGCGCCTTGCAAAAGTTATGAACCGACAGATTTATGTGAATACATATCACTACACTAGCCCGTCTCGTTTTAGACGGGGCTTACCTAAGCCGCGAACGGTGTATATCGCAGTACTTGTTCATACAAGCATCTTCCTGCCTTACGTTAAGAGATGACTTACTTCTCTCCTGTTAAAAGCCCAAAAACGGCCCTTGATGTATTTATCCAACGGCGGTTTGTTCGTATTTTCTGGAACAGGGAACATTATCCATAACCAAGTAACAAAATATGAGGATTTGCCTGTCAGCCAATATACATACACTAAAGAGAGTGGCGAAAAATCGACAATTCGAGGTTTTTTTAAGGGGCTTAAATTAATAAAGTAGAGGTTGAAACATTCATTCGTGTGTTTGATTTTGCTTCTCTAACGAATTCGTATTTTATGACAAAATTAGTTGAAAGGTTTTCGAAATTTTAAGCCACTTAACGACAAATATTGAAACCTCCGTCTCAGTTCTGATTTCCTTTGTTTTTTGTTGATCAATCGTTATTGAGTTTGATGACTCAATACAAATTAGGCATGCATAAAGGGAAAAGTACACCACTTAACGGAAAATAACTTCTCGTGAGCCCTACGTAATATTCACGACCAATGGGAGGCTCCAAAGAGAAAACGGTTCAGGTTGACAAGTCTTTTCTAAAGGCCCATCCACAAGATACGATTGTCGCATACGATTGTGCTTTCTGGCGTATGCATTGTTGTCTCAAGGGCACAATTCCTAATCACCATTCGCTGGCTGATGTAGTAATACGTTCCGAACACTCTCATGACTTAATCGTACGAGTCAGAACGAACAATCGTAAACGGCAATCGTATCCCGTAGATAGGCCTTAAGATGAAGCAAAATTTGGAAACAATGAACTGAAGGTTGAGCAACGAACTAGCGGTTAAATTAGGTCTTGGCAGACCTATGAAACATCAAACTTTTTGGAACGTCCGACTGATCACATCATCATCAAATCTGCGTTGAGGTGTCCCAAGAGAAGGAATCATTGAAATTTTTTGAGCAACGTGTTGCGTTGGCCACATGATGATTTTAGAGATGCTGGTGTTGTGAATATACATATTATTTTATATCAACCAACAAATGTACTTGATAATCGGACGGCATTTTCTTTCAGTGAATTTTTAATCCAGACAAAGGAAATGAATAATTTGACACCCCAAGAGCATAAGCCAACATCCTGAATGTCCTCATCATTTTATACAGCCGTCTTTGGAACACATGTCCTGACTTACTTTACTCAAACAGCGGTAGGAGCCAAAAGTTCGAACACTGATGTATAACGTTGGTTCACGGCTACACTTCTCAACAGCTTTTGCTCCAAATCATTCGTTGGGCAAAATGTGTGAACAAAATAACACAGCTGGACCAATGTTGTACAACCATATTTGAACGCTTAGCCTAGCGTTAAAAATAAAAATAAGATCAATACTTGTTTCTTCAGGTTATTATGAAGGATTCCATTGAAAGAATACGCGGTCCAAAATTGAAAAAGCTCTTTATTGTCTACGTGTTAAGGTTTTTCCGGTTACTGTTCGTGGCGGAAGAACACCTGCAGCTCAAGCTTTCTAATTTTGGACATCTGTTTTCAGTGTCTATGGTAGGTATTATGCAACTGAACACCTTCCAACCACAAGAACTGAACTCAGTTCTATGCTCTTCCCACTTAGCTGCGAGTGCCGTTGTCTGGGGCTTGGCTACAAGTACAATATACTGAGATATTGGTAAATCCGTTGAGGTGAACGGGATGTTTTAAAGTTTACAGTGACTTAAAACAACAACCATCTTTACGGCGGCGTTTTCTTTGAATAGAATTTTTTGATCCAAAACAAAGACGACGAATAATTGGAAATTTTGAGAGTACTGTCGAAGATTGAATGAAAGCATTCTATCTAGACAACACTTTCAGGACCGTTTATACGTGAGGAAAATGGGTGCATTCCTACGAGCATTTTCGCTACTTGAATTAATCGCGGCTTACTGTAGTCATTAGCAACGTCTCTGTGGGGGCATTTGTGCTATTTTTTTGCTTATTGTCGCAGCTAATTTTCTCCCTTTTGAACGACCCTAATATCTGCTACTTACGTTTACCGATGACAAGCTGGTAAGACAGCCTAACGGCCTATTTACTCGATATGTACGATCGTCATGTACGACTAACCATTCTGATGTATCCGATTGTCTAACTAGAGTCTTCCGGACGAATTGTTACATTAGTAACCGAATCGAAAGCAGGTGTTATGCTTTTGAGACGACATTACACTGCCAAGGACGAACAGTCATATAACACAATCATATCGTGCAAATGGGCCTTAATTCTGTGCTGGGATTTTAAATCATTCATCATTTTTGATCGGACGGCATTCTAAATTCAAAATCGTCACTTCAACTCCTTATTAGGATCGTTTCCTACGAGATATAACAGGGCTGGGCTATAAACATAAGCCGCGAACGGTGCATTCATACGACCATTTTCGAGACTCGAACTAGCCGATCACATGAAAAGGAGTTTATTTGTCGTAGAGATTACGAAAAACCAAGATTATTAGTAACTATGTCCTTAGACAAGGTCCTTGGCTCTTAATATACAATGGACTAAACAAAACTTCGCTGGACAGCCCTTCCGCCTTCCCAACGGAGTTCGTGAAATCATTCAATAAGAAACAAGAAACCATGTTGCCTAAATGCTCACGACTTCGCTGTACACCATAATTTAGACCGCTGCATAAAGATTGACGATCGTGGGAAGAGCAAGTGAGACTGGCAGAAGAAGTGACTGAATAAAGAATACAAAAGAGCAGCTGGAGAAATAAATTAGGTTGGTGATGAGAATATGATAGAAATAATAATAATGAGGATGATAATAATAATAATAATGATAAGGATGAGGTTGTAGAGGACGACGACAACGATAATTCGATGATAATATTTATTGGAAAGTAAAAGCGAGAACCTGCTGCGCAAAGAGACCGCAGGCTCTGGGTTGGCCTGAATGTAAAATGTCGTAAAGTGGCTTATACAGGAATTCTATTACTTAATCAGAACCAGTATGTTACAGTAAAGGAAAATAATTTGAATCTGGAAGGATGAAAAGTATGAACAATAAAAGAAATTGTCTGCCTTGTGAACAAAGACTTACAAACAAAATGGTAGATCAAGGAAATTTATTTAATGACTCGGGAGGTTTAGAAAAGAAATTTTGGTTGATAATTTCTTTGTTTTATAATTATGAAAATGTCTACTTGAAAATCAAATGTTTTACTCTACGTACCCATACTGAAATAATCTAACTTGCTTTTTACTCCAGACAGCCAAAATATGGAAACTTAGCTGAAGCAACTTCTTTCGTGTTTAACATTAAGATTATACGTCCATGATGGCAATTCCAATTATTATCATAAAAATAATTACAATTATTTTTTAATTGTAACAGTTCATCATGGTAGCATCCATAATAGTAGCATATAATACTGATACAGCATCATGGTCAACCATAATACTCATTCTCTGGCCAAAACTCGAGAGATTTAGGCATCAAGTATCGAGATTAAACCTTTTCGATCGACTTGGAAGAGGGACCATCACGACTTTAAGACAAACAGATCGAGGACGGGCTATCTGCTTTGCTACCCGAGTTATTGTCGATAGATAATCCAGGAAACGGCACTACGCATGGACATAAAACTGCAACGGCAGGATGTAAACTAGGGAGTCTTGGAAGACAGGTGTACTGAAGTACAATAACGAAAAAAGGAGTTGTAATGGAAAATGAACAAGAAAGGTGAGCCCGGCACGAAACCAAGAACTATCATTTCGTAATTGTCATGTTGAGCTACGTTAGCCTGGAGATGTTTGGCTGTAGAGATGAAAGAGCCACAACACTTAACCAACTCTTTCTCGACCGACAGAATTGAGAAGACTTTTGTTATCTCTTACGCCAGGGGACTTTACTCTGCGGGGGAAGAAATATGGCAGCAGCAGCAATCGCAGTCGAGAGAAAGTGAAAAGTGAGAAGCATAAACTGAAAATAGCAATGATCCACCACGTAAACAAAGACTTGACAAACAAACTGAGTGATCAACAAAAGTTATTTAACAGCTGAGGACATTTTGAAAGGAGTCTTGTTCAGTATTTCTTTCACGATGATTATCAATGCCCATATGATGTTCACATGTTTCATCTACGTACTCACACGAAATTACCTCGCTTCCTGTATTATCTAGATGATTAAAATGACCAAAAAACCTTGCTGAAACAACTTTCTCCGCATTTAATATTGCAATTATATACAAAATTAATTATTAAAATACTTGCAATTATAATTACATTTTAATATAATTATATTTTGATATAATTATGATTGTGATCATCATCATCATCACCAACCATAATACTCACTTTGTAGGTAAAACTCGTGGCCTCAAGGCGTTAAGAATTAAGATTAAACCTGTTCAACAAGTTATAGAGTAGTGGGCACAAAAAATATAGCTGTTCTGAACGTTTTCAAAAGGTATTAAGAACTTTGAGAACGAACATTTTACCAGAGTTCCTCAGCTGTGACCAATAGATAATCAAGGAAACGGTACTATGCATTCACATAAGACTAGATTGACAAGATGTAAATAGGGACCTCGGAAGACAGATGTGCTCCAGTTCAAACGAAATATTGAAACAACAAAATAAGTTATAAGGAATAAGGAAAGCGATCATGGAATAAAACCATGAACCACGATAAAATTATCAAAGCACGACGAAAATCTCATACCAAATAAATCGATGTTGACACAGTTCTTTACGGAGCAGGCAAAACATAGGCGGTCGATCTGTAACGGATTTACAACGCAAGCCGTAGTAAACCTCAGGTCGTAAGCGAATGTTGCACTATATTCATACAAATGGACGAAAATGACTTTGATTACCACTACTTTAACCATAAGGTCTACTTTAGCAAAGTAAATCGAAGGAAAAGTTTATAAGAAATCAAGACGATTCTCTTTCCGATTTATTGGTTTATCATTAACAGAGTTTGAGGTTTGTATGGGAAAGTATTTTTCTGGGGATTTGGCACAGAACGAACGACAAGAAGGCGAGGTCTGTGCAGAAAAAGCAGAGGGAAATCCTTTGGACCGAACAAACCAGGTTAATAAGGAATTTATTGTATGGCTTTTGGTTCCTTCCTTTATGGCTGTCAATGAACTTTTTAGTTCGTGAGTGAGCGGCTTAATATACCCTTCATTTCATCGGCATTACCACCATAATAAACACTGAGCTCGTGGCCATGCTCTCGGTAACGGCCTCCGTAGCTCAGTTGGTAGAACATCACACTAGATTTGCGAGGTCGCGGTTTCAATCCCCAGCAGGATGGCCCAAAGTTGCATTTTTCGCTACAGGTCCCGTTTGGGTCTTAAAATCATTCAGACACTCGAAAAATTTCCCTTCATCAGAAATATTAACTTAAATGTCAGCTGCTGAGTGTAAATGCCACAATATTCCATTGAATATACCCTTTATTTGGTTTACTTGCTTATTTTTACCTATTACCTCGGGCTTTTTTTGTATCAATTCATCTAGTTTTTTCGCTTAGAATTATTGTTGAAGAGATTTAACTATTTTTTTGGTAGTTTGTTACTGTAAATCTTTTGTAAAACGTACCTGAGTCTTGTTTGCTTTCAAATCAAATCGAAAATTCCCGCCAAAACTTGCCGGTGTGTAAGAAACTTATTAAACGGCTAGGCAGCCAATCAGCGTGCATCATTTTGCGTATAGAACGGATAGCGAGCTCAGCCATATAATTAACCATTCCTTTACCACAATTAGATATGCATGTCAACTAAATCCTTTATATAAGAACGGACTGTGAAACTTCTTTTTAGACATCCATTTCTTCGTCTATCGCCATGGTCAAAAGTTGAAGAAAACCACGATCAGAAATTTACTCTTTTACTGCGCCTGACCCACACAACAAACTCCAGAACTGTGAAATGTTTACCAGTTATGTTTAACAAACGTCTCCAAAAATCTTTCCTTGCCAGACAATGAAGGGCCTTCAACTTCTTATCTTTATTATTATGAATGGCTGCTTAAATTACGAAAGTCAAGAGTCAATAGGCAAGAACGCACAAATCTACCTCACTGAGTAAACTGCACGGCGCCGCAACTTCGTACTGAACTCTATTTTTCGGTAGAATATCTTTGAAATGAGTGGTTTTAAAATTACACAAGATAAAATACTTCGCACTAACGCTACTTCACTCTGTATATCAAAATCTGTGAAATTACGTTTTGGCTTATACATTCCTGCTCAAAGATAGTTTACAACTTACCAGCTCAATATTAAGTGACACTCCAGCAGGAATATTCTTCTGAATATATTTAACAAATATATCAGCTTTTTCAGAAGGAATAGACTCAATCTTGAAAAAAGAGAAACAAAGAAATAAAAAGAATGTAGATGATTTTCTTTTTTCTCTTTAACTCTTAAGCCACATATAGGGTCATATATTACCCTACTTTGGTTGTTCTGGTTTTCAACCATGCCAAATCGACAAATCAAGCAAAAAAACGCAATTTGAAATTTTTTACATATAAAGTCGTTAAAAAACTTATCAAACAAGCGACCAAAGGGAGCTCCCGTCACTGCTCCTCCCCCCTTACCCCGTCACGGGGACAGCGAGTTCACCGAAGCAGAATCTCTGCAGAGTCCCACCCACACCAGTCCACCCGCACGTGAGCTCCAAAAGTGTATGGGTGCGTTTAATTTTTGATATACAGTACACTCGCAGTATAGTCCCGTTTCCTCTCATGTGGGACACTTCTCTTAAATGAAGAAATCGAGCAGAATTGCATTCTAAGTAGATTGATCCAAAACACCTCAACAATAACCAATCGGTAAAGGGTTAAAAATGATTATGTAACAAATATTTTATCCAAGGCTCGACATGGCCACCGGCTGGAATTTTTCTGTTTTGATAGTCGAGCCCTGGCCATGTGGGTGGCCATATTGATACGACAAGTTGAATTAAGAAGTCTTTTTTCATGTTACATTGCAGGGACGGATTAATGAAAATATCGTATGGTATGAGAGCCTCCGATCATGATTCAGATGATATACATGGTATTAACCATTATAAAATTAACATGTATCGTACGCGGGCTCTGACAGGTAATTACTCGAAAAATATCTTAAAAACAAGGGGGTAAGATTTTGGTCCAATTGTTCCCGGGATTAGGTCCAGGATGAAGGATTAGGTCTGGGATGAAGATTAGGATTAGGACTAACCCTGATCCTAATCCCAATCCTAACCCTAATCCTAACTCTAATCTAGGAATGTAGGAATCCTGAATCTGAAGACCATTGACATTTAATGATTATCCTGAATCTTAGGTGAGGTGAGAGGATAAGCTGCAAAAGGGTATTGCACAATTAAATGACGTCAATGATCCGGACGAGTATGCCAATATCCAAACATAATTAAAAGGCATCTAGAATACTGGAAGCAAAGGTAACAAAAGAAAACGAATTCAAACTATAACACGCACAATTACCGAAAATGGGTGGGACAAATGTTTAAGTGAGCGTGGAGCTAGCCTTCCAACAGTTAAAAACATCTTTGAAAATTAAAAAAATCTTTCACAGAGACCAAAAGTTCTAACCTTTCTCTCACTCCTACATCTTCCATTGGCAGGTTAAAGTTCTAATAAGCTCTATACCTTGGAAAACGAGAAACGTAATGCTACATCAATGAAAAGAAGTAAGAGTTATGTAGATTACCTGGATCATTCTTCCGTGATTTTTAAAGCGATACTGCATGTTCTTTTCTCTGTAGAAATGTGGGGGGTTAGCCAAGGTCACGCTAAATTCTTCTGTTTTTAAGTTAAACCTATTTCAAAAGAAAATGAGGTTCCATTTCATTAACAGGTGTTTAAATAGCATTCTATTTAATATCCAAGCATGCAGTTGAGAAGTATTAGTTCTGTTTTAATGAAATACGAGAAGAAGAGTCTACCCAAACAAATACTACCCCATTCACATCATAAAATTGGATAATAAAATTCGTATTTCTCAATTTTTTTCATAATTTCCTGAGACCATGTTAAGACAGTGGCGTAGTGAGGGACGGGGGAACAGGGCGGTAACTGGCCATGAACACAACAACAAGGGAGGTCAAATTGTGATGTCGGAAAAATTATTTTATATGAATATAAAATCAAGTATCGTACTGCACCATCATCACCCCAAGATATAAATCAAAATATCAGTTTAAGGTTTTGAGTGGAGTGCCTCTTTCTAACTACTTCCCCGCACGATCAATCTTCTGTTTTACTATGGCTAACGGTCGACGGATTTACTCATCATGGGTTACATCCTACCAGGAAAGAGTTATAACTATCTTAATTAGCTCTTTTCCGGGAGGTCAATTTTCTTTTATTTTTTTCCCAAGAAGTAAATTTTTGAGTGTTAGAATCGTATATTTTAAAAGCCTTCCAGTCTTTCGTTGAGAATCGAACCAAGGACTCTGTGGATCTAGGATTTGGCCACGAGTTTTGCACAGTATCTATAACGGTGGTAATGTCGGTGAATGAGACATATTCAACGATTTGGCATTTAAACTCGTCACATGAAATGGAGTTTATATTTGATGAACTAACTTTTCGACTGTCAGAATCGTATACTTCAAGTCTCAAGCCGGGTCTTAAAATATACGATTATAACAGTCAAAAATTTATTTCAACAACTACAAACTCCACTACATGTGTTCGAGGGAAAATGCAAAACTCTCTTGTATTTTTTACACCCTGGCTAACGCCAAATGATTTTAGTTGCCAAGAAGAAACATTCTGACAAGAAAGGGCTGTTAGTGTATTATGCTATTATTATATCTATATAAACTCTTTAGCGTACGAAGAGAAGATACGAGCTTTCATGTCAAAGTTAATTTTTCTATTCTCATACATACTGTAGACGCAAGATACATAAAACAAAATTCAAAATATTTCAAATATTATCATGACATTCCCTGATCTTACTTTTTTGTAACTTTAAAGTTCATGTTTCTCGCTGCTTGGTCAACAAAATGATAATAAGATGTCAGAACTGCTGAATCATAGCCATTCAATTTAACTAAGACATTAGAATATTTGGAAGTGTCCACGGGAAGTTCCTCTACAACCTAGCCAAGATACAAAATAAACAAAATTATGGAGAACCTCATCAACAGAGCAACTGTCTTATGCAAATATCAAATTGTACTGGTATGTTATAGGAAAATTTCGTTTGTTAAGAACGGCTCGCCTTCATCTCCCCTTCTAAATCCCATACAAGACAGCCGCTCATATTGTATACAGGGTTCTGCCAAGGACTATCTGAGTGCCGGGTACCTGCGGGCCCAAGGTCATACCCTCTGCCAAGTTTTGAAATTTTGATTTAAAATAAATGGATATCGTATTTCACAGACTTACTGTTAGCTAATAGTGTGGGCATTGTGGTGCTAAATTTTACCGAATAATGGTCAATAATATTGCTGAAGTAAAATTAACCGGTATCCCAAAGGTGCGAGTTCAAATCCCGCTCGAGTCAACATTTTTCAGTTGACTTCGGCAGTGTAGGTTAATTGTGAAGTTATCATTTCATAATACACTGGAGGTTTTCTTGTCACATATTTGATGCTTTTCGAGTGCCAGGAAGTACTGCTGAGCGCCGGATACCACCGCCCACCGTGGCCAAAACCCTGCGCATATATTACTCTTTAAGTTCTTTGGAAGTATCTTCCCCGGCTAATGTCTTCATCTAGTTTAATCATAAGTAAAGCCATCATTTCTTGTAATTTTTGGGTAACTCAGTTACGAAAAAATGGTTGGTAAAAACGTTCCAGTTTAAGTCAGTCCAGCCGGTTCACGTTTACGGTATGATCACGTTCTAAGCCAGGTTAAGGACGTGGGGAAGTGCATAATTAATTTTTCTTGCATTTAGGTCGATAATGAGGGATTGCTTTCCCTCAGCCCAAGTTGATTTGTTGTGAGAGAAATGGACACTTGCATGATTAGCACATATGATGAGAGAGTACTTTCGAACATTCGGTTTTCCATTTCCTCCAAAATCTGAAGTGAAAATGTTGGTGGTAGAGGTCCGTTTCTCAGTAACATCCTCTGATTGTGACTATCTAGTTATGATTGTTCATTAGTTCCACGAATTCAAATGATTTCATTGGGTGTTTTGTTACAAAATTACTAAAAAGGGGGTTTCTTGAAAGTGAAAAGGCCATGTCCCTTGACACGTGAGTTACTGATGGGATCGTGTACGGCCCGATATTTGTTCTTCCAAGTTTTATGCGAAAAAAATCGAGAGATAAAGCGACCAAGCGCACATTTAAATTTGTTAGATATAACAATGTTAAGAAATGATCATACAAGCGAGCAAGAAGAGCTTCGTCTTTGCACCAATCCTCCCTTCCCCACAAAAGGGAACAGTGATTTCATTGGAAAAGAGCTTTTGCAGAGTCCCACCTGCTGATGTCTATCGACTTGGGGGCCCATAGATATTTGTTTATCAAGCTTCGCCTATAATATACAAAATAAAGTATAGAAAAGGCGGGGATACCACAACAGTATACACCATTTACAGTGGGCCCTAGAACTAAAAAATTAAAGGAAATAAAATAACAGGCTAATTACAACAGGTGATACGGCTGACTAGGCTGCGAGCAGCGTTACATTTGAGGTATACAGTTTTCCAAGTTTTAACATCGTCTACATCGTCTGCATCGTAGCATCGGCGAATAGCAGTAAAATAATAATTTAGCAATAAATTCTTAAACTGATATAAAATAAGTTGTTTAGATCTAATATTTTCAGGAAGCCAATTCCAAATTCTAGTACTTCTAATAAAAAAAGAACGTTGAAACGTAAGTGTTCGACATTTACGAACGCGACAAGCAATTACATTCGGATTACTGGTAGATCTAGAAGTCCTTAACGGCACTACAGCTACTGGGGAACGTCACTAAATACATTATGTAGGCCAATCACAACTTTAAAAAAAATATTATATCTAAATACTCATGCCAATATGAAATAGGCAACAGATTAATTGCGATAAATCTCTCTTGATATGATTCAGAACACAACAGTGGCAGCTTCAATATAAAGTTTGAAGCACGCCGTTGTATACGTTCCATACGCTTACACAGTTCAATTGATTGTGGCGTCCAGACTTGTGTTGCATATCCAAGAGCAGGGCGAACCACTGAAAGATAAAGGGTACGCCGGGTGTTACAATCCCTCACCTCTACTGCACATCTGCGCAAAAAGCCCAATAACTTATTGGCTTGCGCACCGCGATCGAGCATGTGTTTCGACCAGGACAGATCGCTGCCTATCCAAACACCAAGGTCCTTCTCTTCGGGTGTTACTGTTAGGACTTGGTTCTTAAGTTGATAAGAGTATTCGATAAGGTTAGAATTCCACGTGACTCTCTGGCACTTGCATTTATCCAGGTTGAAAACCAGGCTATTTGCAGCAGACGTTTTGCAGCAGATCACTTTGTAGCAGATCACTTTGTAGCAGGGCGGCATCTGTAGAAGAATTCATACATCTAAAAATCTTTATATCGTCCGCAAAGCTCGCAACACGAGAGTTCAACACTTCATCAGGCAGATCATTCACATTAAGAACAAACAGTATCGGCCCGAGTATGGAGACCTGAGGGACCCCAGAAGTCACAGGCTTCTTAGTCGAAGTAACTCCATGGACTGTCACACGCTGCTTACGGCCCTGTAAATAAGAGCGAAACCAGCAAAATAAATTGCCGGTTATATTGAAGCAACGCTTTAGCTTTCTAATAAGAGCAGCATGATTGACCCTATCGAAGGCCTTAGACATATCCACATATATATGATATCTGTTTGCTTGTCCACATCCAGGAGAAAACCAATATGGTCCAGTGCTTCAAGGAGTTGGGTGACATATAATCTCCCTGGTAGGAACCTGTGATGAACAGAGCTAACTAATGCCAGCAAATGATCACGTATCTTGATCAGCAGACAGCGTTTCATTATCTTTGACACTAGCGAGAGCAGGGAGATAGGTTGGTAGTTCTCGACCTGCTCCTTATTCCCTTTCTTAAAGACGGGGACAATGTTCACAATTTTCCAATCATCCGGGACAACGTCGCAATCCAGCGATTTGTTGAACAATTGAGATAAAGACAGTACTATTTGCTAAGCGGTCTCCCTCAGCAGGCGAGGGGCAATACAATCAGGTCCTGTCGCCTTATTCACGTCTAGGTATTGTAATACGGCAAGACATCTTCGAATGAGACATGCACTTCCGGCAAAGCGAGGCCAGTAACGAATGAAGGAGAAGTAGCTTCCATTATTTCGCTGTCAGTGACGCCATCAACACTAAATACTGAGCAAAAATGCATATTGTAAAGTTCAGATATCGCGTCAGGTGTAAAGGAAGTGTACACTCCGGCGCTGGCATGTCCTTCCGCATCACCTCGAGTCATGCGCTCTGGCACACTGGAAGTTTTGTTTTTGAGCTTGAACAAAGACCAAAATCTCTTGGGACTTAGTCTCAAGTCCACAGATAGAGAATTATAGAATTCCGCACGACTTTCCGCCAGCATGGTCTTAACTTTAGTACGCAAGGTTTTGAATTTCTCACAAAGAGATATTGTTGGCGACGTTTTCAGCTTCTGACAGACAGTCTCTTTTCCTGATGGCATGGATAATTTCCCCGTTGATCCATGGCGGAGTATTTCTTCCTTTAATTTTCTTAGTTGGAATAAAATCTGCAACAGCGGCCAAGAAAGCGTCCTTCCACTTAAGCTAGCCAAGATCAACGTCTGCCTCAGTCAGAATGATACTGGATAAATCAACCGCCTGTAAAGCGACCCGCAATCCCTCAAAGTCGGCTCGCTTGTAAATATAGACAGTTCTTTTCAACTTAGGAAGAGCTTTATTGGAGGTTTCTAAAACTGTATATTTCTGCTGTATATTATAGGGTCTGGTTGCCTTTCATGAGGCAGCTACTTTTGTCTCTTACTCGAAGAAGCTTTTGCAGAATCGTAGGTTGACCTAGAATGTCTAAGGACCCATTTACACGATACGACTGTCATATACAATTGTTAATTTGATCCATCTGATTCAATCATAGGAGTCGTCAGGACCAATTGCAACATTCGCGAGCGAATACCAAGTAGGAATTGTGCTCTTATCACATAATCACATACGCCCAAGTGAAGAATCGTACACAACGATCGCATCATGTGGATACTTGAAGACCTTAACAAATATTCGATAGTAAATGGGATGGAAAACTTTTGAAACGTAGCCTCTTTGCCTTTGCCTATCTTTGTACCCTTTCACGACTCTTATGAAAAACATACCATTACTTGTCCTGTTCTTCTAGGTTCAGCAGCATAGCATTTTGTCGCAAGGAAGAAACCCCTTGCACTTCCTTTAATGGAAATTGCTAAAAAGGGGAAAATACAGGAATTCATCAATCATCGAAAAACGAAAATTATAACAATTTCCTCACAAGTAACTCGTTAAGCCTGGCACTTATACTCACACTGCATGAATTTAGTGAGGCATACTTAAAAAGAATGATACAGTCCTTGGGGATGAATAAAAGGTTCCTCCAGCAACAACATTTTACACTGAAAGTTTTCTACCATCTTTGGCACATTTACAAGCCTCTCTATTAATCGTGTACTTAAAGTCCCGTTATGATAAATAAAAAGCATCCTTTGGTGAAAGGTATACAGTCAACTCTCGCCTTACGGACACCCCATTATTACGGACACCCCATTATTACGGACAGATAGTAAATCCCCGGCCAAAACTACTATGAAATGTATTGAAATAACTCTCGCTATTACGGATTCTCGCTATTACGGAATTGCGGACACTTCTTGCGGTTCCAAACTAACATTTGTATAGTTTTACTCTCGTTACAACGGACACCTGCTGTTTGTCAGCGGAAGTACTTTGAATATTCTGTTCGTCATTACTTCTGTCGACAAAAATGACAGACAAAATATAAACGTGTCTTTCAATACAACCAAGATGTATGTTGCGATCTTCAAAGTTCTTCCGCTCGGTTTACATTACTTTCGAGGCTTTTCACTTTGTTATGCTATTTCAATGCTCTTGACAGACTTGCGCTTTTGTGTAGACTATGTAGTGGCTATTCCTTCGTGTTTGTCTCGCAAGGACTGCCTGGCTATATCACTGCCAATAATGAGTTTGTCAAGTCTTGTCAAATATCTATGTTCACCATAAAACTTGTATAGAACGGGAATCTCTAAACCCAGGCCAGCTCATCTGTTTACCCTCTTTCCACAAATGACAGCTTCTCCTCTGTGATTTACTCTTTTCAAAAATGAAGAAACAATTTTGGACAGTCCTAAAAGGATATGCCCCACAACTCGTCCGTTATTTTCTGTTATGGCCACAACATGTGCATCTTTGGCATTTTCCGGTTCACGTTGAAGCACGAGAGTCATGTCAATTTCAGGCTGAAATTCGTCTTTGTAAGCATGGTGGCCTCTCAACCAAGAATAAGACTTTTATTCTTCACACTTTTCTTGACTTGCCATGAATTTGTTAGTATTTGTCAGTATTTGTCTAAAACAGGATTACTAACTTCGCATAAGTCCACTGAGTTTTGTTACGTTATCGTAGCTTTACAGTGAAGGAAAAGGCAATTGACACTGATTCATGTTACAATTTGATTTTTGGTATGGGTATATAATATTTTTTTCTCAATACAAATTTTTGATTTGTACTTTAATTTGTATTTTGTATTTATATATCACAGTAAATGTTAACTGGAAACTGAAAGAAGCTGGACATTTTAAAATAAAAAAGCAGTAATACATAATAAAGATATTTTACAGCCTGACTATGGGTCATTTTTCTCGCACCCCGCTGTTGCGGACACTCGCTATTACGGACACCAAATGACAGTCCCCAGGGTGTCTGCAATAACGAGAGTTGACTGTATGCAAAACTTTCCCATGGCAAATGAAAAGCAGCCTACTAATGGAGCTTCTGGCGCTTCTGAAGGAGCTGATGAAACCTCTTGTACTGTACGCTTTAAATGTCTCGCAACGGTGTCTTTTCAAACATGTGAGTGCTGACCACTATTTTAAATCCTGTGAGAGGGGACGATATTGTGGAAACTCAATTTCCACTTAAAGACAATCATGAAAAGATGGGATACTCATTAGCACAGCAACAAGTACAAAATTGTCTGTTCAGTTTCATTTAAGGCACTTATATCCTCAAAGAGATACTTGCTACACTTCTTGTTTACGTCTTTCATAAGTCCTCAACTGTAGCAAAGAGTTTCAGCAACTTAGGCTATCACACCTATGGGACTCAAACCAACAGAAAAAGTTTCACACATTCTCAAACTTACAAAAATCCAAGTGATTAAATATTTACAGTGAATTGGCAAAATTTACCCCCAGAAATAAATAACAGCAAAAGGTTATCCTCAAATAGTCCTGGTATGCCAGTAAGTCATCGTCTGGTGAACACACGCACATTTACTGTATACTACATAATTAACCAGATCTAGGTGTGTATGGGAATGTATTTGTCTGAGGTTTTTGTACAGACCAAACAATGAGGGAGCAAGGTCTGGGAAGGAGAAAGGTCTGGTTCCTTCTTTCACAGCTCTTTACAAACTTTCTGTTCAGCTAGTTTGTAACCTAGGTTGACTTACTTGTTTTTACTTATTACATACTTTGTGTCTTTGTTATCTATTCTGTTTAATCTAGTTTTCTGGTCAAAAACACACACAAATTCAGACCCTGACATGTATATGTACCTAAGTATATACATTTAGTACAATTATACAGGTGATTACAGGAAACCTTTCAAGGAGATTGCTCAAAAATAACATTTATCTCTACAATCACCAAAAGGTGAATATGCTGTAACAGCAAAAGTATTTAATATGCAAAATGGCAGCTATGTTTGCAAATGTTTCTGAGGAATTCCTAAAAAAACTTGTTCATTACTTTCTCTCAAATAATCACCCAATGGCATGTTATTATACTGAAACAATTATCCCCCTATTTAATAATTACTTTAGCAAGTAATTATTAAAATTAACATACATACAGTATAGACATATGTACATATACATTTACATAATGTTCTTGTTAAATGGTTAAATTGTCAATTTAACCCTCAGCAACTGGTCTGTACTTAAATTTCAGTTAGCATTGAAACGAATTTAATTTTTAAAAACTACATTGAACAAAAGTCAATGTAACCTGAAGTCTTAAATTTGCTTAAATATCATTAGACTGACTGCTGCAGTCAGAACAATAGCTTCAAACAAACAGTGGACTCTATGCAGGTAACTACTGTTGGTTAATGCAAAACTATGTGGATGGCAAAGATTTCCAGAACAATTACTATTTGTAGATTATTTTCCTTTAGTTTGCTGTTGGCTGGATGCAATTTTGTTTGCACTGTCCATTCACCAACTGAACACCTGTGATATTTGCTAAAGAATAATTGCAAAAAAACTTGTATATTTCTACGAACAAAAAGCTGTGATACACCAAACTTACTGTTAGTATTAGAAATCCCAAATAGCTCTCTTCTCCTTGGCAATACCTGTCTTGAGTACCTTTACAAAACATAACAAGTGCAACATTAAAATCTGGCAGCATGATACATGAATAGCAATTGAATATTATGAATTATTTTACATCAATAAATTATGATAACAAATGGCAGTATTTCTCAAATGATTTTTAATTAGTGGACTGCACTTCATGTAGTCCTTCTACAGCCTAATGACATGGCTGTTTGTATGAAAGAAGTAAGAGAAGGATCAAAGTAGACACAACTTACTTAACAGAACAAGAATGATGTTTTGCCTTGCAAAATCAGTGTGACTACAATAGACATGATTTTGTACTTGTCTAAATGCAGCCCTTGAAACTCAGGTTGGCATTCGGCAGTGCTGACCTAAATGCTGACCTGCAAAGTGATATCGTGGATTTAGGTCAGCAAAACCTTGCCAACCTACTTTGAAAATCCTCTTGGCATTTTTTTCCTTGAACACACTTTTCACATACACATTTTCAAGGATGGTGTTTTGATCATGTTTTAATCATTATCAGTGTGATTATACAACTTGTCAAAATACGCTTTTTGAATTAGCAACAACCATTAACTTTGATCAGTAAAACTTCAATGTCTACGAAACAGATTTTACAATTTTTTTTAGCCAAATACAAACATGTTTGAAGCAAAATTCGACAATTTACTTACATCTTTGATTCTATTTTGCAAAAAACAAAACTCTTACAAGCCTAACATCCGAAAACATACAAAAACCTAGTGAGCACATGAGCAAAACATGATTGTATTTTGCCACAAACATTGTTCATTCCTTGTGTAAACATTACAGTTTCTTGTTAAAAGGAGACACTTGAAATTTTAAAAAGTAAACAAACATGTTTAAATCGTCAAGCTTCAGTATTTAACGCAAATATGGTAATAAAGTACCGTGTGTCACAACATGTACTGTTTGACTGGAGTCAATCATTTAATTGATTGTTCCGGCATTTTGTCAGCTGTTTTGTTCACCATTGATTGCTGTTTATGTTAATAAATACATACTTGATGTAAGGAATAAAACCAAATTTTCATTTGGAAATTGTCCATTTGTTTTGAAAATTTTTGCTGACCTTGATTGAGAATTATCATCTTTAGGTCAACAATTTCTTGCCAACCTGAAATTTTGGGAGTTTCAAGGGCTGTGAATGCCAATTGGGTAAGTTCATGTTTTGGGTAAAGTGGGTCTTACAGTCAGGGTTTTAATTAATTATTATAAAACAATTTTTCAGGAATTAAACCTCTGTTATGGAAATTACACATGTATCACCATCCTAATAATAACAATCAAAGTAAAAATAAATAAAGACAAAATAAATTTGTCATATTTAAGCAAATATCTAAGGTTATATTAAAGTTATTCATAATTTAAAAAAAAGTAAGCAAAACATGTAATAAAATAATTTGAACTTCAAATGACACATCAATTTGATTTCTACCAAGCAGTACATTCTATAGTAGGTGTTACTCACATGATATTTCCATTTACATGTAATTTTTACCATAGCAAGCACACACTTGTAGAGTCATGGAGCCACTCAAACCTGATGAAGGCTGCTATAAGCTCCTACTGTATCATCTTGTTTCTCAGATAGAGTACATTATAACTATGAAACCATGGAACCAGTGGCTACAAAGTGCAGTAAGTTTGGGAACTACTGTTGCATACTGCACTTTAAGCTTCTTTAGTTAGCATTATAACACTAACAATTTTAAAAAAAAAACAAAACAAAAAAAACTGGAGGGTACCCAAGGACCCTAAGATCCCTAGATATCTTACTGATCAGACATCAGAAAATTAGGAATCTGAACTCTATCAAGGATGCAAATTAAAAATAATGATTGTCCATTTTCCAGACAATTTTCCATGTGGTTTGGCCAAGAGATTGATTAAAAACCTAGTGCTAGGTTCCTTTTGAACAAATATTTACTGCTTATACTTATTTTAACATTTAATTGGGAAACAAGTTCCTGACTCTGGCATTGAAAATGTATTGTAATAAAATCTTTTGTTTCACATTACCTACCGACAAGCCAATCCATAAAATATCTTCTCAATAAAATTCATGGTACCTCAAAGATAATTTAAACAAAGGAAAAGGACAATTTGAAAACAGCAAGAAACATGGCAGAAATCACAGATCAATTTAAGTATAATATCCCCATTGTTTCTTTGTTCTTTCAAAAAACCCCGAAAATGGGTATAAACCATAACACTGACCCTACCCCTACTGTATCCTGACCCTAGTCCCAATCCTAACCCTAAAGTTTATAAACATTAAAGAAACAAGGTTTGTGCGTGTAGGGGGAAGCAATAGTTATACTTAAATTGATCCGAAATCACAAACAATGTAATCCAGTTGGAATAACCCCTTGGGGTTGGACTAAGAGAAAATCAGTGGCATGCTAACCCACTGGGACATTTCTCGGTAGACCCTTCTCATGGTGCTTATCTATCATGGTTAGAATTGGCTGCCAAGCCTGAAAGTCTGGAAAATTAGTTTAATGCTGAGAAGTGACCTTGTGTGGGGTTTTTTAAATGTCGCAAAAATTTCATCAAAGTCATCTATGTTTTAATTAGTTTTCTAAAAAGACTACATGCAGTGCAATTGTGGACAGGTGACAACCAACAATTTTCAGTTTCATTGCATGTACATAGACCTAAAAGAGCAATTTCTGATGTGAACCTAGTGGTGTTTACCTACAGTTGTCTAACCTGTTTCAGACTTTAGAATTTACTTTCTTTTTTTTCTTCTTCTACCACATGTAGTTTGGTTGTCTAAGTTTTGAGTGTACGTAGCTGTAACCAGGCCCAAGGAGAGAGGGGGGGGGTGCAGCTGGTACATCGCTACGGGGCCCATGACGCCCCAGGGGGCCCAAAACTAAAACAGGTTAAAAATTACCTTAGATCCACAATGACACAGGGACGGCTAGTAGACCTGGCACGATTGGGCATTGAAGCTGAACTTGCAAAGAAAGTCAACTTTGATGAGGTTATTCGCCGTTTTGCAAGGGAAAAAGCCAGAAAAGCACCTTTATTTAGCAGAAGATGAATTGGGATGTATTATAGTTCAATGCGAGTACACATATTTCAGTTATTAAAAAATAAAGATTGTTGAACATAAATGTATTGTAGTGTATTTTATGGTCTTGATGTTCTTGTTCAGGTGTGGGAGGGGGGCCCGAATTTGTCTTGCTCCGGCACATAAAAATTCTCTCGGCGGCCCTGGCTGTAACACTGACCGTTATATATAGGTCAGTAAGCTGTAAGGGCCCTTTCAGCTCAGAGTTTCCCAGGCCTTTTTTGGGATCCAGCACACCACTAAGAAAAATTATTTAATCACTTACTGAACAGCTAAGTTGATTGAGGTACTTTATTCATCGTTGAAACTAGCCACAGGTTATAAAAATCCGCTTCTGTAGCAGTTCAAAAGTCCGAAATGGCAATTTTAAATACTTGTATCTCGTCCAGCGCTAGAGCATTACATCGAGTGTATTACATACCGCTAGCAGCTATTAGTGCGCCCGCAGATAAACTCAAGTTTCCATGCTTCGTCGTTGGGCCCAGTTCTTGCAAACATAATCCTGAGTTTGAAAAATTCGTAATTACTGATTTAATAAAGTCTGGTTTTCTAAAATATTACCGGTGTTACGTTGATGACACCCTTGTCCTTATGAAGCTAAGTGATATTCCTGTGGTTCTTTCTAAATTTAGCAACTTTCATCAAAAGCTGAAATTTACGGCTGACTCCTTTCAAGATAGTAATGTTCATTTTTTTGATTTAAGAATAACAGATGACGACATTGACATTTACCGAAAAACTTTCATACGAGTCAATACTCTCAATTTTCAAGTTTTGAACCATTCTTGCGGAAAACAGCGTGGGTGAACTCATTAATTTTCCGTGCCATTAAAATCTGCACCACTCCTTAATTACTCAACCGACATATTAAACAAATCAAAACATTCATGTCTTGGGATGGTTTCCCTTCTAAAATCCGAAATTCCCTGGTCACCAAAATTAAAACTACGTTTTTATCTTCGGACAACAGAACTATTTGTAAAGATTCTTCCGATGACTCATCACCTGAAATGTGGATGAGAGTCCCATATCTCGGCCCAAAAGGTCGATTACTCGTCAAGTCTGTCATACAAAAGATTCGTCGGCACCTAAAAGCCAAAGTTCATCTTGTTATCATTTAAGAAATAAAAAAATTCTTCGCTTTTCCATTCAAACAAAGATCAAGTCCCAGATATCTCACGAAGCAACGTTATTCATGAAATTTCTCCTTCTGGTTGCAATGAAAAATATATCAGAAAAACAGGACGTTGTCTCGAGATAGGCTTGACTGAACACTCCGCGCATTTTGACACCAGCGCTGTCGCTCAACATTTCCTCCCTTGTCCTCACGCCCAATACCTTACTCAACTTCACACTTTTTACAAGAACCTTAACTCTTCCTGCCAAATCACACCCAACATAAAAATCCTGGTCTTCAGTAATTTTAAAATATTACACTCTTGCAAACAGACTAGCACTAATAAATTATTGGTACTAGAAGCGCTTCTCGTAAAACTTAACAAACCTGAAATGAATCATGGCATCAAAGCTAGTAAAGAACTTTCTCTATTTTCTTAACTCAGCACCTGTAACATACTTAATTCACATCATTGTCAAGCCTATTATCATTCATCCTGTAGTTTGAATTAATTAATGATGATGTCATTCTCGTGTATATATAACGTAACAAGCAAGTTTGCAATCATTTGGTTTGACAATGACCTTGCAATAGAGTAGAAATATTACCACGATTACTGTGTCTTTTCTTGTGTTTACTTGAATATCGGGCACCTAAGGTTATCGGCTGCTGTGCGGGTTTTGAACTCTTAGAGCCTACAAGACAGAAATTTATTTTTTTAGCTGACAATTTGCACCTCAGGTCGCCATTTGAGTCTTGGTAGCTCAATGCGTCTCACCGGTCATCAGAGGGTTGCGGGTTCGATCCTTGTGTGGAGCTCAGGAACCGTTTTTCTGAGGTTTGAGCTTGACGAACGTCCAACGATCAGTCATGAATATCTTCAAGATCCCACATGTAAAAGCATCATTCTTATTAAATAGAATTTTGTTAGGAATGCGTGAGCAAAATCTGAGAACATTCATTTCATGATATGTGATCGAGAATAATTTGTTAGAAGAGAGACAAAAATATATGAAAGTTAGTGACTATAAACTAACAAGAAATACTCGGTAAACTACAGAATTCCATGGAGAGAATATGCTGTTCAATGCGATGAGCAACAACAACGATTCAGGGATAAAATTCCTTTCCATATCAATTGTCAGCCCTCCCTGAATGCACAATTTTCTGTAGTCCGTTTAGTGGCAAAAGTAAATTTATATCTGTATTTTTAAAAACCAATTCAAACTTCCTGTTGTAGGATCATCTGAGTGTTCACGCTTGCTTAACTTACATTATCAGATCGGCGTTACTTTTCATGTTTCAAAATTCAAAACACGTCACGTATGGAAATTGTTAAATATACAAGTGATGGCCTAAACTGCGTGTTGTGAAACAAAGAACTGATCATTGACTTGATTTCTGGAACAAAAATCAAATTGATGGTAAAACAATTCAAACTGTCGCACAATTTCTTACTACTTTATCTCTCTAGAATTATCTGTCATTAATCACCGCGATCCCATGACGCATATATCGTTTTAGCGCAATACATCTGTGGTTATCAAGTGGAGGAAAATCTCCTATTGACACTGTTTAATTCCGTCTTGCCTGGTTAATTCATTACTTCCTCTATATCTTTTAATCTAACGACAACATAGACTTTCTAATGATAAATAAAATTTCGCCTTCATCCGTTCGTAGGATCATCTGTGTTTAAATACTCGTTTTCAAGTTTCAAAATTAAAAACGGCTCGGAAGCGAATTGATCTCCATGCGCACATTCTCGTGGTGCGAGACATATCGTTTTAGCGCAATGCATCGATCGTTCATGACGACCAAGATCAGTAACTGACAATTTTAAAGTCTGTCTCATCTAATTATTTCCGGTATTTCTTTTGACGAAATTGCTACATTTCAACCTTGCATTGAATTCGGCTCTCATTCGTCCTTAAGATCATATGTCAGTACATACTTAGTTATGGTAGACTACTAGATTGGTATCTTGTTTTCAAAATTTGAAGCATTGAGGAAGGGGAAAAGAACATTATATAAGTTCTTCGCCGTTTCCCGAAAGGCGTATATAGGTGATCCCCACGTCCTCCGTCGAATGACGTCAATGAAAATTAAATATATGAACAATTGCACAAATTGGGTGCTATGAAGCGGAAAACGGAGCAGTAGGCCGATGACTGGAGTAAAAATAAAGATAGAAGTAAAACAATTTTTTAGACATGTTCTGTCCCCTTAGTTTCTCTCTGAATTACGTATTAACCTTCATATGCCAATTCCTAAAGCGATTGTATCGTTTAAGCGCTATTCATCTACGGCTGCTAGCCACCAAGTTCCTTAATCACTATTGTGATTTCCGTCTAATCTAATTAATTCATAAATTCCACTGATGCCTCCTTATGCAACTGCAACACGCATTTCGCAATCGTGCACAGAAGCACACCAACAATAAACCCTTATCGATTGTAAAAAATAACAACACTTGGAGATCATTATCATACTGATGTGTATTATACCAGATATTTTACATTAGTGGTGGACATAAAACAAGGGACACTTGTAAATGTGTATCCCAGCGCACTTCATAAACAGTTAACACGAGCTGAAACGGAAAATTTGTTGACAAAAGGAATTTACTTGCTGATTAGTGACTTGCATCATTAGAGGAACTTAATTTTTCTCAGTGACGCATGAAAGGTATAATCAGTGGTCGTGGTGCGATAGATTTTCTCCAGTTCATTGGAATGCCACTACAATATAAAAGGAAGACATTTTGTCATTTTTCCTCAGTCAAGTCACACTCCTGATATTTGGAAAGCATTCTTTTTTAAACGATGAAGATCGCACTATTCTGCTCTCTGACCATCATCCTTTTTGTTACGGCGCAACTATGGTAAGCAGCAATATTTTACATATTATGTTACAATTTGCGAACTTATAAACCGCATTCACAAAAGCAACAATTATTCATGAAAACGCAAAAGAAAAATAATAATGGTTCGGTGAGATTTTTTAAAAATTGGAAAAAGTGCTTGCTGTTTTAAATTTTTTTTAGTCGATTAGCGTATGAATTGGATTGTTTTTGAAGCCGTTTGAAAACCTGCGGTACAATCTTTCCATAAGACGACAACTGCGTGATTTAGAGTCGATAAAGCACAACTATTTTATTATCAAAATTGGATAAAACTATCTTTGCGCTTCATAAGCCTTCATATTAACTTATCTGTATCACATATACTTTGACTTTCACCTTATAACTAAAGTTTTTCCACACTATTGCATTACTGGGCGATCTGATCTAGGCTTGGACTGGTCAATGTACCATCGCGCCACAGAACAATTGTTGATTATTATTATACGGTACGATGACACAATGGCCAGTTCAAGTCTAATCTGATCGTCTTGAATGTATTTTTTGGGCGACTAACGCAGTCCTTTTTGTGATAAATATGTACCCGTCCCGTTTGTCGACACGTTTACACGATGAGTTTGCCACTCCTTATGCACCCCCGCTGTTGCATGCGAACTGTTCTTTTCTTTGCACCGGTTTGCTAGTGTAATTGTCATATTCTAGATTTTCCATCGTTAAATTTATACTGCAAGCTGGTTTTTTGATGAGGTTTTTCTCTTATTTAGCTTTGATAAAGCTGTAAGTGTTCGTGATATGAATTACGACTACCTTAAATTCTTGCACTTTAAACTTATTAATATTGTAACAATATGAAAATAACAATGAGGATTGAACGGTGATAACTTTACCTAATACTAGTCAACTATGCATTTAGGTGACCGACTTAGCCGCTTTTAATGGAGTCAAAGCTTTTTTAATTTCTTTTTTTACGTCTTGTAAACGTTTACCGAGGTACGGCGCAGTATATCCGTATATGATGTTTTCATATTAATGAAGCTAAAAGGTCACATGTGCTACCACTGTTGGTGAATTTAAGAACATCATTCGCAAAATGTCGTTATGTACGACAGATGTCTGTCAGAAATTCACCCTAGTTACATCAATGGTTGCCTAATCAGTAAGAAAAAGAAATATAGACCAATGGAATAAATTATAGTATTTGTGATTCTGGTTACTTTTTTGTAGTTCTGCCAAAAGAAGACGCCGTACTAACATCAATTGGCGTGGCATCAATCATCAAAGTGGACGCCATAATACAAACGTCAACATCAGAAACGCCAACTACAATTACCGTGGAAGAGAGTGGAATACAAATGTTCGACACAATTTTAGAACAAGGTATTACCTTACTTCAGGGGCGAAACTGGGATACTTCTACGCTTTGTATCGCGATGGTACCGAACTCTGTAAATAACTTTATGTATGATGTTTTTATTGATCGAGTTTGGTTGTACAAATTTGAAGGGGTGAATCTCGAAGACTTAAATATGTCGTCTTGTCCATGCACAGTTATTTAGCAGATATCCAATTTGATAGTGCTTATATCACAATGATCACAAATCACAATGCTTTCCCAGCAAGAGAACTGGCTCGGAAACTGGTCAAAATCTGATGTTACTGATTTCTTTTAATAAGACAATAATTATGTGTGCATTAATCAAAACTGGCTTTTCCCGGCTTAGCGACGTTAAATCAATTCCTCAGTTGTGCACAGTCAGTAGGTAACAATGGACCAGCTAGCATCTCGAACAACAGCACGTCTTACGTGCTTGCTTGTGTGACCAGAGGTATGTATGAAAAACGGCTCTTTGGATACGAGTTAATTGTAAAAAGAACCTGTTCCAAGTTGATTCTGTTGCTATCAACAATGCTTAGCGACTTCATTGCGTTCGGAGATCTGCTTCAGAATTCTGCATATTCAGTGCTGAAAAGACTGGATGTCATTCTTCATCCAGCTCACCAAACGTCAGCTAACCTGTACACAAAGATGATTGTTGTTAGAGGTAATGACTTTTCTGCATTGACGCAGCCATAAACTGAGCTAGGCCGTGGTCCAGGTTGTCCGCAATAGATTTGACTTCCACGCAAATGAGAAGTATTATATAAGCATCAATATCTATAACCTCTAATTTATTGATTAATGTATTGGTATTAGCAATGTAATGCTTAGATTTAAATTCGTATATTAAATACTTTACTTGTCTGAACATTGTAAATGTATTTGTATTTAAATTCGTTTGGTAAAATTTGAAATATTCCCTCACTACTGCTATGTCCTTACTTTAATTAACTCATGCATAATATTCAGTTTCGTTTTAAACAATTACTTTTCTGAATGTACCATAAAACAAGCAATTTTGGTTTCTATTTAGGTAATATACTTGTTACTTTACTTTGGGATTTGAATAAGCAGCTTGCATGCCGGTTCTCAAAATAGTAAGACTGACATGGCACCATCGTACACCTGGCTTTCATCTGTAAATTATCGGGTGGAAACTCGTCTCGTTTGTCAGAAGCATGAGTAATTGAGAATAAAAAAAGAAAAAAACACAACTGATATGTCCAATTCTCTTTTTAACAGGAACACAAATCTGAATGCCAACTACCGCAAAAACCACAACTTTAATGTTGGCTACAACTCGAGAAACAGACAAGTGAATGCTGGATACAACTTCAGGTTTAGGGGAAGACGTCGTCGCAGCACTAAGACGGATGATTACGCAAAATTTTTCAAGCTTGAGAATGATGTAAGTTTTGTATATTAAATAGTCTAAAATCTTATAAGAAGCAATTGAGAAATAACGTCATGAAACTAGTTAACGTTTTTCATTAACGGTATGAAATGCCTTCAAGTTGCTATTTCATATTTTTATATCGTAAAACATTAACATCCCCAAATTTAAAATACTTGACTCCACTGTAAAACCCTGTTTAGTGAAATATTTGTTAATATTATTATCGTTTTGTTATGATGATTAACTTAATCATTGTTAATATTACCCAATTAATATAAATAACAATAATAACTATTAATTAGGAACTAATCTTTGTTATTATTACTTAATTGAACTGAGTTGAATTAATTGTTTTACAAAAGTAACTAATTCAAGTATACGATAGTACAACAAAATTTAGGGATGAATAAAATTATGTCTTTTACTGTGTTATTGTAAGACCTACGTAGAACATAGCATGGAAAGGAAGACAAGTAGTTAGTTTGTTTACTTAAATTCAGGAGATGTAACAATTTAAGCATATTTTTCAAATATCATTTGACATTTTCACCTGACGCTATTAACCCTTTCGAGTCCATTTCCGACTTGGGTATTTAACTTTGGCTAACGCCAGATGATTTTACTCGTCAAGGGGGGACATCTTGGACAGGAAAGGGTTAAACGAAAAGATGAAGGAGAGAGATTCCGAGTGCAAACTGATAGGCTTCGAACATATCCAGGAACCTGCAAAGATTTATTTGCCTGAACATGTTTTGACTTCTGTCCCAACTTTGCGGTTCGTGACTATCCATCTGGCTCTCTGTTTCAATCGGTAATTAGTTTACTGGATATAATTATAAGTGATACCATGACATGAGGGAAATTAGTGGTTAAATGTCCCCGAAAACCGAGGGAGGTTTGTGGAAGTCCAGTGGGTGTTAGCCCTAGGGACTTTTACCAACCTCCCCTGGCTTGAGGGGACATTTAATCACTCATTTCCCCACATGTCATGGTATTAGTTTGTAATATTATGATTACCGACGAAATTTAATCAGTATTGTTTGAAATTCTTTTTGGGATGTTAGTATTGTTCATGTTGGGTACCAGCCCTTGTATAACTTAAGTTAACGCGTTCTGTTGCATAAAACAGTACCCATTTGATGTTCGCTTATGCTTGTTATGCATGCTGATGTGGGAATTTAGAAATTAAATCTCCCCTTGAGAACAATAGAAACTGGGGTCATCATCGTATTACTAGAATATGTATTACTAGAGGCAGCGATCTCTGGAGAAGATTGGATGGAGCATCCCATGTTCAGAAAATGAAGCCGTAAGTGGATTGCTGCGGCCATTGCTAAGAGACCAGCTGTATGGTCGATATAGGATTTTCTGTCAGTGGATGGCATTTCTTTTTTGATAAAGCTGTCTTTCGACCTACGAAGTTGTTTCATTTTGTCATATAGAGGATCAAAAGATCTTTTTGAAAGTGCTGGGCAAAAAGATTTACCACGACTTTGGTCCCTTAGTAATGACGCGGTCAAATTTCGCGGGCTTCATTTTCTCGGCCTTTCTAACAATAGGACACCCAATCCAGTCTTTTCTAGAGATCAGTGAATTGAGGTCACTGAACTACCTTGACAGGTTTCCTTCTTGCAATTGGGATTCCTTTGAAACTGCCGAATAACAGCTTAAAATTAAAAAAAAATAATTAATCATTTCAACAGCTGGCTAAAATACCCAGCTTTTAAGAGGTCAGACAAAATTAAGACAATGCTCAGGATAATATAAAATTGCTGAACATTGTTCACCAGGTAAATGCAAAATGTTAAGAGTAGCCCACTTCAAGATCAACTTGACTTGGAGTCACAGACATTTTACTTTTGCTCAAAGGAAGAACTTAATTTTAACTATAGACTCGCAAAGTTTGACGTCCGGACTGTAAATTCTTTTAATTGAATTGCTCAGATAATATGCCAAATATTTTTTCAAACGTTCGCAGAAGTTCCCAACATTAATTACAACCCATTGAGCTTAGGATGTCAGAAACCTAAACATGCTCTTTTGGCGATTTCTTCTTTTCAGGAGCAGGTTAAATGTCTGTAGTTTGATGAGACCAAATTCGTGTGAGTCTGTTGAATTAGATTCAGCGAGCGTCAAAATTGATCTAAAAATGACGTTTTTTCCGTGGATCGATTTTCCATTTTCAGCCAAGGAAAAGTGCAAATCTGTATATAATACATTTTTAAGGCACCCAATGATATTGATTACAATACTTCGATTAACGTCGAGGATATTGATCGCTAATAGCAACAGCTGTTCAGTTGGCTTTTCGTTTAAATAGTTAGGGCTAGATATCTTATTTCCTTTTGTGTTTTTCTTTCTTTCCGTTTCTCTACCTTTCTACTCGTTTTTCTCTCATATTTTCTAATTTTTCTTTCCCCCTATTTTATCGACCTGATAACAGTTCGATTTGATATGTTATTCGTTCGATATTTCTTGTTCCAAAAATTGGCCGTGGTAGAGTTTAATTATTACCTCGCGAATCTCTTACATTACAGCCGAAGATATACCTTGAGAAGCTTAGATTATTAGTCCAAGAGTTCGTAGAAAATCATTCTTCAACAGTTCCAGAGCTCGCGACTTTGTCTGTCATCCCGGTCAGTGATTTGACTTCCAACGTGACCGTCGCTAGGGAAGTTGTTTGTTTGGTTCAAAAACTTCAAAAAGTCTTACCGAGAAGTTTGGGAAATTTCGTAAGTACATGCATTTATCTATTCGCACTTTTAATTTTTCTTTTTGCTCTATTCATGTCTTGAGGATACACTCCTATTCATTTCTAAAGCTTGCTTCTCCAATTTCTGTTTTAATAGATTGTTAAGATGATTAAGTATCACGGACCTAGTTTCAATATAGAAGACCTTGGGGATTTCTTCTCGGTTGACCCAGTAACGAATCAAGAAGTTGACGACTTCGACAGTGATAAAGAATCTTGCGAAGTAAGTTTAGAAGTAAAAGTGCGCTTAATAAGATAATTGAACCAGATAGATCGTTTTGCATGGCTTCGTTGTATAAGCACTTAAATTTCGTCTTGTCAAAATTGACAAATATGAAACTTTTTATGTCTTTTACGGAAAATTTTTAGGTATGATACCTCAGCAAAGTTTCAAAAAATAACGTATTTTTGTTAAAAAAAATACGGCAACAAAAACTGCAATCAATGTCAATAAGGTACTTTTCGGAACAAAAACTTGCTTCAGTCCGAAGACAATTGCCTTCATTTTCTCCTCTTGATTGTGGCCATGCAGGGTACAATGTCCAGCCAATTGCCTCGTTTCTTAGGACCTGTTATGGAGAATGCGAAGAGTTAGGAGAGGAAGTAAAAACCTGGGTTAGACTTGCATCGCCTCGAAATGAGTACTAGAAAATTGGTACTTTTTTACCCTGAAATTGTGTTTTCCACAATCAAAATTGTAGAGTTGGATAAATATTTCGGACGTGCTCGATATCTTTCATCAGTATGATATATTCACCTGCTGACCTCTTGATATGGTAGTCAGACTTTGTTAACCTCCAGCTATGGATAGTTGGCCACACATTTAGTTGGTAATTATTCCACAGAACGCTTCAGAACGGAACGAATAATTACGTTTTATTCTTCTGCGGAATGAACGAGAATGAATATTAGTTTTGCTTCAACGGGATTTGGATATCACAATTTCCTTTCATTATTGTCACATAATCGCAGCAACTGTAGCTTATAAGACCATCTGCGGTTAACTAACAGTCTAAGCAGCGTATATTTAAAGTCAAAATGTGGAATTCCAGAATTAATGAAAGTGCGTGCTTACAACGTGACTAGAACATGACTACAGCGTGACTACCAAGTGTGTAAAACTGGTAATTTATGAAACCACGATCACGGAAGAAAAAGCAAAATCTATCTAGTTAATTTTCCATTATTGCCGTTGACCGGTTGCACTTTCCGAAGAAGGCCCATGAATTGAATAAAATCGTAAAAAGTAAACGAGAACACTTAACCTGGAATCAATACCTTTACCACCTCACGTTCAACAAATTAATGAATCGTTACTTTATTTTTGGGAAACTTTTTATCATAGCGTTTGTCAAAAACTTCTGTCTAATCAAGTAAATAACATGTTGTGAGTAACGATGGTATAATATTGCGAACATATTGGAGCATGAATCGTTTTGATGACTTACGAAAAATCATCCATTTCTTTCTGGTCCGTTCTGGAGAATAATGACCACCATATTTTGCGTTCTTCACTTATCCGTACTAAGAAGTTCTCTCCATTTTACTGATATGAGAAAGGTCATATAGTTCTCACATTGGATCTGGTCAAATCAGTGCGTAGTATCAGTGAAATAAAACTTTTTCTTGAGGTGGACAATAGTCATGAAGCAATGGATCAATGAGTGGCTGCCATATCGAGCGGTCAGCGGGTGAACTCATAACGTCCGAAGGACAAGTTCACCGTTATGATTGAAAACAAGATCTAAACCTGATCAAGAATTACGACCCAGACAAAAACCGATTTACACTTTTGTGGTTAAACTCACAAATTCCAGCATTAAAAAGTCGGTGAGCGTACACTCGATGAAATGTGAGTAAATTCTCATTTTGTCCCTAATGTTTCCTACACAACACCTGAATATTTTGACTTAATTAACCTGTTAAAATTTTGATAGATTCCAAATATCGAAAGTGATGAGAAACAGAAACAAATCGATAGCGTCGAACTCTTGGCAATCAAGAAATTTGTTGCTTCCCTTATTAAAGTCGCAATGGAGTATCAACTTTTGCTGGAAGAATAAGAAAAAGAACAGAAAACAATATTTATTCTTCTTCGTTGAACGTCAGTGTTAACGTGTATCTACGTGCTAACTTGGAATTAGCTTAATTTAATTATTACAGTAAATAGAAAAATACGCTGAATAAAATTCTCGTTGAGCACAATTCCAATTGTTTAATTTTTTTTTCCAATTGTTTAATGTCTAAATCTTTTCAAGAACTTCATTCGAAGTTACGTATATATTTATAAACTTCGTTAAGAATTCATGAGGAAAATACAAAGTAACATCAAAACCATGTCATGTCTTTATGAATATGTGATAAAGACAGTACACGTGACTTTATATGTCAGGAAGTTAATTTTTTCGGCATACAAAATATAAATTTCCAAATTTTCAACGCGAATTTGCGGAGGAAGGGGAGGAGAGGAGGGGAGGAGGGGAGGAGGAGGGGAGGAGGAGGGGAGGAGGAGGGGAGGAGGAGGGGAGGAGGAGGGGAGGAGGAGGGGAGGAGAGGAGGAGGAGGAGGAAGGTGAGCACGAACGGGGGTTCTTTATTTTGCTCACTTTTTGATCAGGTTTTTAACGATATTATATCTAAAAAATTTGAAATTGCGCTTTTTAGCTTGATTTGTCCATTTGTCATGATCGAAAACCAGATCAACCAAAGTTGGTTTGTACACGATTCTATTTGTCCGTTAAGAGTTAAACTGTTCTTACTTGTCAACTGTCTCAATAAAGAATAAAAAAAAAGAAAAAATTAGCAATAAAATGTGCCGTACCTTTAGCTATTAAGTACTCTAGTTGATTTATCCGTCAGCCTTTATTAGCTAAAATTCCACAAGAAAATGCTTATGCATTGCTTTCGTTTACTTCCTAACATTTTGAAATAAAGCTCACACTCACTTTGGTAATAAGCTCTGCTTGGAACAAGAATTTATGTAACTAGAAATCGTTCTTTCCGTTCTCATGTACAACACTAAGTACATCTTCATGAATAGAATGTTAAGGTGACTTTATATATATTGTATAAACAGAATATATCATGAATTGACCTACACTGCCAAAGTCAACCCGAAAAGTTGACTAAAGCGGGATTCGGACTCGCATCTTCGGGTTTCCGGACCGCTGGCCTACCAATTAAACTATTGCGTCAACTGGGAACAGTATGCTCGTTTTATCCAATTTAAGTGAAGGAGAGATTCTCGCGACAACTTAACGCTCGATATCCGTGAGGATGTGCAGTGTTTCGATTCTATTTTAGAATCATTCTTAGGGTAACATGAAAAGAAGATTACATGAATTGCCCCTAGCAGTGTAGGTCAATTCATGAAATTTTCTCCTATAGTTACCGGTCCGAAGCTTTTAAAAGAGTCTGAGTACGGTCTGATCATTTTCCAATTACATAATAACCACAAATCTTTGAGTCATTGTCCTCCTCTGTGACAATCGTTCTACTTAAGTCTCCGGACACTAAACAATTTAAGTGAATGAGAGATTCTCGCGACAATTTATGGCTCGATATCCGTGAGGATTGCAGTGTTTCAACCCTCTTCCAGAATCATCCTCATGAACTGACTTTAGCAGTGTTGGTCAATTCATGAGATATTCTGTTCATGTTACCCTGAAGATGTTTCTGAAACAGAATCGAAACTAGCACTGTACATCCTCACGGTTATCGAACTTCAAGTTATCTCGAGAATCTCTCGGGTACTTAAACTGGATAAAACGAGCACATTGTTCCCAATTGACGCGATAGCTTACTTGGTAGAATAGCGGCCCGGTTACCTGAAGATGCGAGTTCGAACGCCGTTTCTAGTCAACCCTTCTAGTCGACTTTGGCAGTTTAAGTCAATTCATGATACACTCTGTTCATGTTACCCTGAGGATGACTCTGAAATATACCGGATAACCCAATCAGCTTTCTAAGCTGTTCTTCCCGAAGGTCAAGTGGCAGTCACCCCTCATGGATGCGGTGTTACTACAAGGGAAAACCTGCGATACTTGGTAGAGTCCAGCAGGACCACACTCTTTTCACATGTGACCAAGGTACCATTTCACTGGACAACTGTACGAAGCCGGAACCGAACCGTAGTCACAGATGGGAGCACATATAATCCAATATGGCGGCCAAGTTAAATACATCCCTTCGTGATATGTCAATAAGTTTTGTTTTCACTTGTTGTATAAAAGTCGTTTGTTGCTCGGGTACATATAAGCATACACGTTCCGCGTATACTTATAAAATATAAACACAGAGTATTGTAGCTCTTTTCTCAAGTTTCACTTAACTGAAATGTCGAGAGAAGTACTTTGAAACGGAGATTGATTTATAGTCTTCGTCACCCTGGTTCAGCAACTGATGATTACAAACCTAGAAGCCCATATGGTGTATGGGAGCAAGTATAATTGTACCTTCTATTACAGTCGTGCTCTCGGTATTCTTTATGGCCCTCTCCAATCAAAAAATGCTCCTCGGTCCCTGGCTCAACCATTGTGCCACTAACACTTCTAATTATTTCTCACTGTTACGTCATTTCTGTATAAGCAGGTACATAAATCTTCCCTGATAAGATTTTGCCTTGATAAAAATTCGGTTTCTAAATTGTAAAATGTCGTATTCCTCTGTGATATCCATATTATAGCATGCAAAAAGATGTGGAAACGTTTGTGATAGAACCAGATAGCTGCAGCTGACAATAAGGCTCCTCTGTTCTAAATCAGGTTTTGCAAAACTGAGCCCCTTTGACAATCGTTCACACTAAAACAGACGACTGGCATCATCCAGTAAATGTGATTGACTCGGAAAAACATCGTCATATTTAATAAAATAATGGTGATCCAGACAGGTTTAGAATCTTCTCGTTCAACAAAACATATTCCTGCCAACATGCCTTAACTCCTTTCATTGGGTGCCACCTGGCCTTAATTTTAAAATTGGTCAGGTAACAGGTAAACTGTTGTGCTTGCATTATCAATATAATTCAATTATCTTCTGGATTCCAAGCCGTTTTTACTTCATTATGTTAATGCTAAACTGTCGTGCCAGTTCTGGAAGGAGTATAGCAATTACCCAAGTTCGCATTTCAAGAAAATATAGCGAAAGGATTGTGACTTTGACAGCAGAAATCATACTTCTTCATGCAATTCATCTATTGTCAGAGATAACAAATACAATTCACAATAAAGATAATAGTAAATAATCGGTCATTGATGACTAGAGAGGATATTGAGGCCAAAATTTCGTCATCATTTTCGTGCCGCTATAACCTAATCCATCACAGTCAGTTAGTTGGGGCTGACTATCCAGTGCCAGTCCTTTGGCCCAGGACACTCCTAGCATACTTGTCCCTCTATTTGCTCAACATGGCGGCGCCCAATAGTCGCCTGTTGTTTACAGAAATTAAGGACCAATATCCCCTTTAATTCCATGTATTACCTTATCCGTATAGTTTATTGCCATTATTTGTATTCATATGCACCTCTCACCTATACGCTTACTGTTAAATGATCAACAGTGCTTTGTAGGCACCCTTCACATAACCAACAAAGTCGACTCAACAAACTAAAGCTTCATTAGTATCTGTCAGTGTCACGTATCATCTTGTTCGTTAGCCAATAGACTGCTCAGGGTTAACGGTGGAGGTAATGTCTCATATGAAATTTGCTGGATGCTGCGGTCAGAACTGCAGTATCTAAGGCCGCCTTCGCTTTTCATTTGTTGAGAGAGTTCGTCTTCGGGAGCTTTTATGTGGATTAAACGAGGTTCAGGATGCAACATTCTCTCGCGTACCTCGATCGTCAAAACCTTCTCTGTGTTCTTTAACTTTGTACTTAATTTGCACATCTGTTCATAAATATCCTGAAATTCATTTAGTAGACTAATTTCTTCTATCAGAGGATCGTCACTCATTGGCGGGGAAAATGTCGAACCACCATAATCGCTGATAGAATCTAGTATCCATGTATGTTGGCCGACCGAGATGTCTGTCTTTTTCGGTTGGTTGGTTTCCTTCTGTAAAAGAGATAATTTATAGTGTTTCTGTCGCAGTCTCTTATGCTGCTGCTTGATGTCATACAGCTCTTTGTCCAAAATTCTCTCCATGCTCTGCATTTTGCATTCAAAGGCATCTCTCTCCTGAAGCGTTTCGAATTCAATCCCATAAGCCTTGTATTTTGTATTGCTTTTAGGAATACAATAGTTACTTCTGCTTTCAGAGGGCGATTTAAACTCCTGAAAGACCCTTCCAGTTCCGGCATTATGAGAATCTGTTGAGATGTAAACATACTTAGAAGCTCTTTTCTGTTCATGTCGTTTTCTCTTTTCTCGTTCCTTATTCTCACGATAAACGTGGTCATCGTAGCCGTAGACAATATTCTTGAACGCATCCCAGCCCCGTTTAAAACGATAACATAAGGACATTTATAATGGCTGTGACGCTCAACAAAATTTCTGCCTCACATCTTTCACATAGAAACATTCCTTGGGCTGTGGCAATAACTTATTAGAAGGTAGTCCTGATTCTCAATTTACCACAAATTTGTATGTGCCTGTATTATGTTTCTGTGTAGGTAAAATGTACGCAGATATACAAATATGCTAAATGCAGGTGACCGCTTGAGTTAAAAATTAAAGACAACCGGAACAGGTATAACTAATGTAAAGAACTAAAATGCGTCCACATGGGCGTTTGCAGGGTGTTTGCCAAAGAAAAGAATGAATAACGGGATGATGAGACATGCTCCTATAAAGCGAAAGAATTCATGTTTTGGTTTTTTATTTTTGTTTGTTTGTTTGTTTGTTTTTTTCAACGCCAAACTATCCATTTTCAATGATTAGTTCAGCCACTCACGCTGTATTTGATCAATTAAAAAAGTGTAAAAATGAAAATTTTTTGATCAGATTCAGTTACAAAAGCAAGAACCTGCCTGCCTTCCCCTGCGGCAAAAATGTGAGTAAGGACTATACTCAATTCATAATTAAATTAACATTAATAATGAGTTTCTTAGGATAATCTTGTGGAGGATAATTTCGTTTTATTTTATTTTATTTTATTCTATTCTATTCTATTCTATTCTATTCTATTCTATTCAATTCTATTTTATTTTATTGTATTTTATTTTATTTTATTACGTTTTGCCACGGGTATAAGGAAATAAGTCACACAAGATAATGCTTTAAGGAAAAGGGTCAGATATGAGTATCATAATCTACAGGGTGACACAAATCGTCACAGTGTTTATGAACAAGTTACGTGTAGCTGATGGAGGGACTACATAACATCATAGCAGAACACGAAAATCAAGTTTTGAATTTCAAAAGAACAAGATTTTGATGTTTTACAAGGGTTTCATAGGTTCCCCTTTTGTATAGTTGTTTCAGATTTATCATTTCGTGAACCAGGAGATGTTTTAATTTTGCAACAGTGGCGTAGCCAGAAAGGTACGGGAAGAGTACGTCCTGCATAAAAATTTGTCCCTCCCAATCACCCCCTCCCACTAGAAATTTGCCAAACGAAAAAAATCTAATAATTGGCATTCGGCAACCTAGCGTTTTAAAATGGAAACTGCAAACAGGCATGTAGAATTGTTTAATTAACCCTTTCCAGTCCGAGACGTCTTCCCTTGACGAGTAAAATCGTCTGTGCAATTCTTGAGACTTTCTATTGGTTCATCATGGCCTGTGAAAGGATCACATTTCCCTTGTCTGTTTGAAATGGAATATTAAACACGGAGCGACGCTATAAAAGGATAAGCTCCTCCCACGTTTCTGGCTTCTTATGGCGGTTGCATGTTTCAAAACGGCGGACACTTTGAAGCGTGACTGAACTGGACAACGTAGAGCTACACAAGCGTGTCCTAGAGCCTAAAGCTTACGGAAATACTTTTAAAATGTGTTTTTAAAATACAGATAAACAATATATAAAGCAATAAATGGCTGAACATGCCACATTTACTGATTTTTCTGGTTGTTATACGTCGTATTATAATCATTCGAGATGTCCTGCGCATCTTCATTCACTTATAGTCATCCTACCCAGGCAGTGTTTGGGCACGATTCACATTTTATTACGTCCGCGATGTGTCATAGCCATCTGTATTCTTTTTGGCGAATACTTGAAGCTTGTAATATTATAAATATAAACAAAACCTGGCGCCACTTTCAAATTCATTTGTGGCAAATATGCTCGGTCGCTCTCATCCAACAGCTCGGACTTCTACCTCTGCGCAAAGCACGACTCCGCGTTCTGCGGGGCTTAGCAAGTATGATCGCAATAAAGCCTACTACCAGAAGAATAAAAATGGAATTAAAGAGAGCAAGGCCTACTACGGCTTCAAAATGGAAGTGAAACGCGATGAGGAAGGGCGCTTGGTAGAAGTACGTAAAAACATTAACACCGTGAGGAATCAGTAACCGTCCAACGGAAAACCGGCAGGAAATATTGAAGTGATAGAATTGCTCTTGGATTGTTGGCTCAGTCAAAACAGTTCAAATGGCCAACAGGCGCAAAATATTATCCAGGCAGCAACGTCGTTGCAAACAAATTCACATCCTATATTCTCCTCAAATGAACGTGATATCCGTCCACCGGAAATTAGTCTGAACTCAATTGACCAATAACATGCGACCTTTCCTTAATCATAATTGACAGGCTGAGAAACTCAGCCTCTTCTTATGCGATCGCTCCGTGTTCAAATAATACAGTTGTAGCAAAAATTAGACTTCTCTTATCTTGACACCTAATCTCTTGACACCATTATCTTCACCTCCCCATGTGCTCCTCCATGCTCAGAATCCAGGCCATTCCACTGTTACGAAAGACTTTTAGAGATGCTTCTCGATTCATCATCAGGCATGGTGAAGTAGAATATGTGGTTGCTTAAATACTTGGTCCAACCTATTTTACGTCGGGCCGAATCTGGGATTCTGCATTTTTGATTTGGATGAATTTTTGGAAGTTTGGAAGCCAGATTTTGTAAATTTTTCTAAAAGATTCAGTGTGTGTGGTTGGTGTAGATGATAGGGTAAATGATTGTTTGAATAGTCTGTTTGTTGGTTAAATATCGTTGTTATTATTATTTCGTTATTATTTTCTTGTCGTTCCAGTTGAAAAAATGATCGGATGCCTACAATGATCCGGAATCTCGAATTCAGTGTTTGGTGTTGCCGTCCATTACTGGTTGTAATTGATGATCTTTCTTTTCTTTCTTTAATTTGCCATGTGTGCAACCGGCATTAGTGACACAGCACTACTGGTGTAACCGTAGGTTAGCAATGGTTATCAATTTTTAATTTGTGCTAGTTTGTCATGACGAATTATGTGGGGTAAAATTCACACCTTGTGTGATAGCTTGCTTCATATCTAAATTTCCCGTTAGTAATCACATAAGCAGTGGCGGATCAAGGCAAAGCGAGGCCCTGGGTTAATGTGTCCGGCGAGACCCCATGAATCTGTTAAATAGATTACAAAATTAGAACAAAACTTGAAATTTGTTCTATACTGCAAGAATGTCGCAGAACCTACAAGACACTTACACATACAAGTACCTATCAGTTGCATAGGAATATGCTTTTTTATAGGGTGGTACCCAAATTAATAGACTATCGGGGATCAGGGTTACGAGCGCCGAAGGCGAGAACCATTTCAGCCAGGGAGGTTCGGGGACACGCTCCCCCGGAATATTTTGAAATTTTAGAGTTTCAGAAAGGCCATTTCCCGCATTTTGGGAGAGATTTTTGACAATTTTAGAGGTTGGAAAATGTTATTCAAAATGCTATTGAATTAAAAAACTACATATATGCATTGGCATTTAGGAAAGATTTTCCGGAAATGTGATTAAAACTTTTTTAACTCAAGGCGCGGGTCCCCCTCACAAGCCGACTAGCGCGGAGCCCTGGGCCATGGCCCACTTGACCCACTGGTTAATCCGCCACTGCACATAACCATTCAGACAGGGCTCAAAACTTCCAGGATGTGAGGAACTCTATGCGGACTTGATCCTTTAGGACTGGCTTCTTTACGTCGGTGTGTGTCATTTAATTCTGTCCTTTTAAAGACCAGTCTTTTATTATTGTACTCTGGCAAACCCCGGGCGATTTTACTCGTAATGTTGAGAAACCCTGCCGAAAAAGGGTTGAAGCGGACTCCTCTTCGGTTCTACTTTTTTACATGCATGCAATATCATATCGGAACGTTGTAGTTCCATTATGATTTTTCGAAATATGCATTTAAAACGTTAACCATAAGAAAGCTTTTGTTGTCGCTAGCTTGCCTCTCCTATGTGTGGACATCCTAGCCAGTACTGCTATCAGGGGCTGATCCAGGAATCCTTGGAAAAAAGGTGCCGGAAAGAGAGTCCTGTTGAAGGTATTGTGGCAGAAAAATATCTTTTTAGGCAGTTTTTAAGCCAAGTTAAATGAATAGTTTCGTTACAGTCAAGTGAAGTTCAATCCAAACATTGCTATCAACCATCAGAGTTGTACGTCGTTCACACGGTGCAAAATTATCGGGATCTTGATTGCAAGCAGCATCGACTGAATTAGATTTCAATCGATTCTATGCTGATTTGGGGGTAAACAGTTAAACTACAACTATAAAACACAGTCATGCAAATTATTTCGTTGCATAGTTGATGAAGTGCTGCTCCGTTACGAGGATAAATGTGCCCTGCAAGTTTCCAACGTATTTGCACTTTGACGATATTTTGGATTACAAAAATAGCATTTTTGTAGTCAAGGATCGTTACAACAAATTAGCTCCAAGGAAAAAGGGGAGGCCTCGGCTCCTTCGACACCCTCTAAATCTGCCTATGGCTATAGTGTTCTGTTACTTTAGTAATAAAAGTCGAGCGTATCTACACATCGGTTTTGGTCCGACGAACATTTTAAAGGGTAAACAAAGGCACAGCTCAAAAAAAATGGTTGCATGCTCCATAGAATGGTTGTAAAATTTGAAAATCTCAACAGGTCTCTTACCTATGCTTCTGGTTCAGTTTACCTTCTTGGCTTTTATACCGATAGAATAAATTAAATATATTGCTAAATACTGTGCAGTTCACTTGAAACAACTAGCTGCTATATCTCACATGCACTTCATTCGATATTCTGTTTTCAGGCAAACTTTTCATGTTCTTCTCCTTTCTTGAAACCGTTGCCACGTGCAGTCCGTAATTTGTAGCCTCTCGTTCACGTGAAGCCTATATGATCGATTTATCCCACCTGTAGAGTTTAGCAGGTGTATAGCTTGATTTTTACAACGTGGTTCTAGTTATACGACTGATCATTATAGTACAAAAATTTAAATCATGTTTTTTAGCGTGATTATGAAAAGAGCTAAAATTCAGTGGGAAAGATTGTACTACAATCATTAGCTTCCGTTTGCTAACAATAACTAAAGAAAAAGTATATCTGTTACGACTTGTCAAGCAGCGCGATATAACGTAATGAAATGCCCCAAGAAAACAGGAAGATCCAAGAAACTCAGGTCGATGATTGCACGAACCACTGGGATTCTGATGATTCTAAAAATGTCCAGTCTGGATCAATCACAACGCGCGAGGCCTTCTGGAACATCTGTAACACGATCCAAGGTCTTCCTATTCTCTCCATTCCTTATGTAATCCAATGCGGTGGTCTTGTTTCGATAATAACCCTCATTATCGTCGCTTGTATTTCGTGCTACACCAGTGCTTTGACTGTGAAATGTCTGTACGAAAAGACGGAAGACGGGCGCCTGATTCGTGTTCGTTCCTCTTTCGTTGATGTTGGTAAAGCTGTCTGGAAACAAGGAGGAGCACAGCTAGTTCTGGTTACACAGCTCATGGAGTTGATACTAATCTCTTCGTTGTATCCGTTGATTGTCGGATCCATATTAGACAGATTATTTGTGCACCTAGGATTACATTTAAGAATTTGGATTCTTGTTGGTGGAGTGGCCTTTTTACCAAACATTTGTCTCGCAAATTTATCACAAGTTGCTTGGACGAGTGTTGTCGTCATCGGTTCAGCGGTTGTCATATTTACAAGCTTTATCATATATGGGTTGGCGCACCACAAGGCCTGGAGATTGGAGGCTTTGGTTGCATTCAATGGTGACACCTATCCGGAAGCTGTCATGTGGTTGGTAGCTAGTTACTTTTCGCAACCTTTCGTTACTGTTATAGAAGAATCAATGACGCACAGAAGGAAATTCAATATAATCCTTTTCCTATCGTTCTTTGTGATGACTCTTATCAACATGTTGATGGGAGTCATTGCTTCTTTGACATTTTTCCCTCGAACAGAAAAGGTGATCACCAGCAATTTACCGGACAGTGCCTTTAAGACTATCGTTAACTTAATGGCCGCGATATTGTCATTTACTTCATTCACCCTGCCTGTGTTTACAATATTTGAAATGTTAGAACAATTTTACGTCGTTGACCTCAAGGCAGAGAGGAAGAGTTTGAAATGTCCCGCGTCCTTACGTCAGACAGTATTTTACAGACTCCTTATCGTTGGAACAGCTGTAGTTTTGGCCACTGTGCCGAAATTCCCGCATTTAGTTGCATTTATCGGAAGCCTAACTGGGACAAGTTTGGAGGTGATATTCCCAACTCTGTTTCATATTAAACTGTGCCATAGTCGCATGACTATATGGCAAATTATAATAGATGCTGTTATTTTAACATTCGGAATCGCGATGGTTGCTTTTGGTTTGTATTTCTCTGCAAGAACTCTCACTAAAACATCAAACGTAATGAATATACCTCCCTCTTTGGATCATGGCAAATATAAACAACCATAATTTACCAGTTTATGGCTATTTTCGACATTCTGAATAAGGTTCAAATGTCATGGAATTATCAGTCAATGCTTAAAGACTTTAATAATTTTAACCAGCCTCATGCATTTTTTAGTTTAGGCCATTTGGTAAATAAGACTGTATACAGGCAGATAACCAGGTCATTGTTTGTGGGATATATGGAATGCTAAAGGTAATTACAAAACTAGTAAGGTAAAGTGTAGAATCTGAACAACGAACCAGGTTCCTTTAAAAGCTCTAAATATCAGATACAACTTCAATTTATCAAGTTTTAATCCACTTCCACATTTTTATTGCGAAAGGTTTGTTTACCTGAGGATGCATCAGAATGGCGATCAAGAGCTGATACGAACAAGTACAATTTAACTCTGGTGGCAGACTCTCAAAAAATCGATCATATATAATTATAACCTTCCCTAAAAAATTATTTAATACGGCACCTTGAAAATAGCCATTTTGCTTACTGCCACGAAAGAGTTAAGCGTTCTGACAAGCTTATTTAATTTTAATTCTTCTTCCTTTTTGCAGTTCACATGCAGTGTGTGTTTATTATTATTAAATAAAAATGGCCTACAGAAATCATCCAATTTACCAAATTTACTTGATATTGGCTGTATCTTGATATTTACTTGATATTGATATTGGCTGTATCAAATTTACTTGATATTGGCTGTACCTTCTTTCTTTCTTTCTTGCTTTCTGACTTTATTTAAACGCGCGACTATTTCACCAAACAATTACAAGAACAAGAAGAAAAAAGGAAAATATAAATAATGCTCTTCCAACTGGTCCGTGTAGATTGTAATTATAAACTATTTACATCCTATGTTTTGCTGATTAAAATCCTATTAAGATATTAATAACGTACAGATAAGAAATTATGTATTAGATAATTCCTTAATTTTCTTTTTAAATATATTTACAGATTCTGAGTTTTTGATTTCGGATGAAAGATTATTCCAGACCAATGCGTGTATGGTTTATGGTTTAAATACCTCGTTTAGTTGTTTTGTACAAAGAACTTTGGTGCATTAGAGAGTGCTGAGGGGAGCGACTTGAACAGAATTTGCCCCGGGTGAATCACCACCTAGATACGGCTCTGCGTGTGCCGAAATCAACGCCAACAAGCGTCAACAATACTGATAGCTGCAAACCATCCCTAAGGTACGGTGGCCCGCATGTGCAAACACAAACTATCAAACTTCAATCACAAACATTTTAGTTCGAGTACAAGCAATCATAGAGCTAACACAAGGAATAATTGTTTAAAAACAGACAATTGTAGTACAGTCACAAACATTAGTAGTCCTAACACAAACTAATGTTTGTGAAACGAAAACAATTATATTAAAAAACAAATTCTCCGATGTTATCAACCGCAAATTCGTGGATGTTAAGATAATACTTAATCTCTATCTGCCTTGTGCTATTTCAGGGCGACGAGGAAGGGAATATACCAAATAGTGTCCGTCGTGGGTACTGTAGGTGGGTAAGAAGTCGTAGGTCGTGGAAATGATTCTCCCCTTTAACGTTCTTACGTACGTCAGTGTTGAAACAGCGACAGGGAGTGGGCGGATCACCGTTGGAATCTCGAAGATCATGAAAGATGAACTAGCTTCCCAACTGCGGGTTTAAACGCGACTTTCGCTTCTTATTTGGAATTTAATTTTGCTTAACCTAGCAGCGAATCATAACTATCTTAGATGTTTTTACAGGGATCCGGAGACCACATTTTAGACATCACCTCAGATTGGCTCCTTCTCGGTTTAATTTACATTTGGTACAAACATCATCTTTATAATATTCTATTTGTTGTTGATGACAGGTAACGTAAATATTGTTTTTTTTGTAAAAACTGGTAGAATGCAATAAAAATATCGTAAGTTGGAGAATCCAGTGTCTGGAATCCGGAACCTTTGAAATATTAAGCAAATATCATAGGTCAGTGTTGAATTCACCTATATCACTGCTGGAGTAAAAACTAACATCAAATACAGATGAACGTCGATGCTAACAAAGCAGTACATATGCTTTCTTGTATCACTAGTGTTACCATTTGTTATTTTCTGTTCGACCATATGGTTAGCAAAATGACAACGAAAAAGAAAATGCCACCGTGTCCACAATAAAGGAGAAACCAATGATGAGAAATTTACTAATCGAGCATAAGCGAAAAAATAAAATGAACCAGATAAGCATCGCACATTGCAATGAGATAAATGACTAAATGAGTCGCGATATTTAGTCAAACTAACCCTATAACCACCAAATGAACCATACGGTTTTCATAGAGATATTTACGTGGTGCTTAAAATGAAAGCAATTTTTAAAATGCCTTACTGTTTATATCGCTGTAAATGGCTCTTATAACTGGCTGTATTTCGTCGAGTCGTTAAAAATTTAGCACGGCAAATTTTTTTTGATTAGGCATTTCAAAACGTCTGTTACTTAGCTGTCCGCATTGAAAATTTCATACAAAAATCTTAAAACACGAACTTTTGGCCATTTTGGCTAAATTTCCAGCCAAATATTTCCAAAAAAACAGTTGGTGGTTTCACGGCCAAATTTAGTTAAAATTAATTTGAATGACTATCAACGAGGTACCAATTTGAAAGTTGCATTTTCGTGTTGACGGAACTCCAGTTTGGTTTTTCAAGTCATTTTCTATTTGTTTTACAAAGCAACCAAGGCTTTTTGGAGTTTTCGTGACGTCATCTCTGTCTATGTGCTCTAGTACAAAATGAAAATCGGATCAGCGTGTCTCTGTACTCAGAGAGAAAATGAGGCTCGTCTAGTCAAAGCGTTCGTAGGACGCGGGTTATTTAATAAATGTAAATATCAAAATACCATGGATTAACTTTCTGTATTCATTTCAGCATTTATTTGTAACTGAGCTAATGAAACGAATACTTTCAGCGACTGAACGAAAGTTTTCTTATCGGTGGCCATTGTTTCCTCAGAGTTTGTTTGGAACTCTGGCCTCACGAGCTGCGCTTTCGTGGAGAGCACCATCTTTGCATTGAAGGTCTGTACGAGAGAGAACCAGTCACGACAAAATAAGCCCTAAGTGCAACCATAAATGATCATCCATAATTTTTCCCCAAATAAAGTAGGTCTTGGCTTATTTAAATCGAGAAAATGTTCGAGAAAATGTTCAAGTAAATGTACTGTTCGTAGTTTATTTTTAGCCTCGGCTTACTTTAGCGCCACGGTATTTTCTCGTGTATAAAGAGCAATGGGGCTTATCTGCTTCACCTACTTGCTTGGGAAGCGGTATACGTTTAATATTTCAGTTTGCATTACCAGCCTTTGGATTTGTCTGTTAATACAGGTTTTGAAGTTAACATTTCTTGACGTCTGAAAGCCTCGTTTTGATTGGCTGCAAACAGAGCTAGTTTCAAATGGAGCGAAATCGTTCCGACTATCCAGAGACGTTAGCTTTTATGCATGCAATGGTTCCGTCATTACTATTAACTCTGGTTTCTGCATGAATAGAAATCACGTAATTTCTGCAAACAATCGTTTTTAGTCTGCACAGGTACCATTAATGTTGTTTGCAATTGTATAGTTCAGCGTTTTTACTTGGTGTAGTTTATGACCGCATGATCGCAGTTGTATAACAGAACAATTATTGAATTTGTTTTTCGCATTGCAAAAAGAATAATGACCGCTAACGCCTTATCCATCAATTAACTGTTCGACTTTGGAGGACATTGTTCATGAGGTTTACTTGTACAAGAATGACAAGTTGAAGCGTTCTCCCACCCTTGCTTTTTCTTTCTTCCAAAAACTTAGCTTGTTCACCCCCTCCCCCCCAATATCTTGATATCGACAATATCAAAAAACGAGGGATTATATGGCAGCAATGACTGCGAACGCTTACTATGATAAAAAGAATATGGGATTGCTTTAGTCATTAAATTGGAACTTCCAGGCTTATAGCCAGCATTGAGTCTTTTCGGATAAAGCTAGAAACAGACCAGCTAGACGAGTAGAGTCCTACCTGATTATTGAATTTTATGTTCTGTCACCATTAAGTTTTGAGTAGCATATCCCATTGAAGAAATTTCACTTAATGTAATTGTCCATGCCCAACGAAGAAGTTAAACTGAATAAAATAAATAAATAAGTGAATGAATGAATTAATGAATAAATGAATGGATGAATGAATGAATAAGCGAATCAATGAATAAATGAGTAAATAAAGGAATGAAGAAATGAAGGAATGAAAGAATGAAGGAATGAAGGAATGAATGAATAAATGAATGAATAAATGAATGAATGAATGAATGAATGAATGAATGAAGGAAGGAAGGAAGGAAGGAAGGAAGGAAGGAAGGAAGGAAGGAAGGAATAGATGAAGGAATGTATAAATAAATTAGAAACAAAAACGTTGGTCTGAACGATATTCTTGCTTTTCAGATACTCGGACAATCAAAGAACACAAGACACCATTAATCTCATGCTATTTCACTGGGGTGTCCATGCATGGGTGGTCTACAGTCTGGTCGCCATCTTAATGGAGTTGGTTGCTTACAGACGAGGACTACCAATGACAATAAGTACATGTTCCCATCCTCTTATGGGAGATAGAATCTTTGGTTGGATAGGTGAGATGATCAACATACTTTCCATCATCGTCACCATGTTTGGCGTGTGCACCAGTCTTGGTCTTTGAGTTATCACAATCAATTCTGGTATCAACAGGATCAACAGGGACATTGAGGAAAATAGTACGAATCAGATCATTATCATCTGGGCGATCACAGCGATTGCCACCATCTCAGTCATTAAAGGGCTCAAGGACGGTATTCGTCGTCGGAGTTTGTTTCTGTATGGGCATGATGCTCATGATGTTCGTCTTGTTCTCTGGTAACACTTGGTTTCTCTTCAGTCTGTACGTACAAAGCATTGGCTACTACTTAGAGTGGCTGGTCCAACTTGGTTTCCACACCGATGCATTTGTACAACTTGGAAACGCACCCAATATGAAAGAAACGCCCTCCTGGATGGACAGTTGGACCCAGTGGCGGATTAAAACTTTCGTGGGCCTTATACCCAGCTAGATCCGCTCTCTTTTTAGGGCTTCAGCTTTAAATGTCATCGATAAGATTTCAGTTATAGCTATATTGAATGTGAACATCCATTACATATATGAATCGGTAAAGTTATACAAGAAGTCAAGAACAGTCTTAACAAGCAAAACACCACTACAGTACCTGCCCCACGTAACACGTACACTAGTGAAAATTAGTAATATTGCCCATAGGGAGGTCGGATAATAGCGTAATGATGTTCATTCTACAGTTTTACTCTGTGTATTTTCTTCATGGCAAAAGAACTAATCATCCTCACTAAAATATTAAAAATGAAAATCAAAACATCCTCGGTAAAATCAACCCTTACATCATAGCTGTACTCCGTGGTCAAGTATGGCTCAAATGGTGGCTTCCAGCGTTGCCTTTAATATGCCTTCGACTCGACCACGTTGATCTGCGTCCTTCGTAATTCTGCCCAAGGGCTGCAAGTAAGGATGATTAGCTCCCCCCTCCTTTCCTTCCTTTCCTTTCCTTTCCATATCATCAACTAGAATCGAACGCATCAACTTCGATTCTATAGATAGGAGTGAGGGAGGCAACAAAAACGAGTGACCCATGGTTGAGCTCTGATAGGTCTTGGTAAGTCTCAATACGGAGCAAGATAAGTAAAGGAAAATGATTATGCAGAAAATGTAAAGTTCATGCATAATGCATTTTATGTTCATAATGCATTTTACGTCTTTGTGGATCGATTTCACGGTAAGTCAAATAGCCAATAGGCAAAAAAGAAGAAAGCCAATATGGCGCCAGATAAATCGATCAGTGTCAGTCACGGCTCACCTACGCAGTTTTGTCAGTTTCATTCCTTTTAGCATGTTTGTGCATATCCTTTTTTGTTAGGATCTCTGTTTAAAAACATTTATATAAATAAATATACATTAGCATAATGAATAACGAATACTTAACTCTTTCGAGGAGGAAGCTCGCCCTTTGACGAGTAAAATCGTCTGGCGTTAGACAGAGTACAACAATAGAAGAATAGAATAAATAATAACTAATAGCAGAAAGAATAGAATTACGAATTCAGTCATTTAGAGGTACTATTTGACCGTCGATCAAAAGTACGTCGTCCTGTTTTCGTCAAAGTTTGAAGAATCGTAAAAGGTAATGTTTAGTTATTCGAAAATCAGTCTTTCTCTTGTATTTCTCTCGGAAATACACTATGAATGGTTTTCATTCCTTTGAGCTCTGTTTGAATACTCTTATAGTTTTTACTTGTAGTGGTTTACCTCGGTCAAAAAGTACGTAAGACTTGCAAGTTATCAAGTACGATTCCCTCAAGGATGAGTGTCTGTCTTTAGTTACCTTAATGATTCTAAAATAAAAAATAAGACATAGCCACATAGATAAACATCTTCGTGGGCCCCTGACCTTCGTGGGCCCTAGGCACGTGCCTAAAGTGCCTATTGGTTAATCCGCTTCTGGTTGGACCATCTTCTACTAGGGCTGGTGGATCGCATGGTCAGCATTCGTTGGTTGGGAATCAGAGTGGAGAGGGAGGCAGTGCTAAAAAATGTCACCTGTAATTCAACATACGGCGGAAAACTTGCCAGAGAACCTTACAAGGGCGTATTCTGACTCTCCTGCTGAGGATACAGTCCTCAGCAGGAGGACTGTTGCAACGGAACGGCGAGAACATAGAACGCTTCCCAGTTGCACCATCTCTGGCAACCATTATCCTCTACTTTGTAACCAGTTCCGACAGCCGCTCCTTGGTTATCGACTGCCTATCAGCGAATGGAATTCCAGAACCGCTCATCATTCAGCTCATTTTTTGGGCCTTGACTGAGGGTGCGTGTGCCACGGTTCTTCTCAAAGCTGGTGGCCAAGATGCTCTTAACGCACTTCAGACAGTCTCCATTGCTGGTGGACTGATATATACTGTGATCTCGTGCTTGATGTGCGTTGCATTGTGGTAGGTCTTAAAGATCGAGGCAGGAGTAAGCGCGGCTGATATTCCACATTTTTCCAGCTCTGTTGTCGCCGTTCTCGACTTCAAATCAGCTCAAAAGTGGTGGAACATAATCAATGCTACGTTTGCGCCATGGTGGCTTGAGGTGAGGCCACTGGAAAGGTATATGGTCAAAGATCGTAGCTCCACATGCAGTGGCGTAACTTGGAATTTTTAGTGCGGGTACAAGACTTAAGATTTTCCAACAAATGGGCGTGGTCATGTGGGCGTGGCCATGTAAAAATGCCATATTCAATAACTAACCTACATTACAATAAATCATATCTACTCATTCTTACATACACTAATACACAAATTCATCTTAATTTGTCCTATATTACGTCTTTCCAAATTAAGATCATGATTAAGAATTAAGATCATGACAGGAATTTCGCGATATAATTATCTCAACAGCTAACACCCAAATTTCCGACAGAGGACTACAATTTTCCGACAGATGACCATACTGGTGTCGTGTGGGGGGGCGACCGCCCCCCTGCCTCCCCCTATAGTTACGCCACTGTCCACATGATGTTCCTCTCTGTTCTCTTCTACTGTTGGGTTGCACTTGAAATCTCAGAAATTATTGAAGATGGTTTGGCCTATATCGGATGGGTAGTTCTCTTCGGATTCTTCGCCTACGTAACAGGAATAAGAATTGCCATTCAACAGAAAAGTGGAATAATGGGTAGCATGTGGGAGGATGCTTCAGCAGTGATCAGCGGGGTATATAACAATTTCTGGAGGGGGGTGATATTTGAAAAATTTCTGACAAGAGTTAGCCTAAATTGGGTTGCCTGAACAAACGGCAAAGGCTTTTTTAGTAGTCATTTAGAGTTGAGAATTAGTAACAGCAGTCTAGCCCTGGCTGTAGTACGCGGACACAGCGGCGCCAACCAACTAGCATTGACTGGCTTCTTTTCAGAACACAAAATGTTACCAACAATTTTATAGGCTATTTTGATTACACGATTTTCCTATGTTTGTACTACCGCATTTGCAATTGACTGTGCACTGTGCGTTAATTAACGCGTTATTTCAAAATTAAAACGTTGAAATTTATTGGACGAAACTTTGACGTTGCAATGGGCGGACTTCACGTTGTTAGGTGCCTGTCAACACGAACCGCGAGGAATGAATTTTCTCACGCTAATTTGTAGGCAGACAGTTGCCCTTTTTTTAAAAGAAAAGGTTCAGTTCTCTGCATTCGGTTTAGGTTAAAGATGTTTAAATTTGTTTCAAATTTTCATTTACCGTAATATTGTATCATTTCTATGATCTACAAATGTCCAGTTTTAGACGTTTCTAGTAATGAAGGTTTTTTGGCTTCTCAGTAAACAAAGTATAGTAAGGTATCTTCCCTCAAATTTTCCGACAAGCTCTAAATTTTCCGACAGAAATGTCCGGGGGGCGGTCGCCCCTCTGCCCGCCCCTATATATGCGCCACTCACCATTGACCAGATGCACGAGCATATCCTTCAAGAAGACAAACGTACGAAGGAAAAAGAAACGGGTGATATTTACTTTGAGAACAGTGGACAAAAAATGGTTAAGAAATATATCTGATAAAGATTGTAGAAAACAGCATTTGTAAACTTCTTGTTGATCTTTCATTTGAAGTTAGAAGTTTATAGTTGACCTAGTTCAGCAGCAAAGCCCACTAAAAAGGAACAATTTCTTTCTTATTTTAATACTTTTGAATACTCTGATTTTGCGAAAGCCTAAAGGTGATGTTACACGGGACGATTTTTAACGACGATTTTTAACGCAACGATGACTGCGGCAACATATTGCATAACTTTGAACTAACTTAAAATGCTCGCAACATTGTTGCGTAGATTGCTGTAAAGTTGATTCGTGTAACAGCATAGCCAACAATTTTTATCCCAACAATCTCCCGGAGTCCCTTGCAGTATTAGCTGCATTTTCCCGGAAAAGCAGCCAGTAAATGCAGATATGTGAACAAAATGGTAAGAACTTCGATGCTGAGGTAAGTAAAGCATGAAAAGGGAAATAAAACACTGTCACAATGGAAGTTTTTCAGTCGTTTTTTCCTTTTTGAAGACAATCTTGTTACGTGCATGGTCAAAATCTGACGGAGTGATTCAAGCTTTCTGTTTATCCAAGCTGTTGTCCAGATTTCTTTTGACGTTCTTTTGGATCCTCCACATCTAAACTCTAATATCAGCAACATTTTGATGAACTTTTTCCTGCAAAGCGTTATCACTATTATGTTTATTAGTTTTGGTCGAGTAAAGTAAAACTACGCCGAAGCCTGGGAGGTAGATGTTGCCTAATTTCAATTGAGAAAAAATCGTTCAATGTAACACCGCCGTTGTGCAACATGTTGCACAAAAAATTGTCTCGTTTGCCAATGCCAGGATTTTTGTGCAACATTGTTGCGTTAAAAATCGTCGTTAAAAATCGTCCCGTGTAACATCACCATGACGCCATCACAAAAATGTACACGCCATCAAACATCGTAAGCGAGTTTGGGGTTAATTATAGCATTGCGAATAGCAAATATATTCATTTTTGCCAATTTTTAGGGTTAGGGTTAGAATAAACTTCCATTAAAGAGTATAAAAATTGATAACCCACGGCAGTTTAGGGGTTGTTTAGAGGGCAAAATAGAAAGCTTAAGCAATAGTCGTTTTTGATTCACGGACGGCTTTTTCTTTCAATAGAATTATTCATGCAAAACAAAAACGATGCATAATTTCTCATCCCAAGGGCGTAGTCGAACCTCTAAAACGCCGTATTCGTTCTACACAGACGTCACTAACGGCGTTTCCACGTTCTGAAGACGTCGTCTACTCCCAGAACGTCAACATCTGTCACTTAATTTTGTCGCTGACTAGCTGGTTAGTGATGCTATGATCTCTCCTGGGATTTTTAAGCTATTCATCATCATCTGTTTGGATGAAAAATTTAATTGAAAGAATATAGTGCCCAGAATTTAAAAAACAGTTGGTTATGAAATCTTCCGGTTGCCGTCCGTGGTCTCTAATCCACGCCATGACAAAATTGTACGTGTCATCAAATTGCACATCCTACACGAGTTTAGGTTTAGGTTTTGAGTGAAGATTGGTATGAAAAGTATTGTTTTGACATATGTTTAGGATTAGGGTCGGAGTTTGGATTAGAATTAATGTTGATAGAATTGTTTTAAATATTGTAATCCATTGTCATTCGGACGCAACCGAATTAAGCTCTTCCTATTGCAAACGAGTGATGGCGTCATTTGCACCTGCTAAACTGCAGTCATCCCGCCAGAGGTTTATACCTGCGAAATATTTTCTGTTATCATTAGATTTATTTTAGTCTTCCTTTTAATAGGTTGAGAGTCCGCCCCGTGACTTGCAAAGAGCTACGTAGAAATAATGGATTACACATGCTTAGTACTGAGAAATGTTTTGCTGCAAATAGTATTCTGCTCATACGAATTATTCTTCACCTTCGAACTAAAACGCGACTCCATTTGCTGAGCTTTCGGAGGATGACTTACCCTCTTTACTAGACCAAAAGAACAGTGAAAGGACGAAGAAGGCTATTAATGCGGCTTTGAATGTATTTTGTCAATGCATAAATGAGAGAAAATTGGAAAAGGATGAATCAAAGTTTTACGCTGAAGCGATGGTAAGCCATTAAAGGTGGCGAGTGTTCTCCGTTGCATCTCAACAGCTAAATCAAAAACTAAATCGAATCATGAAACGATTAAACTCGGTTATAACAAAATGTCGTGATTTGTCAGTGTCTCGCAGATCATTTATTAGCCTCGGCAAATAACTAATTTGCTCGCCACTGACAAGTTACGATATTTTGCTTAACCTCGTCCAATAATCGTTAATTTTACTAGCAATTATCTTCGACTTGTAAGGATACCTTTGACGCGGATATATGTGAGATCCCAACCATGAAATAAAATGGAGTACTGCGTAGGCACTGTTGAAATCGAATTGAAATAATCGGAAAGATCTGAGTAATGCCAAAATGTAAAGAGTAGTTTTCTAACGTTTCGAGCGAAGGCCCTTCGTCAGAGAGGAAACGTAGGAGGATTGAAAAACACGGAATATAACTACAGACGGAACCATTTCGGCCTACTGGGCCTCATCAGTATAGTGCTGACGAGCAGGATGGAGAAGCCTACGTTATATAGGCAACTCAAATGTCCCACACTTGTGGTACATCTAAGCCATGCCAGAGTGCTCTAACTAGAGACTAGTGAACGTGTGCAAATTTGCTAACGGCATGACTCATCCTGTAGAGTGCTCAATATGAACCAAGAGGCCATTGATATATATATGTATATAGATGTGAAATTGGTCATGTGACAACAAATGGCCAATCAGAATGGAAAAACGAAAACAAGTGTAAATGAGATAGTGGCTCGTCACTCGCTTAAAATATCACCGATCGGCAAACCAGGTGGGTGTGTCAAAAACAATATGGGTGAAGGAAAGCTAAACACAAAAGAGCTAAGTAGCTATTGTTAACGCTCACCCGTGCAAAGCAAAAACATTAGCCACACAGGGATTAAGTAAAAGAAAAACGTTCGTTGAGTCCGTGAGGGTAAACGGTTCCAATTTTAAAGATGAGGCACTTTCCTGTCTTTTGCGACTATTATTACCGCCAGAAATTTGGGAGATGGCACAAATTTTCATGTCCGAAAGAGAATGATTGGCACTATTAAAATGTCGGGCGACAGGTTTGTCAACGTCTCCGTTCCTTACGGAGCGAAGATGTTTGGCAAATCTGTCGGATAAGCGTCTTCCCGTTTTTTAACGTAGAGCAGACCACATCTACTACACAAAATACAGTGAATGAGGTTGGAGGAGATACATGTGAAACAATGTCGAATAACAAAATTAGATTTAGGCCCCAAAATGCATGCAGAGACGTTGAGAAAAGAACACACGTTGCAGCGGGTCCGAGAACAAGGAAAAGTACCCGCTGGCGCCGAAAGATTCGAAACGTTAGAAAACTACTCTTTACATTTCAGCATTACTCAGACCTTTCCGATTATGTGAGATCCCGTTTTGGACAGTATTCTATTGCATTTTCCAGAAACACTTTTACTTCACAAAAGAAAAAAAAGTTAGTGCACGAAAATTTTTGCAGAATGTATGCAACTAACTCAGTTATTTCCATTTTTAATATATTTTGATAATTAAACACTCTGCACTCAAGAACACATATATTATTTTTAGAACTTGAAGTATAATCGTTTGGCATTGATAACTTTAATTATCTGTGTTTTCAGACGTTGAGTTGAGGCCGGAGGTGAACCGGCATCAACCGTAGATTTCTCAAAAATTCCTCTTTCGTTAATTCATCTGGTAAACGCCCACTGGTATCGACGACAGGTTTGTGAGATTCTTTCTTACGTAAAGCTCGACGATGTTTATTTCTTGATATTTTCCTTGCAAAAGACTGTTGAACAAGAACTGTCTCACATCCTTGGCCATGTTTCGACTGTTTTGACTTCGGCTGGACACTTCGATTCCGTCGCTTTTTGGCGTGTGCAAATCTTTGTGGCTTCTCGGTCGTCTGCGAAGAAACAACATTATGGGAGACCCGTTCCAAGCCGCGATCAGAATGAGAGCAATTTATTGATGTAGAATTTATTCCGGGAAACGTTACCAATGTTTTTTCGTTTTGTTCAAGAGCTATTGACGTTGGTTTATCTTTGCTCTTTTTGGTCAAAGTTTCGATTGCTCGCAATTGTTCATCGAGTTTAAGTTTTAAAAACGCAATCTTCCCCGCAGACTGATTTTCCAGGTTATTAAACTCACTTCCTGCAGGCGTAAGAACGGTGAGCTGACATCCATTTCTGACACTGTCACTTTTGTCCGCCATGGTTGCAGCTTTACCATCGTTACTTTCCTGTTTCCTGTCAATATATCGGTGACTGCAGCAACGGCAAACTGGCGAAAGGCTTGGAAATCTGTGAATTTTTGAACCAGAATAATTCAGAGACAAGCGGTCTCGGGTTGCTGTCGATACACTCTTACCCTCGATCCCTTTGATTTGGACGTGACTGAGTTGAACGTTTATTTGCGGATGCAAGGAACAGGATTTCTTAGTTTTTGCATCCATTTGTTTCAGACGATTTTTGATTAAGCTACCTTTTAGCCGTTACTTGCTTTCGTTATCAAGTCGTTACTCGAGACGCCATACGGGCTGACGACGACAAATCGTTGTCATCAACAATGTTAAAGTAAAATAAATACTACAGGCGACTCAATTTCAAGTGATGTGAGAACATTTGTACAAGGACATAACGGACTTTTTAGTTTTCTCAAATATCAACACTTCATGGATAAAATTGATTTATGTTGTTTGATATTTACTACCAAGTGTGATGTTTCGCGACGGTGATTCGAAGTAAATCCAGGAAAATAAGGAAAACGAGAACCAGTCAGACTAAGCAAAGATCACTTCAAACTGTCCAGACGAACGAAATACTAAACGGTGCATTTAAATCACGAAGTAAGTTTCATTAACAGATTTAGGATTTCAGTAGGCAACGCAGGCTAGGATTTCATTTGAAGATGGGCGTCATTTAAGTATCTCTTACAGAGAATGCCTGTCCCAGGACATTTTTGAGCTTTTCGCGCTCTGAAACGGCATTTTCAGCTTTCTCTAATGGATAATGTTATAAAATTTGTCATACTTTCTATGAGCAGAAAATTTCGTCTCGCAAGAGGGTAATGTTCACTAAGAGGGGAATGCAACTTCCCAAAGTTCGGTTTAATGATAACGTTTGCTAGCCTTTGGTTAGAGTTCGAAGCTTGTTTTGTTTGGTGGATTGTGAAGAGACAAAAAGAGTTCACACAATATGAAGCAGATCACTGATCATTAAAATCACTGCAGTTTGGTTAATCAAGACTCTTATTCTTTCGAATAAAGAATTTAACAATAACAGGAAAAATGCACATGTTTCTCAAACCCTGTCCATGAAAGTTGTATTGAGACCCAACAGACAACGAAATCAAAACCTCCTGAGTGTCGACGAGACGCTTTATTTGAGTCTCAAGGACTCAGATAGCAGAACAAAATTTACTTCTTGTACCGATTTGCTATTGTTCTGACGTGTAGTACTGCGGTCCACGAGTACCAACGTGTGAAATATTCTCCAAGTGAACTTGGTTGTAGATCATTTATGTGGTAGCTTAGGCTTCTTGAAACACAAACAGACACGTTTATCAAGCTCTAAACTCAATGTAGTTCTCTTTAGTCGCTTGAAGGGATGGAACCATCAGCCGACTGCCGATGAGGTAGTATAACTTTGAACTAAATGGACTAAAACGGTAAGGAGACTTTGAACCAAAACTCATCGTCTCCTGTGGTTAAAGAAACACGAGGCGTGAGCCGTGAGTGAAGAAGCATTATAGAATGATACACTTCCCATGGTTAAATTAAAAGTTAGAAAAGAGTTAGAGCTAGGGGTTAGGTGAGTAATTCTTAGATATGCAATGAAAAGTGAGCATAATTTCATCTGTGAAGCTTAAGTCTGGACAAGAAAAAAGCATTCGGGTTAAGGCAACAGACAAGACCATGATCTCAGATTAACGCTGATCGGCTATGGTGGAGAAAACTATGGGCTGTACGTATGCACATAGGAAAACAATCCTGAGTAGCTGACCGAGTCAATATAGATTTTTTAGTTGAGGTATTGACTAATGAGGTGTTTGGGGGAAACAAAACCCTTTTTCGTAGATAATAAACTCTTGGTTTACACGTACACCTCATGCTGTAAGCGAAGAAAACCTGGTATTTAAAAATGAATACAATTTTTCTAGCTAGAAGAAATCGGCTGCCGACGATCGCTTTAAGGATTGTGACGCACTGCCAGTGCTTTTTGAACCAGACATTCCTGTTGTTGTTGGGGTTTTCAAGGAGCTTTGATTGGGCTTCTTGTTTGCATCGAATGGAACAGTGGGACTGAATTTGAGGCTTTGGCGGTAATCTAGAAAACGCAAAGTTTCGTGAATGAGTGGAGAAGATATAAAATCCAATTGAAAAGTTGATGTTAGAAATTCTCAAAAATAATTTGAAGTATGTGCACATTGCATGCTCGCTTCTTTAGATTAACAGCGGCGTTAGGCAAGGTTACATAATTTTTCAACAAAGTAAGGGTTTTTATGCAAGTTGTCGTACTGGTACCTTTCGTCGTGTGACTGGTGTTTTTAGACAATTCAATACGAACTTGTTTTCTTCTGTTTTCAGGAGCGGAATTCACCTGGCCATGGACAAAGATTGTATGAGGAAAATGTATAATAAATGGAAAAAAAAAGTACAAACCACAGTGAGAAAAAACGCAGCTGCTGTCTACTGTAAGAAAAACATCCATTCATTAGTGTCAATGAAACGAGATTTGTATTTAAATGATCTGTTAAGAACTACGAAAGTCGTTTACTAAACTTCTCTACCCTACCATATCTTATAAAGACATTTATACGAAAAAAACAATCAATCATTACTTCATCCTCAAAACTGTTTTAGCAAATCGACTGAAACTCGACAGATTGATTGAAATGACATGATAAAACAGAAATTTATTCGGTTTAATTTGTTTTGTTTTGTTTTCGTCGCGCATATTTTCATTTCTATCACCTTGATTAAATGTATGTTTAACAATGCTCAAGACTGTCTTCAGAAGTTAAAAATTGGTGTTTGTTGACTACATAACAGTGAACATTAAAAGACACGCTCACTTGGCATATATCAGAGGACACAACCGCTTCCTCTATATTGTACAAACTACGGCTACGTTTTTACTTGAAGTAGCAGAAGCGTTAGAATGAAATAAAATGTTGAAGATAAACTGGATTAATCAGTGAGCCAAAAGGCCGGGACAAGGCCTTGGCGTCGAAGATTATCACATTCACATATCTGAGAAAACTGAAAATCTCTTGCCTAGAGTGAGAGGTGAAAGGGAGGTAAACGACAAACGTCACTACTTCAAAAGTTCACTCAAATAAGTCTAACTTACTTTTCGTTTCAAAGGCACTTTACAATGACAATGGTGCAGTCATACGTTCGCCAGGTTCTGGTTAAAAAACTTAATCACTACCATTGACGTGAATATAATTTTCCCTTAATTGGATTATCACAAGAATTTGTCTTGACGTGTCAACACGCCCAGACACCAACTAACACCAAGTCAACAGCTCACTCAATGTAACTGGTGGTGATGTCAAATAGCAAAATTTCCTAGATTGTTGCACGGTTTCAAAAACTTAAGAAGCTAAACAGAAACAAAATGCGTCAAAAAAACCTTAACACAAGAAATCACGAGGCACGGGAGTCAAGGAGTGTCATCAGTTATCAGATGCCTGTATAACAAAAACTTAAGTCCACATTGTCAGTTCCGACTTTTTCCGAAAAGTCCTTACGTAACGCATGGTGATTGGGAAGGGTGTTGAAAATTGTAGCATAATCCATCAACACTTTAGAAGGTTGACGGAATCTTTTCGTAGTGACAATGTTGCAAATATAGAATGCGGCGAATTCTGGAGCACAAGTCCGCATAGTTCTAGCAACAATTTACGCGACCATTGTAGTAGTACTAACCATATGTTGTCGTTTCTTTTCCTTTGGCTCTGTGTTTACATTTGTTTTAGTAATGGAGTGACGACGAAACATGGTCAACGGTGGAGTACTGGGGATTGCATTAATATCTGCTGATTGGTGTTTGTTCTTGGCTTTGTAAGCCAGTCCTGGATCAAGCTTGCTGTCTGAGGTTCTCTCCGAGGCCTCCTTCACCGTAGGAGAATCGAATGTATCACTTCGATTTGTTTTATTTCCAACGGCATCGAACAACATGGCGTTTTTCACAGACACGATGTCCTTTTCTTTCACCTCCTCTTTACAGTGTTTTACTTTAACCTTTTTGACATCTCTATTCTCAACCTCAGCGACTCTATAAGATCGGAAGCGTCGTTTCTCCGACGTTAGCGTACTCAAATAAGATCCATCCAAGTTATCACTGTCTTCCTCCACAACTTGCGATTCCTTCGAGTTGTTAACAATCTGCCTTACCATCTCGTTTTCCTCATGGTTCCCATTTGCAATGGAAACACTTTTGTTTTTCCTTGCCTTCTTCTTCCTTTTTTCTCCGTCTCCCGACTTAACTTTCTGTACATTTTCAAAGTCTTCTTTAGCCTCCTTATTCTCATCTGATTTGCGTCTTTTAATCTTCGCAGACTTCTCCCGATCGTTCACTTCTTTATGCGAATTACTCTGTGCAGCCGTTGCAGTAGTGTCCTCTGGAAAACCGTCGTACTTACGCTTTCTAACCTTTTTCTCTTTTATCTTCTTAGCACCGGGTTTTTTAGTGCAGTTCTTACTCCTGCTAACGTTTACAGAATCATTTTTCATAGCTTCTGCGACAGTTTCCTCCTTTTTCTCAATGTATTCCTCACCATTAAATACACCGTTGGTTAAATCTTCAACGTTCCCATCATTGCCATTCAACATCTTGTCAACAAAAGTTTCCGATTTACCAGGAATCGCGTTACTACCTCCACCTTCACCTCCAAGGTTACCTACTTGACCGTTTACTTTTTCGTAACTGAATTTCTTGAACATCTTTACGTAATCATACAAAATGTTTCTGTTTCGTGCAGGAATATCTTGACGGCTGGCCCAGGAGAAGAACTGCTCAGCCAGTGCTTTGAAATCCATCTGAGGACAAAGAATGAATGAACGAATGAACAAATAAATTCATGAATAAACGAGTGAGTGAATAAGTGTACCAGCAAGTGAATGAATAAATAGATGGACGGACGAATGGGGGGATGGAGGGGATGGAAGAGATGGAGGGGATGAACAGACGGATGGATAGATGGACGGACGGATGGATGAATAGATGGATGGATGGATGGATGGATGGATGGGTGGATCAATCGGTAAGTTAATCGACCGAACGATTTATCGATTGCTTGGCTAACTAAGTATATGATCTAATCAGAATCTTAGATAAATATAACAACCCAAATTAACCGTAAAAAATTCTAAAGATATGCAGACATATGCAGTGGTGTAGAGGAGGGGGGGTTGAGGCCCCCTTCTTTTTTGAAACAATGGCCCCATTGTCAAGGAAAATTATTAACAGATTAACTTATGTATAAAATGTATATTACGTATTTGTCAAACTTACAGCCATTCTATAATACAAATAGCTTCTCCCATTTGTGGTAATATGTAGGTAGCAAACAGTTCAGTGTTCTTTCAAGGCTCGTTTTCACCAAAGTATTATTCTTATAATTTGAATGGTGTATTTGTCATGGCCTCATAAGTTATAGCGTCATCCATGCCTGGAATTTTTGACCCTTGGTTTTTTTTATTCCGGAGTCCGGAGAGCCCCTCTTCCTATGAATTTAGTTCTATACAACAGGGAATAAGTATTTCTCCAAATGCAAAACAAAAACAACACAAATGTGCAGAACTTTGAAGAGCACGTGCTTTAAGACCACAGAATAGATGGACTATTGATGGCAGGGTTGCGATTGTAGGATACATGATGGCACTGATAGGGTAGGGTAGGGCAGTGAAAGTATAATATTGCATGGTAATTTCGTGCAGTGGATGTAGAAAATACGATGTTAGTTGTGGGTTGCATGGTTGATGTATGATATTAGATAGTAATTGTAGGGTGAAGATGTAGGGTATAGGTAATGGCGGGGTGGTAGATGTAGATAAGATGTAATAGCAAAAAAGTAGCAAAGATCGAGAATTGCATAAAACGTTTCCGAGGACATTGTATAATAACGTAATATTTGAGGAAGTTGATCGTCCAGGTTAGTGTAGTCTTGAGAAAGACTGTTGGTTGAAGTGACTGACGTTTCGACAGCCTTAGCGGCGGTCATCTTCAGAGTCAAAAGGAGAGTAAAGGTCAGGTTCGCCTGTATTTGTATCTGGCTCGTCCGTGATAAGTGGGCGGTCGTATTAGTCATGGAGGTGTGATATTTGGCGAGAAGCAATGGGTGTGGTTGTGTAGGCGTTAATTATCAGTTAGTCGAAGTGTAAGTCTATTGGCTGCTCGCACGTTTGACTTTGTGAATTAGTCGTTTGTAAGGTCCCGGTAATTGTTGTGATCGGTTTAATGGATTTTGTTCTAAGTTCGTATACCAGCTTTCTAGTGTGAGTCGCTGTTTGTAGTTGGTGCTGTACGTAATGCATTTTGCCGAATCCCAGTCAATGTTGTGTTTGGTTTGTCGGTGGTGTTCGGCAATGTGGTTGGTTTTGTCTCCGTTTTTTGTCGCTCGTTTGTGTTCTGTTAGTCGTATATTTAAGTTTCTGCTAGTCTCACCTATATAAGTGGCTTGGCAGTCGGAGCAATTAATTTTGTAAATTGCACCTTGTCTTTCGTGCGGTTGTTCTCTGTCCTTAACGTTAGTCAGTACATGTCAAACACAACATTGACTGGGATTCGGCAAAATGCATTACGTACAGCACCAACTACAAACAGCGACTCACACTAGAAAGCTGGTATACGAACTTAGAACAAAATCCATTAAACCGATCACAACAATTACCGGGACCTTACAAACGACTAATTCACAAAGTCAAACGTGCGAGCAGCCAATAGACTTACACTTCGACTAACTGATAATTAACGCCTACACAACCACACCCATTGCTTCTCGCCAAATATCACACCTCCATGACTAATACGACCGCCCACTTATCACGGACGAGCCAGATACAAATACAGGCGAACCTGACCTTTACTCTCCTTTTGACTCTGAAGATGACCGCCGCTAAGGCTGTCGAAACGTCAGTCACTTCAACCAACAGTCTTTCTCAAGACTACACTAACCTGGACGATCAACTTCCTCAAACATGTCACGATTCTCCCAGGTTCAAACCATTTACTTTATAACGTAATATTTCCCGTAAAATGACATTTTGTTTCTCGACAAAAAAGGAACCACAGTCTCAGTGGCTGTCAGTCTTCTAGTTTATCATTTTTTTTCTCATACCCAGGGCGTCTGACACTGGAGTTAGTATCGTGAGGCTCGACTACAATACCAACTCAGGGAAAACTATGGTCGATGACTGGAGGACTTTCAGTTTCGTATCGAAAGGATGAATTTACGCCATTTCGTGTCACAAACAATAGAGATGTTGCAAGAAAGAAAGTTGACGATATTTTTGATATTCAAATAAAGTATGGTCAGTTTTATAGAGCGCAATCATTAATTTAGCTCAGCCTTCAATTACTGTTACACAAACGTCGTCTCCTTACTTACTGGGAGCCTTATTGGTTCTCCATACCATGCCAACGTTATTTCTGGGTTCATTTCTAAGCTCCCTCTCCGTAGCGGTGAAATCACTATATAAAGGCCCGTCTACAATGACAAATCTTGGTGGGATTTTTAGAGCAACCCATCACTGACACCCTTGATTTCCTATCATTTGTTGAGTAATATTCACTTGCTGTCTTCTGATTTTCCTCATTGACTCCTCACAGCAAAGACAAGCTAATATACCTAATTTTGAATGTTCGAAAAACTCTAAGCACAACCTTTAGGCTTTAGATATTAAGAGAAAACAACTGTTAGGTTCAATCATGTCTCAGCTAGTGTAATGAAGGGTGTTCGAGTCAATTATAAACAAGAGAAAACGGATCATAACCGTTCGTCGGCTCGGTGTGGCTGAATAAGTGGAAAAAATAAATAAAAAAAAAAAATATATATATATATATATATATATATATATATATATATATTGTCGGGTTTTGAAACTCTTTCTACCGGGGAATTAAATTGTCAGGACAAACCAAAAACATAGGAAAGTAATGTCTGTCTACTGGTGATAACGAACTGTGGGTAAGCGGATTTGTGGATACAATTTTTCTGAAAACTTGCATTTTCTTCCTTTTAGTCTTTGTACTTTGTCGCGTTGAAACACCTCAAAATCAGCATAAAACGTCCAACTTTTTACAATTTGGTCTTGAATACCGGACCTAACGAATTATTTTTATCTTTTCATACTGGCTTTAAATTCATGAAGCCAATCAGCCGGATATTTATTCGCAATCACCGATCAAGTGTGTCAACCACCGACGATTTCATTTCGATTGTTTTTCAGCATGATATAATTAAAAAGAGATTTTCTTGAGCTATCAAAGTTTGAAGCTAAGGTTCTTTTAGTAGATTCATAATTAAAATAAATGTAAAAAGGGTAGCAATTGCTCGAAAAGTGATTCGTAATGGACGATATTAGTGACAAAATCGCAATAAAAATCCCAGGAAATGTCGCCAGATAAAACAACTCATTATAATTTGCTTTTACGAAGAGGTTCATGTACTTGAAAGCTGAATCCAGAATTTACCTATACAAAACTTTACCTAAATATCCAAGTATCATTAACTTCCTCTTTGTATTCATTTCCACACGCTTGTCGCATAAAAAAGGACTAAAATTAATTCAGTCCTCTTGTCAATGGCTATTGATTTTGCAGAGTTTGTTTTGCATTTCAGTCTCACAAGCCTCGGTTAATTACAGGGCACCATCTTTTACAAGCAAATAATATCACAAGAATGAATATACAATACTTTGAGGCTGCCGTTCTCTTCATTCTTTTCTGCCTTGTCCAGCAATTGTTTAAATACTCCTTGTGATACATTCTTGGTGATTACTTTGCTATAACAGAGCAATGAAAGCTGTAACTTTTAAGGAAGCGCTAGTTTAAATTACTAGAATAAAAAAATATAAGATTTCACGGAGTAGAAAATTTTGAACTTTCTGTCAGCCAAGGTCCGTTCTGGGTCTCAACTCTACAGTATAAAACATTTATTAGCAGGCACAACTATGAATGCTGTATGTGGATATTAGGCATGTGCGAGTTTAAAGTCATGACAGACAATACGCAAAAGTTGGTCAAGTTGATGTTCTCAGAATATGTTTCTGAAATCCCGGAGGGGATCAAACCCGTAACCACGTGATGACCTGCAAGATCCTCTAACCATAGACGTAATGAGACTCAGATGAAAGGTGAAAATAAAGAATATGTGCGGGTTCAATTAATGGGGTTGTGTGCTGTCAAAGTGGTAACTTCGTTATGTCAGCGAGTCTTAATCGACATCATGAACGTTGCGCATTGGTGTTACAATATAACAACTGGTAAGGATGGACGAAGTAAGTAGTTCAAGCTCAAATTCATAGAAAATGCTTAAATTTTTTAATAAATTTTCATAAAAATATTTTCCGAGAATTTCATGAAATATTTTCAGAGAATTTGAAGTTGACCAACGTTTGCATATCTAACCGTACTAACCGTTTTCCAAAGCCATTCAAATATACTTTAAAAGATGCCGAAAAGTGTAAGGCTTTGTTTGGTTAGTCATCCTTTGAAAGCTTGCCTCAAAACTCAACAGTATGTAAGTACCCCTGAGCATTAGGTTACTGCTTAATTGCACCATAACATCCGCTAAGTATCGTGAATCTGGGTTGAAAATCCTTGTTCACAATTGACCGAAAGGCCATGGCTGGCCATCACTATCATATTGACACTAACACACTAATACGCCAATGACTACACACTAACGCTAGTATATCAAAGTTAACACACGTACGCTAATACACACACACGCTGGTTACTGCCTTCCTGGCATTTTTTGCCCCACAATGTTATTTCGGGTTAGCCAGTACTCCTGTTTTTATAATATATAACACTATTAGTTTCACATTAACTCTAACACTAGCATCAACACCAACCCCAAAACCAACAGTCTAGCAAGAACAATGAAAGTCTGATCTTCACTCTAACACATTGACAACCTAACAATCAGACTGACATTAACACTAAAATTCTAAGTATCACACTAGCACTAACGAGAATTCACACTCTAATACACACACACACACACACACACACACACACACACACACACACACACACATACATCAACATCAATTTAAATAGTGATATTTCAACATTGGTAGCACAGTAATACCAGTTCTGATCTTAAATATAAAGCAGTTTTATTATATTTTTATTTTTTTGGAGAGAGGAAGCAGAAAGAACTCAAGTTCTTTTACAATTTTTGATTTAGTATATTCGTTTTGGAGATATATTACCTTAAATACACCTACTGGCATGAAAAAGTCGAGCAGTAGGGAGCCTGGGACTCAGTAACGCACAGATTTCGCACAACAAAGAAAACTGCGTTTTGATCACAAAGTTATATTATATTTCGTAGAATAGTCGCCATGTCAAGCTCAATCTCGGACTCTGACAGGTATGAAAACGTATCTCCTGGTTCCCGTTCTTTTAATTTGCCTAATTCCCAGGCTCTATAGCATTGAGAACATTCGCTAAAATTTCTGGCGGGGGGTTCAAGATTGGACTTCGGAAACGAATGAACTAGTTTTTCGTCCTCCTTACAAAGAACTAAAAACCGTGAGTGGTTTATGTGCACTTTTAAGCTACAACTAGCAACAGTTTTAATTATATAAGAGAATCGATCGTGCTATTGTCATTTCACTTATTTGAAATAATCGATTTATACAATATAAAACTTGGGGAAAAAATGAATATTAAAAAATCACCTAAACGTACCTCTTAGAAGTAGCTAGAAGATTGATGAAAGGTTCCAACAATTTCAGTAAAACACGGTTTGGGATCTGCGAGAAAACACATGTTGTGTATGACTGAGATAGTTTTTATCGCAAAATAAGCACTGTAAATATTGTCCCAATTTAATAGTTATAGTTGAAAGCTATATTACCTGAATAGAGCCAACTTTAAAAAGTTCCTCGAGGTACACCTGAATTACATGAACTTGGATTCCCTCGGGAACCTGAACCTGAGAAAAAGATGTGATAATGAGACGTTTTGTATTGCTTGACTAGATGAAGTGCTAGTAACGTCAGTCAAAGTTAATATTGAATAGTCATGAGGACGTCACCAAAATGGGATTCAGCCAGTGGTTACTAATCTTATTTTCCATGCACGTAACCCCTGAGATTAAAATGGACGGTCGCACATCTTCATACTAAGTAAAATGTATTGATTTTATGGAGACTTGAGCCGTGAAAATTTTAGAAAGCAAAGCGTAGAACCACAGATAACAAAATCCCCAGACGATCTGGAAAGTTTTATCACATGAGCAACGCCGATTTCCATGGCAATCTTCCTACGGTACTTTAATTGGAAAATTTCTATTCTTTTCCAAATAAATTTCCCATGTCTGCTTCATGAACATTGAAACATAGAGATGTGTTTTTAACCTAAGAGTGTCACAAGGAGGACACGGGTGGACTTAAATGCAAGTTAATTGTTGGGACAGATGGTCAACCCCCTCTTTAAAATTGCGAAAAATAGTTAATATGCACATTCAGGTAAAGGTTCTTGCTTGCAATGTTTGTTGCAATTGAATAACCAGGCGGGAATTTCATACGTAAAATAAAAATAACTGCCCAGCACAAAACGCGAAACATAGCCATAATAAGATAGGAAGAATAATTTATTAATCGAAAGATTAATGTTTCGTTGCAGCCAGCAACATCGTCAGAGTGACGGATACATTCCCAAATTACAATATATAGGTAGCTAGTCGGATTATATTACATGACACATACAAGACAATTAAATGACAGAATAGAAAGCGAGCGCGAAGGTTAGATGTGTGAGAAGATTAGAATAAAGAAAGAGGAGCAGACCCGATATTAGCGCTTTCACTTTTCATTCTGTCATTTAATTGTCTCGTATATATGTCATGCAATATAATGCGTTTAGCTACCTATATATTGCAATTTTTGTTAATCCAAAGTTGAAAACGATTACTTTCAAACAAAGTCGGTAAATCCACAAGGTTTGTTCTTTGAATTGATCGATATGCAGCCTAATGGTGATTTTTGTCTGATTAGATGACTTTGTCTCACTTTTAGGCCCCTTATGCGGTATTGTAGGCAATAGGTGTGTTATGGCCCATTTTGGCGTTTATGTAACTGCTTTACTCCTAAGTTCGTCTGATATCCTATTCCTAAGTTCCTACTAGATAAAAATCGACTATCTCTTTGTCTTTATGTACGTTACATTTTATGTTCGTGTTCAACACAAGTAATTCAAATGGTCGGTATCGCAAAAGATGCTTTGCAAATAGTAGAAAAGAAGTAAAATAGTAAAAATGTAGTATAAAGTTGAAATGAAGTGACGATGCTTACTGACTGGTTGACTGAAGTTAACGGTCCATTTTGCAACGTCTTATTTAAGACAGAAATTGTTCTAAAAGTGAAATTAAAGAAACCTCTCAGTATCACATACGAAACGCACGGGAGCCATTTCCACTTGAGTTTTTATTTCAAGTAGTCCATCAAATTGCTCAAATTCTCATCGCTAAGATTCCACAATTAAAAATTGAAAATTTAGACATGTCATATCCACTCCCTATTTTTTGCTAATCAGAACGTCCTCCTCACTCTAAGTATGGGTATCCTGCTTCAAAATAGCAGAAGATGAAAAGTACACAGATTCTCGCTTTCTATTTCAGGATCATCTTCAGGGTATTATGAAACGAAAACTTCACAATTAACCTACAATTAACCCCTAGGTTAATTGTGAAGTTTTCGTTTCATAATACCCTGAGGATGATTCTGAAATAGAATTAAAACATTGCACATCTATCCTCATGGATAACGTTAAGTTGTCTCGAGAATATCTCGGGCACTTAAATTGGATAAAACTCGCCTCCAGTCCCTGTGGACTCGATAGCTGAACAGGTAGAGCAGCGGACCGGTATCCCGAAGGTGCGAGTTTAAATCCCGCTCGAGTCAACATTTTTCAGTTGACTTCGGCAGTGTAGGTTAATTGTGAAGTTTTCGATTCTCGCTTTCATGGTGATAGTCGAAATAGAGCGTGAAGACCTCGAAGAAGGGAAATTGATTTAGCTATAAGTTTAACAATTTCTGTACCAGTTCTGTATTTCTATGAATTCTGGGATACTGTTTGTATAGATATATTAATAATGGAAGTGTTACCATGATCAAAATTCTAATGCGGAAAAATTGTGATGCAGCAACTATTTTGCCTAAATTTAACCTTCACATCACTCTTAGGAGAGGGGTGATCTGCTGTCTTGTTAACCGGTCCTTTGATGGAGGGCAGATTCGCGTGGAACAGGGGTAGTTCGTTATTTTACACGTAACTTACCCAAAATTACATGTCTCGCACCTCAAACTCATTATATGAATTTTTACATATTCAAGCCATATCGAATATTACTACTGTATATAAGTAACTAAATTTCTACAATCTGACAGGTCGAAGAGTGCAATCAAATTTACCAGCGAATGCAAATAATGAAACTAAGGTTTAAACTGGTCATTTTTTCAATGAGGTTGTCACTGCAAAAGAATTGTTCCCTATAAAATCAAAATTTTTACCCACCAGAGGAATGACGTAACGATGTCGAGTTTATAAAAAATGAGAAAGTAGTTTGGCTCGTCCGTTAAGAATTTAAATTATTCATGATATTTAAAAATTCCACTAACTTAACTGCTGGTCATATTTCGGCATAATTTTCAACATTGCTTTTTGAATAAAGTTAAAATAAACTGCAGTAGTGAACTATATTGAAATTATATGCTGTGTGTACAGCTGGTGTTTATCAAATCCACCTACATGAGTTTCCTATCATATGCCAGAACTGCGAGAGTTTACATACCGTAGGTCAAAGGAGAAGGAAATAGAATAACTGCAAAAAATGACGTGCGAGCTTTTTATGAAACACAGTTACTCATTAACAACAAAAAGACCCTATATTTACTTAAAAGCAACGTCTAACAAGCAACTGATACAAATTCTTGAATGTTATAAGTATCGCAGGGTTATGTAATCTTTGTCATATACTTCAAAAACATTTTGAAGAGTTAATAAACTGTAAAACATAACTTCAAAAGAAACTTGCCTGTTGGAAAAAAAATTTTAAATTACAACCTATTGCCTTTACAGCTTTCCAATATCTCCTTTATTTTCTCGAGACATTAAGTTTTGCTTAATACAGTACGTATTGTAAACAGCACCCAGTATAGGATCGCAATGTGACTATCATGGGATAAAGTTTGATTTATTGCCTCAACTCTTTAAGGCCCAGTTCAAACGCCGAACTGTTCATATCCCGAATCAAATCCAAATTGGTTTAAATAAAGAATTTTGTTTATTAACATTAGATTCGACACATGAAAAGTTCCACGTTCAAACTGGGTCTTACACACGTATTTTTCATTTTCATCTAGTTTAGCCTAAAACCTTTTTTGTCTCGTATTACTTTTTAGTTATACTAAGATACTTATGGCACTAATGACAGAAATGTCTGAAGTGATCAAAGGGAAGTGTTGGATAGCTTAAGTGGCTATTTTTCAAAAGTACGGTAAAGGGACTAGAGCAGAAGTTTCAACCGACAACCAAGAAGTCGTTCGGCAACACAATTCTGGTAATAAATAACTGAAATAGAGCTTACTCGTCATCCCAATCATGATTCTTGAGAAAGACAATACTCTGGTGAATAAACTTCCGAATTAGCTGAAAATAAACAAAGTACTTTATAAGACACACTGCTGACCACTGTATATCATTTTTTCCTCTCAGTTAAGTAAACAGAAATAACCATGTCAAAATAGGGTTAACCAGTTATCTAGCTGTCAGGTTCGCTGGTGGTTCACCAGGCGGAAAATGTATGCTTACTATAAAAATCAAAGCCCAACATATTACTCGGAGAAAAGCCATGAAACACGGGTAAAGGAAATATAATATTTATTCCCTTTAACGTTTCTCTTGGTCTAAATTGTTTTTTCAATCCGTGTTCTAGCTGTATTTTTCAACTTTGGCTTAAAGCTTCTTACCGAGAAAATTAAATTACAAAGTTTGAAAAACTTCGAGTTTGATATAGCCTCTTGTTGGTCACGGTGTGCAGTGACAATACTTAGAGGTTCTCTGAGCACGATAAGATTCACCATAGCTTTACCAGATAATCTGATGATATCCGGCCTTTCTGCAAGGATTTCATATTATTGAAGATTATCTTAGATTATCCAGCAAGTTTACATCAGTCCATCAGCAGCTGTCCTCATTTAGCTATAGATCAACAACTGAAAACTTTTATGAGTTTTCCCCAGCACTATTAACAAAATGTGGACCAGTCTGTGTCCGTGTTTTGCGATGGCGTACCGATATGACGGGCGACGCTACTTTCGGAAAATTTTAGGGGCATCACATATCTACTGTTACTTTCGGGGGCGTTGTTATGGATCACCGGCTAAAATTTAAATCCTGCTCAAATTTTACTTGAAATTCAGTGGCTGTAACCCCATGTTAAGTAAGACTAGTATCGTCGGGAAAGACATCGGGATAGAATTCGTAGGACAATACGGCAATCGCTAATTTATAGCAGAAATAGCAAAAGACCAAGATTTGACCGCTGGGATACGGCAGTACGTGATTTTACTATTTCACAATTTGAGAACGGTCAGTTACTGAAGACGGTACAAGCCACTGGAGATTAGTATTTCTGATTCTATGTATCTCATGTTTCTTCCGATGTTTTACATGCTGTAGATGACACGTCAATCACAGTTTGATTACCCAAATTTTGAAACCTTTCAAGTATTCTCACAACAAAATATTGACGCCAAGTTTGAAGTGATTGGCTCTTGGCCAAGAATCTTGTCGCAAGATGAAACAATTTCAGGGTCGGTACAAGCAATCCGGCAAACTCAGTTGCCATTAAAACAATATTTAATCTAATCATTATGGCCGATTATTCGATAAGGAAAAATTGTCGGGTAATAAAAATCCCCTCTCTTCATACTGTAATCCTAGTGTACAAACCAAAATGCTCGACCAAAGAAATGTCACAGTCAGGTAAGCAGCTGCAAGCACGGAGGAACGATGAGTGACGTCACTCAGGCAGAGCTGCTGTGAGAGGGACGAGCAGGATGTTGGCATGATCAGTGCCATGAGCAATAGTGATTTTCAAGGTTAATTTCGACCCCTGATATCAACATGATCATGCACTCAAAAAAGAGGTTAGGAATGCCAAGCATAGAAATTAAGTTCACCTAGCCGATGATCAGAAGTGAGGATTAAGTAACGGAAAAAACCCAACTTACCATGTAAAATTTATCCAGACGCAAACGATCAATTCCATGCCATTCTCTACACATTGTTTTGAAAAAAGCTGCGAGAAAGTCGAGTGCTGAATAAAACAGAAAAGTTATAAAAATTGAAAATACTACAACATTGTACAGAATGTGGTAGCTTGGGGTATGTATATCTTAAAGGCGCATGCTCTTCAAGCTCTGAACTCAGAAGTTTCTGAGCCTCTGACGGGAATCGAACCCCTGACCTGATCGCTGGCATTATAAATTTTTATAAAAAGACGTATATCGGTCGCGAGCTCTGATTGGTCAATACCCGTGTTTGGATAAGAGTATCCGATCATGGAAAATCTCCTGCCAAAAGTTTACTGAAGTTTGCTTTGCATGTTGGGTCTTACAATTTTGTAAAAGAAATACGTAACGGTTTTTGTGTCTCGACTTTCGAAAAGCTAAAAACACTCGCCTGCACTGTATCTGCTTGTAGTTTTTAACATTTTTCTGAAGTCTCGCAACATCCCGCATGTTTGGGTCACAGTATTCAAACACGGGGGTCTGAGCCCGCGTAACTCAATGGTTAGAGTATTTCACCATCAATTAGAAGGTTATCTGTTCGATTCCCATCAAGTGCTGAGAAACTTTTTCGAATTTAGAGCCTGAAGCGCATACATACCTGAGATTTATCGAAAATGTAACCTTTCAGTAAGTTACTGTATGTTGAATACGTGACCAGTAAAAACTCTTTTTCAGTTTATAGAATTTATTAATGATAGTGTAATTTGTTCGTAATAAAACCCGAAGGTAAAAAAGTTTTTATCATTGTAAAAAGTTTTAGGGAATTCTCGTGTACATTCCAGGCATACCTGTCCTCACAATTACTTCCTGGGCAATAATTATTGTACAAAACGGTTATTGTCGAGTATATAAGTATATTATCGCTATGAAGTTATGTTGAAAGTCATTAACTGAGTATATACTAACTTGCTTCGAAATTTACGTCACATTAGCTATCTTCTGGAATATTACAGTACACAAATTCATACAAAAGTCTGTTTGACGTAGAACTATAAAACGTGTCTCGCAGGCGAATCTGATTGGTATATACCCGTGTTTGGATCAGAGTAAATCAGAGTATCAAAACACGGAAAATTCCTAGCCAAAAGTGCACCAAAATTTGTGTTATACGTTCGGTCTTATTATTTTATAAAAGGAATACGTAATGGTTTTGGTGTGTTTGAATCCTGTGATTTAAACACTAGGTACTTTGCTTCAATTTCGAATAATTAAGTGAAGTGGCTTGATCTTGTTACCACAGTTCGATATTTCCAAGCTTGTTTCTGATTGTGGGAGAATTTCTAACTTGATCAATGTGCTAAAGTTAACTACTTTATTGTTGTTTTATGAAAGAAATACTGAATAGATTTCCATGTCTTGTTTCTGTGATCCAAGTTAATCGGATGTTGTACGAAAAAAGCTAAAAACACCTGCCCAGCGGTTCGCGATTTTTACGCTTTTCTCAAGTATTGCATCATCCCATGTGTTTGGATCACAGCATCCAAACACAGAAATTCATTCGGTATTACTTAAATGCCTACACACGTCGTTTAAAGAGAACCCAATCTTCTTGAGTTTCAAGGCGCTACATGCAAACTTTTTAAAATACCATCTTAAAGCTAAGTTTACGAGAGGCCACGGCCTTTATGGCCCGCATCTCAGGTAACGACTTTCAATGTTAATTGCTTATTCCCCATCTATGGCTGATGGCATCCCTTTTTTCAGACATCTTCTTACTCAAGAGTCAAGAGGATGTCTCAGGCCTTTTCGTTTGACGCGTGCGATCGCACGCGCACGCGTGAAAGTTCATCTTCACGTCTCCTTGGTCTCCTTGCCTATGAGGTGAAACCAACAATTGCACTTACTATGTTGGAGTTAGAGAACTCCACTGGTACTATCGACGAATTTTTTAACAGTTATTATATCTAGCTCGTTTTAGTGTTTTAGGGTGACAGTAAAATGAAGGGATGTTTTCCCTCTCATAGGATATTTTGAAGGGAGAGGAAGCGTTAAAAGTTGCCAAACACTAGAGATTAGTTCCAGTCAGTTTTGAAAAGATGCGTAGTCTGAACAACCACAACAGATTGAAAGTTAGTGATGCGAAAAAAGCGCAAAAGTCAATCTGTTCACGATTTTAAACCACCGAATCGAAGGTTCTGAGGACAGCTTATATGCGATGGTGAGTTTTATTTTACCCAAAGAACTGTACAGATGAAAAGGACTATGGAAACGACGCTATTACCAGTTTTGCCAATCATTTCCGAGCAACATTAACTGCTGCAAGATATTAGACCAAAGTTCTCAACGAAATTACGTTAAGTTTGGAACAGTACTGTTGGAATCAGTGATCAATGCGTGGAGAATAGCGCAGTTAGCATAGATTCACAATTCTGATCACGATCCTTTTGATGCAGAAAGCGAAGAAAATGATTAACAAAAAGATAAACCGTTTGAACAAACAGCATTGTTTCTAAGTTTTTCTTTTGCTATAGCTTTAAGTATGTTTTGATTGACTATTAAAGTGCAGACAATAACCTTAGTAACATGATGAATGAGGTAAAATGATTGCTTTCATGGTGTTTCCCTGTCATAACGGATCAATTTAAACACCCGTACGATTCGCACGCGCAAGTTGATTTACGAGTGTTAATCACCACACGCGCACCGCTTTGCTTACGAAAAGGCCTGATGTCTACATCAACCTCAAGATGGAGGACTGAAGGGAAACTAAAACAGAATTGTTTGTATTTAATTAAGAAATATGCAATGTTTCGCATCAAAATATCTTTTCTCTTTTAGTCTCCTTCGTTGCACTCATGGTTGGGTTTGTATTTCTTTTGAAATACAGCAAACGTCTTTGCAAAATACAAGCTTAAGTCTACAAGAAGTATGTTACTGTAAACTAAAAGCAATGAGTCCCATTTACAAGTTTTTTGTTGAAAAACAAATCCGACGGCGACCTTCGATAGAACCAGGACAGGATTGAAGAGTAATGCATTTGTATGAATAAGCAGTTGCAGGTATGCAAAACTCATTCAAGTTTGAATAATAATTGGGCACTATAATAATAAAATTCTCTGTTCACACAGCCTTGAAATGATTCTAAAATAGTGCACAATATGTTTGTACTTTACCTGAATTTGTACTGTAAAAATTATGAAGTAGCTGTGAAATTGTTTCCGCCAGCTCTTCCTGGAAATATTACATCATACAAAATAAAAAAATAAGATATGAAGTTTTAAACGTCAACTATTCTCCATTTACTGTATTTTATTTAATACTTGAACTTTACAGAAAAATTACAAATTACAAGAGATACAGTACCCAGTAACTTATACATACAAGTTATGAAGAAATTACTTTAGTGATAACAAAAATCCACCTCACACGTAATGCCAAATGACATTTAAAGTAAGTAGTTTTTAAACCTACTTGTCCAGCCACTATATGAAGTAGCTTGAACAAACTGCTAAGAATGACAACCTCACCACAACAGTTCATTGAGAAACTTCAAAGAAGAAACTAAGTGAATCACAATCACAACTGCAATTCCAAGCTGACATTGTGACCTATACATGGAAGCATTCTGGGCAAGAGACATTTAGCTTAATTCATCCTCAAAGAAACAGTTTAAAGTATAGGAGCAAGAACTTACATGGTACACAGATGGCAAAAGAATTGTTTGACATATGAAAAGATTTAAAAAATGCTGACCTGACAGTATCAACTTTCCAATGTCATTATTAAGAAACTTAACAGTCAAAGGCCTAATACTGAAGTTTTGTGCATGTATACCAGTCATAAAAAGTTAGTAATCTATGACTAGATGTAAAGACATAACAGTATACATGTATAGGATGGAGATGGACATACATATACTGTACCTTATACTGTTCACCTTCACGTGTGCCAATGACTAATAAAAACCTACCTGCACTTTAGGTTTATCAGACATCCACATACAATAAAAAAGACCTTTCCAAAGCTTCAGCAAGTCACTTTCAGGCAATCCTGTAAAAAATTGTTGGTAGTGTATGCTTAATTGCTTTTTTTTTGTTTTTTATGGTAACTTACAGTGTATACAGTATATACAATATGTAAGAAAATAAAAGGGGTTTTTATTAGCTGGAATACAATACACATGACAGTCATATATAAAACCTAGATCTAATAAGATTTAAATATTGTAAAACCCAAAGCTTCCCACAAGGTAAGACATTGATAACTTTTATTTTTTGCACATTCTTATCTATCAAGCAGCACTTTAAATCAGACCTCTTTATCATTTTTGGAGTAAAGGTTCTTGATGTTTTTGGAAAAGGTTTAAATGTACAGGTATTCACATAAAGGAATTTGTGACCACTTATTCAAAATTACTTTTGGTGGTGAGTAATTTTATTATTAGAATTGGTTTTGATATGTTTCCATTTATAGCACTGGACTACAAACCTATGTAAAGCATTAGGGCTCAAATTTTACTAAGGTCAGTGCTCCCACAGTTGATGGAAAATGGCTTCCCATTAACAAACTTTAACCTTACTCTTTGGGCAACAAAAGCACAATGAGTGAAAGCACAGAAGTTATTACAAAATCTTTGAGTCCCAAGAAAATTTGCCTGTGTAGTATCTGAACTGAACATGTTTAGAGTTGTACAGTGGTCTGGAAACTAGTTAATTAATCCAGTGGATACCAGATAATTTTATTCAAAAGATTGAAATGTTGTCTCCTTCACCTTTTTCTGGCAGGATGTGTCCTTTCCTATCTATATGTTCCACCTGAACTATTGTCAGAGCAAGCATGACATTATTGGGGGTTTAGGTGTGTAACTACAGCAAAATAGCAGCAGTATTGAACTACCAGGCAGGAATCAAAGCCTAGTTATAAATATCATAGCCCAGCAAATGACCTTGATAAGAAGCATCGTTCACACAATTCTGACAGAACTCAAGTTAGAGACATAGCGAAATTTTTGGTTAACATTCTTGTCACTCTGAAGATATTACAGCACTAATGCAGTTTCACACCTCAACCATATAAATACAAGTAACATAAGTAAATCACATATCAGTCGACAGCTTCTTACAGGTCTGTAGATTACAGCGAAACAGTAATTTCAAAAATTCACTCCAAACATAAGGCATTATAGCCAAAAAAACAGACACATTGAAGTTCTTGAGTGTCAACAGTAAACCAAGGGTTCAAGACTGTAAAGTTTATGGATTTATCTAGAATTTTAGTATAGTTCCTCTCCATTGTTTATTTGCTCTGTAAAAGCCCCAAAAATGTGTATAAATCCAAACCCTAACCCTAAAGCTAACGCTAACCCTAATCTAACCTTTGGGTTTATACACATTTTCGAAGAAATACAAAGAAACATTCAAACATGGCACCAAGTAACAGGGATGTTCTTTAAGGCTCTAATGCAGTATGTTTGCAATGATTAGTTGGTATCAAGGTATCACTGTAATTTCCAGGTAATAAACTGTCAAATGATGTATAATTTACTTACATTTGTTTGATTAAGCACTGCCCTTGAATAAGTGCCACGTTCCCAGTGCGATGCTTATTCGAGGAATTCCATATATAGTCGACCGAGTAAAACTTGCTCACTTTAAAAAAACTTTTGATTTCTCTGAGACTTACACAAGGTTATTTGAAACCAAACATAAACAGGTTTAAGGTCACACTTGTCTTTGAAACCTGATATCCGGTCAAATGCGTTGGTTGAGGAACGCATTTGATATATGTTTCATGTGACTTTAGTGTTTAGAAATATAAAGAAAGGCCAGCCATATAGCACCAGAAGAGCAACGCTTCGTACACAGTTAGGGATCTCGGGGGAACCTGAAACAGCAAATTCTTTGGAATGCACAGACTCAGATGTGGAAGAGGCATATCCTCCCACAATGGAGCTTGTAGACTCTGATCAAGAGGGGGACAGTGACATCGAAGTTGAGTGAATACTTGAAAGCCGGTGGAAAAGTGCGGAAAAGGACAATGACTACAGTCAATAGTTCTGTTTGTTCTGTTAATAGGAGTGTTTGAGGGAACCTGAACTTGGCATAGACAAATGATGAAAACAAAAAGTTCTGTTAGACACAAATTGCACAGCCAGAAAATAAACCATTAAATCAGAATTAAAAAACGCTTTGTCTCTTTTAATAAGCACAGCCCTCGAATAAGCGCCGCATGTGAGACGTGATAAATTTAATACGCGTCGCGGCGCTTAATCGAACAATTACGGTACGTGTATTTATATGGTTGAGGTGCGAAACTGCATTAGCGCCGATATTACACGGTTAGTAATGAAGCCCTAGAAATTAAAAATTTCACGACGTTTCTAACTTGAGTTCGGTCCGAATTGTGTGAACGATGGTTTTAATCAAAATTATTTGTAGGGCTATGATGTTTATACCCACGTTTTAATTTTATAATTCTACTTTCACCGTAAGCAACACACCAACCTGACGACACCGAACGCCTTGTAGATATCCAGACTCGTAGTTTCTTAATAGCTTTATCTCTCACAGTCTTTTCATTACTAGCAAGTTTTTTAGCAAAATGTGTTTCGGCTCCTCCACCAACACGTTGTATTTCTTCTCCCGCCATGTTCGAAAAGCACGGAAGTTTTTGAATAAATCCTATATGGTTTTCTTACACCAAGTAATCATAAAAAATGATGAACGCTGGTTTAGTTGATGTTGGACTCAATTACAGGAATGAATTTGAAAACGAGGCTAAATCATTGGGCTAAATTGGTGATTCATTGTTACTACAAGAATTAAACAGTAAACATGTTGGACTTGTTTACAATTTTCTCTAAAGGAGGGATTGTTCTTTGGTGTTTTCAGGGCACTTGTCAGTCGTTTACTTTACCAGTAAATGAGCTAATCAAAAGTGTAATTCTTCAGGTAGAAATGGATTTTTGTATTTTATTGATTCATCCGTAAAATATGTTCAGTGCCATTCGTCAATCCGGACATAACAAACCACTAACTTGAAGATTTCATTCAAATTTCAAAAATAAATTTTAGGAACGTGGAGGGAACAATTCTTTCACACATGGATCTCTCGCTCTGAAATTCAAGTTGGACAATGAGTTCGAGCTTGTATTTGTGGTAAATGTTACAGTTTAGTTACTTTCAATGTTTTATCTTGAAGAGCTGGTCGCACGGATGAATTTTAGACTCGGCTGAAATGCAGTAGCTAAGTCTGAGCTGAAATTTTTGTCGTGTAATTGAGAAATAATTTTGTAAGGGAATGCTTCGTGGTGCTACGATGAAATTCTCAGTGCAATTAGGTCATGGATTATTAGGGATAAGTTAATTTCTTTTATCTTGAATATAAAAATTCTGTGTATGCTTGAATATGTGACACATAGTTAGGCTAATCCAGCCACTACTTCCAGATATTGTAGCCCCAATTAATTTGCACACACATGTTTCTCTTCCCAACTAACAAGAATGCTCTGATAGAGCCTATTACATACCCTGTATGCCTGGTACCCAGACCTATACACCATAGTCAGACACATTGACAAACTAATTTACCTCTGCTGTGTATGGGGGAAAGGGGAACTAGTTTGCTTTGTTAAGGAAGCCAAACTCCTGCTTTGTGCACATACTTCAGGACTTAAAGTTATATAATTTCACAAGAAGCACTTGGCTCTTGTAGAAAAATTATGGAGCTAAATCAGACTTTAGGAGTGAACAGTCTAACATGTATAAGCAATCTCTAACCCTTTGGCTACTTCTAGACATTGCCCCTTGTTGAACAAAATTATCCTGTGTTAGAAAAGGCATTATGCTAAAAGTCAACAGAAGTCAACCTCGGCAGTGAATGGGTTAAGTAGTCTTGGGTAGATCATGATTGACCCATTGGATACTCCCAGACTTTAACCCTTGCTGAATATTATCATCTGGCTCTGGCAAAAAAAAAAAAATATTTGAAGTCAAGTGAAATTAGTTATGATAGTTAAAGGGTTACTAATATTGGTCCAGTTTAAAAAGCTACCTAGTTAGTTTTGGGTATGTAGGTTTGGCTTATCTCCTGTAAATATTCAATCTGATGATGACTTTGAAATAAAGTTGAAATATTAGTGTTTAATTTGTGTCTCTTGATTTATAGCTTGAATCTTGAGTTTTCAAGATGACTCTTCTTTTTGGAATTTGTTTTGTTTTATACTCTACTTTATACACTTAATTCTTTTTTAAGGTTGCTTACCAGAAAATACTACAGCTGTCTTACATTGATAAGCTGCTTAGCGAGATCCAACTAGCTTTTCGTAATAAATATAAGGATGAACTGGAGAAAGGTGAGATGAGAAACTTTGAGTTTCAAGAGCATTTCAATGCCATCTTGAAACAACTTGAAACCTCCAATAAGAAGGAATCTCAAGCACCAAAGAAGATGAGAACCTTTGAAGAGTCAAAGAAGTCTCAGAAAACAGTTGCTTCCCTGAAAATTGATCCCAAGAAAGAGGAAGTAAAAAATGAGAAAATCAAAAGTAAAACAGGTGAATTATTATAATTATAATTATATCATTATATAAATATTATGATAAAAATAATTATATCCTGTCATCCAGTGCATAAGGTGGAATTTTGATAAAGAAAGTATATTCTGTCTTCGTGCCTCTTCTTTTCCTTAATTGAATCAGAGATTATAATTATATTTTCTGAATTTTATAGAGGTAACTTACACCTGTGTCTGTAGGGAGAACACAGCATTGGCATGTTGAAAACACACAAGTGCAAATTAAATCAACACTGAATGATAGACTGTTTGATTACCCATTAAAAAATATTCATTAAAAAATTCAGAAGGAAGTGACATGGGTGAGTGACATGACAACAACAGTAATCAAGCCAAAACAAACTTGTCAAAACTCTGGGTGTCTTTTTTGCTTGCAACTACTTCAAGTTTTTCAGTACATCATAGATCTTATTTGACTAACTGTCCATTGGTGTCCAGATTTTTAGCTGACCACAACGCCTTATGATTGTGGAAATTTGCATTGATTGTGAATTTCCATTTTTTTGGCTACTCTGTTACCTGGAAACAGCATTTCCCTTAGTCAATCAGCACTGAGAAATTTATTCATATGTATCAACATAACTATTGTGAAATGACGTCATTAGGTAATTAAACTGTCCACCTGATAAACAAGCCAAATCGTGGTAGACTTATAATTGCCAGTACACCAAAATTTTAAATCCATTATGAGATTATCACCAAAGATCTTCTGATAAGGTTGGACGACAACGAATGATGAGCATGAAGCAAAGTCAGAAACGTCTTATACAATCTCACACGGAAGAGTCACTGGGTAAAATAATAAGACAAACTTTTCGATGGTCAAATTAAGGCAGTTTCCATGATGATGAGGAATACCAGAGATTGAAGTGAAGGAAGTTGAAGTAATTTCAGAATCACACTCATGGTAGCATGAAGAGAAAATTTCATGCTTAACCTACTCTGCGAAGAACATTAGTCTACTCTGCGATTGAGAGAAATAATTCCAGTAAAACATGCCTTTTTATCCTACTTAGAGATATCATATATACAGAGATATACTTGGTATCTGTAAAACCTTAGAGATACCTAAGTATGCATAACTTTTGGCATATGATTGAATACAGCTACTTATTTCCTAACCGTATTAAACTAATTAGACAAACCAGTGCGTGTTATGCCATCATTAGAAATTATCTTCAGGTGGTGACGATCCTAGCATTAGTCCATTGGATACGTTTCATTGAGGGATGTCTGTTGAAATATAATCTCTATCGGGTTGAGAGGGCTGGGTTGAAATATTTTGTACACCACATTTGTAGCTATTTTCAACCTTATTTGAATAGAACATGCCAACGCAGAGCTATGCCTCATGTGAATCCTGAACTACAACCTATTAATACCAGGCAATCTTCCTCTGTATATCCGTCTTACAGGCAATTTCTATAACAAAACTCCTACTGCACCTTCTCAGTCTGCGTCCAATTCAGTAACTCCTTCATCTGACGATACCTCTGATGAACTCATTCGAAAAAACCGTGAAAAGATGATGAAGAAAATGGGCAGCAAGCCCCCGAAGAACTCATCATCCGGGTATGTACAATAAAAAATTAACCTGTGAAATTCTGTTCACTCTTTTTACTGTGTTTATTAAGAATGGTCGCGGCGAAGGTTACACGGTATTGATATACCGCTGAAAATAGACCTGTATGACTGGTTGTGTAAAGTCAACTTTTGTGGAGTCTACGGAGCCAAGGAAAAAATCCCAAGCGTGTTTCCCAAATCTCTTCAAAGTGGCCAGTCTTGTCCCCGACTCCATATATCTTTTCTGTGAATGAGTTGATGGTTGATCGTCTAGGTTGTTGTAGCCTTGAAAAAGATGTTTGCTATCTAAATGAAAAACGCACCAATGTCTGATGAAAATTTCACTACTTTTTCTGGGCAGTGATCATGAGAAACGTTTTCAACGTGAAAGTTCACTTCGTGTTCTAAAACATTTCAGTATACATCGTTATTACTGGAAAAGGGCCCACCGACTCGACGACATCTGATTTAATGCCTTATTGTACATCAGTACATTTACCATCCTTAGGGTTTATCTCGAGTTAGGTCCAGAATTAAGTACAAAAGTGTTCTTTCGTGATTTAAGAAGACTCAGAAGAACGTTCTCTCAAGGATACGGCAGGTCGGACGCTACAATCTAGCTTCTATCAGTTACAGAAAGTGTTCTCGATAAGCGAACACAAAGAATGTCCTAAATATGACGTTACACGGAACGTTTGTCAACAGTTATCATTATATTCAACGACGAAAAGAAGTCATTTTACCAAAAAAGTCTTTCGCTCGTGTAGGCATACAGGTAACACCACTTCACGGTGGCAAGTCGTCTTGTCCTCGTCAGCTTTGGCTGTTTTGTCTTAAATTTCTGATTTCGAACTTTCTTCGCACCCATTTATGACCTGTCCATTATGTGTAATTACTTATATCATAGTTGATCAAAGCGTGGTCTGGAAACACGGCTAACTTCAAAACGGCTAACAAAGAAAAACAAAAGAAGTACTGACTGATGTTGGAAATGCCCTGAACGTGCTCAAAACTTTTGCTTTATAGCAATTGGTTCTCAAAAAGCACGATTACGAGACTGAGCCCAAACGTTTCTATTGGCTGTTTCCAATACCTGTTGTGTTCTGTACGATGATTCTGCAAGAAAGTTAACGAAAAGATAGAACAAAACGTTCCCAGACGATGTGCTTTGATTGGCTTTATATATAAATGTACGATGCTTGAAAACCCCAGTTTTTAACCTAGAAAAGACAATCCACCAACATTCAAGGACCATCATCAAAGTCAGTAACAAGTGACAATTATGTTAACTGTTGGTGTGCAAGAAACGACTTGACGTTTTCTGAGACGTTCTTAAGTTTATGTACTGTTGAGCTAATGCCACAAACGTGACGTCGTGAAGTAATTTAAATTTCAGCATTCTATGAGAACCTTAAATTGCTAATATCATCTACAGTAATGGAGTGTGAATGTATTTTTTCCAGCTCATTCAAGCTCGTACATTTGCAAAGCACATGTGCATGAGTAAGCCAGTGCACGGTGTCCTGTGCCTAGTGAAAACGTTGTGTCATGTTGCTGATTAGCTTTGTTATGGATAAAAAATTTTGGGGGGAGAAATGAGCTTAAATGAAAGAAGCTAAGAAGACAAGCTTCATGGTTTCTTTTGTTATTAAAATTTAAGCTTCCATCAAACATATCCCACTGGTCTAGCTAAATTCCGTCACCAAATACTGAAACTACATCCATTAACCAATTAGTCTCATTACACATATTGTCATACTCACCACTTTCAAATCTGAGCACTTTCAGTTGTATTCTTTCTTGTTGTGTTTTAATTATCGCTGTCGTTGTTGTGGTTGTCGTTGTTGTTGCCGTCGTTGTTGTTGATGCAATTTTTGTTTCCTTAGTGCGAATATGGAAACGCAGAAGGGGTGAATCCATCTTAACCTTAACGCTAACTAGACAGCCCTTCTATAGATTTATTTGACATAAAGCTAATCAAAACCCTTTGTTTATCGGAGAGATGAAAATGCGCGATTTCAGCGGAACTGTCCCACTGTCTTTTACGTAAGTTATTTTTAAGCGCAGCTCGAGTTCATTTTCTTTTGAAATGTAGGCATGGTATTGGGATACATTTTGTGTGCGGTCGTGAAAGAGGATTTACATAGTACTTTTGCAACGTTTTTGTTCTCTGTAGAGATATTACTGTTTTCTTCAGGCATCAGTGTAGTTGACGTTGCTTAGTCTGGTTTGTTACTGATGCCTTTCTGATCACAACACCGGTATTTATTGTTACTTAGGAAAGGCTCGCCATCCGCTAAAAAAGAAAGAAAAAAAGAAGCCCGTGTCTGGGAAAATGGTGGAACGGGAAAAGAAGTTGCTATACTAGACTACAGTGGTGGCAAGAGTAGCGAGATGAATGGCATGCGGAAGGATGAATCTGATGAAGTGGAAAATCTGGTATGTACTCGGTTTAAGTACTTATTTATTACGAAAATGTTTTCTGTCTTGTTAGTGAAACGCCGATCTAGTTGAAATTCGTTGGGTAGAAACATGCTCCAAATTTTCAGACTTCCAGTTATTTATGAAACTTTCTCATACGAAGCTACTGCGTTTCGGGCATACTTGATCGTTCTTTTTTAAACTTGAGACGGTCAATGGGCACCTTCGGGATACTTCATGTGGTCTTCACGAAATAGAGATAAGAACCGCTGACTCCAAAATGCAGGGATACAGAAATTTATGAACTGACATTTTGAATTGAAGGAATGTTCTTAAAACCTGAAAAAGGAAAGTTAAATTGTGCGGAACGTTGTTACTGTCAGTGATGATAGCCTCATAAAATTTCGTCGAAAATCTGATATGATAGATTTCATACGACGAGTTTACATGTTAATGAGTTTATTTCTTGTGATGCAAAGACTTGCAATCTAGGAGAGACCATGAGTCAACTCCTGAGCTTAAGTTAAAAGTTTATGAAACCTAATGTTTTGCAGCATCACATCTGTAGTGTTTTTTTTTTTTCAATTTACTGGCATGCACGTATGATATCTCCCTATAATGGGGTTTTGGTTGCGATGTCCGTTATTTCATTCAATATTTTTTTTCGTTTACACAGCGTTCATTTGTGGGTACAATGGGTGGGGAACTGAAACCCATGGATTATGAGAGTGATTCAGAGGCGGAGGAAATTGATGTTGAAGAGAATGTAGAAGGAAACGAAAACACTACACGATCCAAGTAAGCCATTTTCTGCCATTTGTGTAGCAAGTGAAGTTAACTTTCCACTAACTGGATAGTACTGGACTCTTTGACTGGAGGTGTTTTATTCCCACTCAAGAATCAGTGGTTCCGTTTTTCTGAAATTGATCGAAGTTTGGAGTTAAGGAGTGTATTTTGCACCGTTGAACACACTTCCACTTCCAATTCTTCCAGTTAAATGATTATGCTGGTGGTTCAACTTAAACCTGTGCTCTGCAGTCAAGTCGCTGGGAATATACTCACATAGTGTTTAGAAACTATTTCTACTTAGGTGGAACGCGGATTGAAAGGAAAATAAAACTTTACGTGTGCTGAAGTCAAAAGTTCGATATCGTCAAATAAAAAGCCATTTAGGGAAATATCTTCTCGAATGAGGTAGTGTTTGGAGGACGTTAACAAGACAGCTGTCGTGGAACTGCGTCAGTTCTCGTACATAAACCAGTGACATCCGCTTCCCTAATATAACGGTTCACAATTAGTTAGGTAAAATGAATTTTAATGAACTTCCAGCCCCGGCGACGTCACCTCACTTCAGTACCTTAGGGACCCCTAACCTAACCCTCATTAGTATTCACTCCTGGGGCACTCCTCAATCCCTCCAACTCGTACCTACTACCCCTAACAACGAAACATCCAAAACACAGTGCTGTCGTTCTTGACAACCTTTCAATTTTTGATACCCTTTCGAGACACTTCATTTTAGAAGCTATAGGGGAAACGTTTCTACTTCTTTCGGAAATTGACGTCTGACATCGCCGTAAAGGATTCGAAAAAAGTCGGAAAATGGTTGGAGAGCGATTTCGGAAGGGGATTGGGCACCCGTCACAGTGCAAGTTCGACAAGAGTATCTTGGGATTATTGATGAGGCGTATATCGGGAGGGGTAAAGTTAGGGAGTCCCCCTTCATTGAATACTAATGAGGGTTAGGGTATGAGTGAAAATTGATCATGAAATTCTTCATGTTTCATTGAAACATAGCGATCGTGTGTGTGCAGTGGCAACCTAGATTAGAAGATAAAATACGTCGTCGTCTTTTCAGTCAATCGTAACTCTTATTCCTCAAATTTGTGAATCAAATGTCATGCCACCAAATGTTTAAAGCCAGAAACCGTTCTACATGTATTACACATACGCTTGACATCGTCGAACTGTTTGCGAGATCATTTAAATATAGCTACATGTATCAACAAATGCGAAACGTGTCGAAAATTAAACAATCCGAAGAGTCAATCTATAAGGTTAAAAGAACTGCAGTTGCGAAAAGATTTACTGTTTATATTTATGAAGTTGCAGACATTGGGCTTGCAATTCCTACTTGAAGTAATGCATTATTTTTATACATTTATTCCTAGTGAATCAAATGCAAAGGATTCTGGTGGACTTTTTGCTTGGTTCAAGGGATTGGCAGGACAGAAGACATTGACCAAAGAAACTGTTGAACCAGTTCTGGAGAAAATGAGGGAACATTTGATTGGTGAGTATACCAACAGATCAGTTATGTACATGTACTATACGACCCCAAAATTGGTCTTGCTAGTGTTGTTGCATATGGAACTTTACTAATTAACAAGATTACTGGAATTTTTTCCCCAACATTTGTATAGGTATAGCAAATTATCTGTTAAATCAAAAAGTCAGAAGTGCAATAATCTCGTATGTAACTACCATTATTCAATAATTCGGCATTAGTCCGTTTAAATAACGAAGTACACAGATATTCTTTTCTTAATACTAACCAATGCCACTGTCTGTTTGTTGTTGTTTTTAGCTAAAAACGTTGCCTCTGATATCGCCGAGAAATTGTGTGGAAGTGTTGCTACCAAGCTGGAAGGCAAAGTCCTTGGAACATTCAGCAGTATGTGTACTATCTCTGGGTTTAACTGTTTGGTTTAATGTAATCTAAAACTACTGATCCAGCAATTTTAGTGGGTGATCAGAATATCTAACGTGTTACATCTGCAAGCTTAATTGGGTCACTGGACGAAAAACTTTCTTCGAAAGAACACACACTGGTATCGCCAGTTTAAGAATCTCTGAAGTGATTGGATTACTTGGTCGCAGAAGATCATTGGTTAAAAAAAAGAAGCTAACTTCATTTCAATTATTGTAGCGTAGTGTGTGTAAATTGTACTAAACTATCACGGACATAACTAGCAAACCTACAATCTCGTGATGCTAGAGCTATAACAGGCGCTACCCATTTAATAAGGTCAAGTAAAGTCGTGCCACGTGAGGCTGAAAAAATTTAAAAGGACGACGTTTTAGGCAGGTCGTTACATTAATATTTAAGTCAAAAACTAACAAAACTATGCAAGAATTAAACTTACTTTAATTAGTGTCGTCGCCGTACAAGGTTTCCTGAACTCTTTGTAATCTTTACATCCGCAGTATATTTCAAATGTTTCAGGTGTTTCTTCTACTGTAAAATCTGGTTTGGAGGAGTCTCTCGTCCAAATTCTTTCGCCCCAAAGACGCGTTGACATTTTACGTGATGCAATGGCTGCCAAACGCCGTGGTCGCCCTTATTCAGTCACCTTCTGCGGTGTAAATGGTGTTGGAAAGTCCACGAACCTTGCAAAGGTACAGTTTGAACTACAGCTATTATTATGGAACATATTTCTAGTTGCGATAAATGTTTGGATTACTCATGTGATGGGCTGACATTTGTCAGAATCCGCTTGGAGTAGTGTTTAGTGAAGATGAGTCGGTAATGGCATTCAAGATACACAACGCAGTCGGTTAGTTCTTGTTGTATTTAAGAAGTAGTTCATTCTTCAGCTAGCTCTTTCAAGTTATGCATGCACGCATGAAATGGGGGAGCACGTTGAAAGGTATGAGTTTTTTTTCCATTGCGCAACTGACAAAAAGAAAACACGTAAATAATTTTTGTTAATCGCTTATTAATAAAGGCAAGAGAGCTTTTATTTGCTGGTCCAAAATCTTGGAATGTACTTAAAATTTCCCATACCACTTTAAGGCAATTTGGCGACGGGAAATCAAAATGTGGAGCAGCGATAAAGTAGTGTCGCTTCATTAAAACTTGTTATTAAAAAAAAAAAGAAAAAAGAAAGAATAAAAACGAAAAGATTAAAGTGTGTCCATAATTTTGTAATACGTTATATCAGGCTCGAATGAGTTATCATTGTTCATGCCTTTATATTTTCGAAACTCGACTACTGTAATTCCTTGTTGTATGGTGCGCCTAAGTAAATTGTCCTAAAGCTACAGCGTATTCAAAACTCGGCTGCTCGTTTACTAACAAATACGAAAGGTATTGTTAGTGTATAAAGCTCTTATTGACCTTGCTCCGCTGTATTTAAAGGAACTTATACATTACCATTCCTCGGAACGATCTCTTAGGTCGGTGTTCATGTTCCAAAATCAAGAAAAAGAATTTACGGTGATAGATCCTTCTACGTTGCTGGACCAACATTATAGAATAAACTGCCATTTAATCTCAGGAAAAGTGCTTCATTATCCATTTTTAAAACATCTTTTAAGACTTATCTCATTAATTTGTTACTTAATAGTTTTTAACTTAATAGTTTTGTAAGTTGTAATTTATTTTTGTAGTATTGTAAAGCGCCGAGAACATTGGTGGAATGTGCGTTATAGAAATGTTATGTTATTATCATTGTTTTGTGGTAGATCTGTTTTTGGTTGTTGGAGAATAAACTTCGTGTAATGATTGCTGCATGTGATACATTCCGTGCTGGTGCTGTGGAACAACTACGTACTCACGTACGTAAGTTGAACTCATTGCATCCTCCTGAGCAAGCCAATGGACTGCCGTCAGTAATGCTTTACGAACGGGGTTACGGGAAGGACGCAGCTTCCATTGCGATGGATGCAATTAATTTTGGTATGTAAATGTCGTGTATGCTGTGGAGTAAGACTCAACCTAACGAAAAATAGGAAACGCATTTTAAGTGAACTTGGTTGGTAGTTGAGCCACGTTTATTAAGGTGCTTATTCTGCCGACCTTTTGTTCAGTTAGCTTTGTCATTAATGGCTACCCCTGATGACCTATTTTACTTGGTGTAATCACAAACCAAATTTATTCTGTCTCCATGATGTAAACCTGCAAGTCTCTGGTGAGAAGTATTTGTTGCATGATTAATTTTGTGTCCTCTCAGAGTGTCCACACGTGTAATACAAACTAGGGCTTTCCATAAATGTATTTTTGCAACTCCCTTGACATGCTAAGATAATCTAGAATTCATCCATAGTTCGTAATGGACGTTTGGTGCAATTTTGGAGAACTTCAAATGCTTTTTATTACATTAATCATATAGGGGGCAAAATTACTCGATTGTGATTGGGTAATGAGGAGGGCAGTTTTTCTTAATTCAGGGCAAAATTACTCTTACCTGATTGGTGGAGACGCAGGAGCGGGAAAATTTACTTTTTTAGAGCAATAAGAAATGGTTTCTCGCTTTGTTGAAGCCGACAACGATTTAATTGAAGAATTTAAAGCTTCTAGTGAAAACGTGAATACTAGAAAGAGTACCAATTTATGGGTTGGAGTTTTAAAAAATGGGCAGTGTTGAGAAACGTCGGTGAAAACCGTTTCTGAGTAGTTTTTCACGTTGGGCTTTGGTTGACACTTAAGTGGCTTCCTCATGTTGTTCACGTGCGTAGTCAATTTATTTATGAATAAATTTTGCCCCCTATATAATTAACAGGTAATCACATCGTTCCTTGCAAACTTGTGCAACTTTGAAAACACGCGTGAAATTAAACCTTAATTTTACTCGGCCCCATGCGATTACCTATACTAACCTAGAATAAACAGTAGATAACTATGATCCAGGCGGAAAACACAGTCTTAAAATAAATATTAATGCCCAACATAAAGCACCCAGGAAGGCCCTCTTTTCATTTTTAAAATAAAGCTTATTGTTCCAACGTTTCGTGAAAGTCTTATGATTCAAAAGCTTAACCCTCCAATAAACGCTAGCCTTAGTTCCATTCGTTTGTCTTCATTCTATTGTGTCTTGTTTTGCTTTACCATTTGTTTCAGTTTCACACTTCCGTACACCTTGTGCATTTTTTACGCTTTGACACCTGATACTTGATTGAGTGTAATTAGTATTAAAATACTCAGTAATAATTCATAAAGAAAACACAAAAGAAATTAGCTCTTAACTAGTATCCTGTAAATCGGATATAGAATTGTCTTGATCGTGTAAAATTTTCGTTGGATTTTCTGTTAAAATTTCCTAAAACTTCGATACTGCTAGTAAACGTAGAATTTAAATGTATCCGTAATGTAAGCAAGATACAGTATTCGCGTCCGGATTGCATTGGACTTACTAGGGCTCGCCTTGTAAATTCCGTTTAATTCGGTCGCTTATATGGTATCTATTACTTACAGAACTGTGGCCTATTTAATATTTATTCTCTGATGATGTTGCGAGATGCAACGAGACGTTAGAACATTAAACTTCATTTTAAAATAAAAGGCTAGTTTTTCTTCGTGTTTTATGTTGGGCAGTAATATGTATTTTTAAGATAACTTTTACTCATTTATAGCCCGTGAGCAGCGATTTGACGTGGTACTGATTGACACAGCTGGCCGTATGCAGGACAACGAGCCACTTATGCGCTCCTTATCAAAGGTACAGTTTTAAATTTGTCTTTATGAGTAACTGTAGGTCGGGTAAATTTTCTTGTTTTGGCTCAAACACTTTTTAGATCAATTTTCGATACTTTGAAAATGGCATCAGTATGCACAGTTTTTCGGTGAGACCAGGTACACACGTTAGTTAGAAAGGTTTCGATGTGCAAGAACTGCGAAGATTTTCAAGATTAGCTGAGGAACATAATTCAGTTGCGAGGTGCAGTGCCTGTGTTAGTCTTTTTCTGAAAGTTAGTGGGTAGTTAAAATAAAAGTTCTATTTGTCTTTTTTCAAAAAAATTGGGGAAAAAAGACAACGCAATAGAAGATGATTAGTTACGTTATCGAAGCAATTCCCTAACCCTAACGTAAACTGTCGCTATTGATCCTAACACTAATATGAACACCTTAAAGTGTGAAGTATCTCGCTTGAGAATGAATTCAGGATTAAGTCCACTTATGCACGTTTGATATCCGTATAGTATTTTAGGTTTCAAATCATGAGTTCACAAGGTCTTGATTTTGCTAGTTTGCTTCATACTTTATTTTCTTGAGGCTGTTATTGTTACTATGTTTCTCATTGTTACTGTCATTGTCATTTGACATTATAATTTTTACTGCACTATATTATACATAGCTGTTGAAAATCATAACGGTGGTTGTTAATGCTATTATAGAATGAGATTTAAATAATTAGACTCTGAAACTGCACCATGTGCCATTATTTTCAACTAAAAAATTATGATAGTCGAAGTTTATCCACGCTCTCTTTTTTGATTTCGATAGCTAATCCGAATAAACGATCCTGATTTGATATTATTTGTTGGAGAAGCTTTGGTGGGAAACGAAGCTGTTGATCAGCTTACTAAATTCAACCAGGCCTTAGCGGATTATTCTTCCCAGGAGAATCCTCGGTTGATTGATGGCATACTTCTTACCAAGTTCGATACCATTGACGATAAAGTAAGTGCTTAATAACTGTGATTTAGTTTGATTTAAGCTAGAAAGGCATGTTTTAGAATTAAACTAATTACTGTACGAAGCCACCTCGAAGAGGGTCCCTTCTACTGACGCTATATTGTCACCATCAGAAAGGGACGAGGACATTAAGAAGTCAATTCTTTGGCACATTACACCAAATTATGAGGAGCCGTCATTCTGTAAAATACAAAACAATTGTGCTCTAAATGTTGTTAACATTTTTATTGATTCTACGTTTTGACTAATTTACAGTTGTAATATGGATTCCTGATGATGACCAAGTTAGTCGAGACGTACAATCAATGGAAATGTTAACAACATTTGGAGTTAGCATTGCTTTGTATTATATTAAAATACTGAGTGGTTCCCACAACTTCGTCATTCTGTGTGGAATCAAATTCGACATTTCGTGAATACGAATTAGCAAACTTGTGCACGTGGAAATTATATAGAGAATAATACGTGGGCTCGCGGAGATATGGAACATTATATTCGAGTGTTCAGTTTGATCTAACGTATAGTCTAAATTGAGGATTAACCATCTGGAAAGTTTATGTCTGGTTTTGTTCCACAAAAAGCTCGTTTTGTTCGCAGAAAATGAACGTCCGGCAAACGAATTGAAATCAACAAACCATCACCGAGATAAGAATTATAAAACAGCGGATCTGATTGATTTAATAAAATATGCTACGCGGCTTTTCATTGGATCGTTGAACCAACATCTTAACATGTAAAAATTTCGTATCTTTTACGTGTGTGGTTATTTTTTTCAGGAGCCGAAAACGTTGCATCACTTATGTTTATGAAATATGGTGAGGACATCTGCCCCTGTTTCAAGACAATAAAACGCAGCTTAAGATACACAATGGATTATAGCGAACCTGTTAGCATCCCTTAGCTTCCAGGGAAAGTTTCACGCTAAATGGAAGGAAACTTGTAGATTTTCCTCCAAAATGATCTCAAAATGCAGGAAATACACCTTAAATTTTCAAAATCTTTCGGAAGCATTCCCTCAAACCCCAGTATTCGGTTACGGGTACACCTTTGGATCAGCTGCCCGTCCTTTTCAGCATCAGGTTCTTCTATGGGTGCTGAATGAACGTTCATTCATCCAGATCGCTCATGCAAGATCATTCATCCAAGCATGTTACCCCTATGGTTGCTAAATTCGACTTCTGAATGTGCTGGCTAAAACCAGGCGATTTTATTTAGCAGGGGAAAAGTCTAGCACTAGCCCAAGCATTAAATCAGAACCTGTTTTGACCGATTAAACCAGACCAATGCTCGTTTTAATCCATTTTTACGTTTGCTCGCTCTTTTAGGTTGGTGCCGCTATATCTATGACCTACACAACAGGACAGCCAATTGTATTTGTGGGAACCGGACAGACCTATACTGACCTAAGGAATCTTAATGCAAAGGCAGTAGTTCATGCACTACTCAGAGCCTAATGCGCATAGTGTTTTGTCGTTTTGTTCTTACTGGTTTGTCAGGATCAATATTATTGTCCTTGTCAGTTCATATTAATCTAATGTGTCTGCTAACAGTGTACTGTGATAACCAGTTGACGATAAGTTACTGATTTTTGTGAACAGTTACTGCCGATTGAATGGTACTCCGTTGAGAAATGTGCCGGATCAGGATACCGTTATCCAACTGAACACAAAACTTTACATCACGAAACAACCTTTACATGGTAGTTTTATACCATCTGTAGCATAACTCAAAATTTCGACTGGAAATTGGACTTCCTTTCGAATTAAATTTGAATTGAGTTAAATTACAGATGTTTCGTTGGTGTGAAAGGCAAATAAATTAGCATACTGTAGTTATGGGTCTTCACCAATGTCTCGCTTGATCTTTTGCTCTGTGCCTGGAAATGTTGGTTCCTAAAAGAAATAAACTGTGAAAACAGGTCGACCTATGTTTGCGTGTAAACCACTGCCTACCTGTTCTTCATGTTTAAATGTTTTATGACCTAAAGAAGAAGTCTACAAAATTCTCCAGCCCGCAGTCTCTTGTTACAAGTGCGGAAAGGCTTAGGAAAGGTAAATTTTACCAAAACAACTACTTGAAAGGGAAGGTAACAATCGCAGATTTTGAAAGTGGACTGGTATGGTAGTCCTTTGGGAAGTGAATTTGACTGCAGCATCCCGTGTTCAACGTAATATTTGTGAACTGCTAAGAAATGCATTGTTAGATGAGTAGATTACTGAAACTTCACTGCCTCTGGCACGTACTGCCCCTATATACTTGACGAAAGAGACGATGCATCCGATATTCGCTCTGCATTTAAGACTTTTTTTATGTCTCAGCCTTGTCACATCGGGACAATACAATCGTGCGAAATTCAGAAAATTTCAAATCTTTATTTGAATGGTCCATACAGTTAAGTTAGATGTTCCATCCTTTTGTAGAAAAGCTCTGGGAATCCTGAGATATTAATCCTTTTTTCACGTATACGATCATATATGTAATCCTTGACAGCGGATATGTATTTTTTATTTCACTGAACTGTTCGGAGGATAGTGTATTACTTTTCACCTTATCTGATCACCCGTGGCTCCTCCATCCCATAAGTGTATGATAAGTTCCGTGATTTTAACCATTTCATAAAAGCCAAAGGCATAGTATCATTATCTTGTCAGGTTTAGTCCTGAACCTGTTCCCAATATTTAAGTTACCATACTTGAAATGCTGAAGTACATGAAAGTAACCAGCAAACATTGTTTTAATGAAGGCGACTGAGACGCCTGGCCGGAATCGGAGTCGAGTTCTAAATATTACTGCCATATAGATAACCTTTCACACTTGTATATATCACATTTAATACTCCGATGATGTTATGAGTCTCATAACAGAAAGTTAGTAAATCAAATATCCTTTTTTAGAAATGCGTTCGTTTACTTCTGAACGATGGTTTTATTAAAGGTTATTACCTTACAAAATGATTTGCAACACCACATACTGTAATGAAGTAGGTCCTACAGATCGAATTCAGTGAAGTCAGCACCAAGAGCAATCTAGTTAGTTCCCGTCCTACTGACCGATCACGAGACCGCGTCCTTCTGGGAGGAGCTACAGGGGACCACAAATTCTTTACCTGGTGTACTTACCATTTAGGGACTTTGTTCTACTCTAGCTAACTTAAGACTATTTTACTTGTGAAATAGGGATATGCCGGCTGGTGGCTCTTGAACGGCTATTTTAGGTGAACCTTGTCATCTCATACCATGTGAGAGAAATGCTTTTCTAAGCGAAATACCATTGCGGTCTTCCTCCTTTGGAAAGTTTTCACGGAGAAATTCACCCACCAGGTGTAATTTTGCTTGTACTGATTATCAGGTGACAGGCTTTATTAAAAAAATGTTTCGACAAGCCATAGGAAGTCACTGATTGTTTGTATAGTGATAAAGTCACATCACAAAATTATTGGTTGCACTGTGAAGATAAAGTTGTCTTCGAGGAGTGATTATTCGTATTATTTTCTCGGGATTATATGCAACGCTCAGATGAAACCGAATCCGACCAATGAGTCAAGGAGTTCATTTGAGTTCACTTTGCTTGATCAATGAAAGATTAGTTTCTAGAAGGCTAAAATTTCACGCCATTGTCTCATGACTTAAACGTGATCTCGATCAGCATTCAACTTCTGGAGCAGTGCCAGGCGAAGGGAATATAATTATGGATTGAACTTTGAAAAAGGTAAGTACTAACAGTCTTCAGCTTTTTAAACCCTATCGGCTCAGGTAGCTGATAGGATTATCTGAGCTGATAGGGTTATGCAGTATAAATAAAGGCACTTTAAACTGTTGTTAGTCAATATTTGGTGTATTATAAAATCTGACAACTGCTAAAATTTTTTCCAGCGTGTAAAATCGTGATTTTACTGGCGTTATTTTCGAAAATACTAAACTTTAAGGACAGGATTACTGAAATATTTGGCCAACAAGGGTTAGCGTCTTAGTTCAATTGAAGTGATTTCTCTTCTGCAGGTAATGGCCGTTCATACTTCCGGGTTTGGTTGGGGCAAGATCCGTCCATCGTTCCTTCAATGGCTCAATAACCCAAAATGGCTACTTGTATTTCTTTGTATGACCTTCATGACAATGCAGTTGGTTGTTAGTGGTGCGTATTCTGTATCTGTCTCGACTGTCGAAAAGCGGTTTGGTTTGTCAAGGTGAGACCAGCGTCCGCATACGTAATCACCATTCTACCCAGGGGCGGACTGGCCATATGGAGCACCGGGAGTTTTCGCCGGTGGGACGGTCGATCTGAAGGCCAGTGGCCCAGTCGATCGAAGGGCCGCTGGGGAGTATTTAAAACATTTTACAACAGATTTCTTAAAAATCACCTCTCAGAATACAGGAAATAGCATTTCTGAAACTCAAAATTTCAAAATTTCCCGGGGGAGCATGCCCCCGGACCTCCCTAAACGTGCCTCTCTTCTTCCCAAAATACTGGTTGTGGGCCGGTCCATCAATACTTCCCGGTAAAAGTTTCGAGCCCAGTCCGCCCCTGATTCTACTTAACTGATTTCATAGTTTGGTTCTAAGTTTCGTATGAAATATACACAAGTAAATACGCACAGTTGGTTCACCGTTGCTGCGAGGCCGGAACGATACCCTCTTAACAACGTCATCTATCATGATAGTGTTGTCACAGCGTATTTTAGCCGTCAATACTGGACCAATTTATTTTCAATACATCAACAACGTAACCAGTACTACACATGGCTGTTCTGTCACTGTTTAGTTTTTTTTTTCCTTTTACCAAATATTATGACGTCAGTAAGTCCAGACTGCAATGAGCATTACTACTATTTCATCAATGGTTTTCACCAACCCCTCAAATTTTCCCTACAGTTTTCCTTTTCATCTTCTCTTTCTGTCTTCGTTTCTGTCTTTCCTTTCCGTTACTCCTTCTTTCTCGTCTTACCTCAACTTTTCCTCGCTTTCTCTCTTCCTCTTTTTCATCTTTTCTTCTTTTCTTCTCTCCTCTGTTTGTCCGTTCGTTCCTTAGTAGTCCCTTCGTTCCTTTGTTCTTTCGTTTCTTTGTTCCTTCGTTCGTTTGTTCCTTTGTTCTTTTGTTCCTTCGTTCCTTCGTTCCTTCGTTCCTTCGTTTTTTCGTTCCTTCATTCGTTCCAACGTTCCTTCGTTTCGTTCATTTCGTTTGGTCCTTCCTTGCTTCCTTTCTTCCTTGTTTCCTTGCCTCCTTGCTTCCTTCCTTGCTTCCTTCCTTGGTTCCTTGGTTCCTTGGTTCCTTGGTTCCTTGTTTTCTTGCTTCCTTGCTTCCTTGCTTCCTTCCTTGATTCCTTCCTTCCTTCCTTCCTTGCTTCCTTACTTGCTTCCTTCTTTGCTTGCTTCCTTCCTTGCTTGCTTCCTCCTTACCTTCTCTTCTTTCTTTCTTTCTTTCTTTCTTTCCTTCTTTCCTTCTTCCCTCCTTTCCTCCTTTCTCTGCTTCATCATTTCTCTCTCCAGTTCACTCTCTCCCTTTAATTTCTTTCTTTTTTCTTTCTTTCTTTCTTTTTTTCTTTCCTTCTTTCATCCTTTCATCCTTCCTTCTTTTCTTTCTTCTGTCTGTATTCTTTCTTTCTTTCTTTCTTTCTTTCTTTCTGTCTTCCTTCCTTTTTTCCTTCCTTCCTTTCTTTCTGTCTGTCTGTCTTTCTTTCCTTATGTCTTTCTTTTTTCTTCCTTCCTTTCTTTCTTTTTTTTCTTTCTTTCTTTTTCTCTTTCTTTCCTTCTGGCTTTCTTTTTTCTTCTTTCTTTTCTTTCTTTATAATGTACGTTCACATGATATCTTGAAAAGTCTTGGTTGGCAAGACCTTGCTACGAGACGATTGATAAATAAAGGATGTTGGGTTTATATAAGTTTAAATAACCTAACTCCGAATTATTTATCAGAATTATTTGTTCCAGTAGATCAAGGGCATTCTTATAGTTTGAGAAATCATGATGTCAATTTATCATTACCAAAGCCCAAAACTGATTATTTGAAAAAAAGTTTTTGTTACGATGAAGCAAAGTTATGGAATACTCTTCCAAGTGAATTAAGAAATAGTACATCCTTCAATTCATTTCAAAAGTGTTTAAAAAGTCATGATTGGTCTCACCTTTGATTTAAAGATTTTTAATATAGTAGTCTATTTAATTCATATTAAATAACTTATACGGCTTACTTGTAAAGCTGTTAGTAAACTGATGTAACACCGTCGTTAAATAAAGTTTATCTATCTATCTGTCTGTCTATCTATTTAGGTACCTTTTGTCTTTCTTTCTTTTTTTTTCTTTCTTTTTTTCTTTCTTTCTTTCTTTCTTTCTTTCTTTCTTTCTTTCTTTCATTCATTCATTCTTTGTCCGACTGTTTCTTTTTTTCCTTCCTTCCATTTTTCGTTCCTTCATTTCTTTTTTCTTGTTTTTTTCCGTAGATCTTCCTTTCTATCTTTATTTTGGCCTTTATATCTACAAAACTTTTCATCTGTCCATCGATCAATCCCTCCACCTACCCGACTTCTCAGCAACAAACCCACCCAGATACCTACCTTTCAAACTTTGTATCGTCCTTCGTATTATTTATTTATTTATCTATTTATTTATTTATAACTTAATTAATCAATTAATCGATTTATTAATTTATTTATTTTATTTATTTATTTATTTATTTATTTGTTGTTCACATTGCCAGAAACGTCAAATTAGAAGCAGGCCCTAATTAGTTTTATTCAATCTAAACTGATAACTTACAAAGTCATTGAATTTCTTTTTGTTTTGATCACAAAAGATGACACAATTAACCAGCCAATTAATAAATGTTGAACTTCAAGATATTCATTCCTGAAATAATATTCCTTTTTTGAGTAAAAGTAAAGGTAAAGTGCCTTTATTTATACTAGATAACCCCATTAGCTACCTGAGCTGCACTCCCTAGAGGTCCAGCGAGAGCCACTCCCCACGGGTCCAGTGTTATTACAGGAGGATTAAGTCACGTTAGCAAGCATTGTAAATTACTGCATCGCTGAGGGATTCTGATCATGTATCGATTATAATCCATCATCAGTTCACTACTACATCACGTTATGATCATCAATTCGTGAGTTATAGTAAAAGTTCTTCGTATGGCATCTGCACAGGTCAACTGCAAGAAATATTTATTTTTTGAGAAGAACAGAAAGACAATAGTTATTTAAAGCATGACTTCGGCTGAAAATTTTTGTATTCAATCAAGTTTCAGAAAATGTAATAAAAAGGAAAACCGACTGTTATTTTCTTTTAGACGCCAATCCACGTTATTGTAAGATTCGAATATTTACCTTCCCACAGTTATTTAACCAGCTTATCTCACGCAATTATTTGGTTGAAAACACAGTCCAAAAATTATTTGGAAGAAGCTCGCTAATGGTCAAAGCAGTATAAAGTGGCGAAACTCTGCTCATTAAAAAGGTTAAAAAATAAGCAACGTATTTTATGTAGTTTTAATATTTTTCTGTCAAATTTTAGCTCCACCTCAGGACTTATAACAAGTATGTTTGACATTGCGTGCTTGACTGTCACGGCATTTGTCAGTTATTACGGTGGACAACAGAGCAAGGCAAGATGGTTGGGATCTGGGCTGCTCGTTATTTCACTTGGAAGTCTCATCTTTGTATTACCTCATTTTATCATCGGACCATATGATCCAGGTACAGCATACAAAGTTCCTTTCAACAGCTTCTTTCGGTAGCAGTCGTTAAAGCCATACTTCTTAATACATGGCGTTTAGATTAAATGGGAATATGGTGCGGGATCGAGATGCAACTAAAAGGAAAGAGGTTATGAATTAGACTAGTGGAGACTTTCACACTTCATCACTATGCTCAGCCGGCAGCCACTCCTGGCAACACATCTTGGGTCCAGTTTTAAGCTAAGGGCTACCACTCGCATAGTTTTTCTTCCCTTAGCTGTAACAACATTGGTAATGGTGACGGTCTTCCTAGTCACCAATCTTGGAACTAGTGCTCCATCTCGTTTAATTTGTGACCTTTGTGACAATAAGTTGTTCCAGTTGCAAATCTAGTCTAGTGCTCACCAAACAGTATAAGAAGTAGAGGTGCTTGTCGAATCAGATTGACAACCCTGAAATCTGTAGGTTTGTAAAGCGTCCAAAGCATTTTTATTACAATTTTTGAACTGCTTGTGCCTACAAGTTTTGGTTCTTTTCGGTTCGGGAGAAATTTTGGTTCGAGGGATTTATACTTTCCTACGGAAATAAATTAGACTGTGGTCACTTTTTCTCTTATGTTTCAAGTCCTAAGTAATGACAATCTGAGGCCTGTTGATAAATGCCAAGTCAATAAGAGTACTTGATGTTTCAGTCATTCAAGTTGGTTCTTTCATTATCTGCTCAAATTAATAGGTTAATATGAAACGAAAACTTTCACAATTAACCTTCACTGCCGAAGTCAACTGAAATCTCGTGCACTTAAATTGGACAAAAACTCTCCTCCAATCCCTGTGGACTCGGTAACTCAACAGGTAGAGCGGCGGACCGGTATCCCGAAAGTGCGAGTTCAAATACCGCTCGAGTCAACTTTTTCAGTTGACTTCGGCAGTGTAGGTTAATTGTGAAAGTTTTCGTTTCATAATACCCTGAGGATGATTCTGAAATAGAATTAATAGGTTAATTTATGGACGTTCGATGTTGATTAATTAGTACGCGTCACATTTTTGTCTTTTGTAATGTATCCAGTCACAATTGATATTTCCTGTATTACTTTCTTGTTCTCATAATTCAGTTGGGTTTTTTTTTTAACCCACTTGTCGTAATCGTCAAAATGATCAATTGTTGGAACTGGTGGTCTATAGCACGAGTTTGGGCATAGTTACTAGTAACTATGGTTTGGGTGGCATGGTTACTTGACCACGTGACCAATATTGACCAATTTTAAACATTTCTCAAGTTTTGACAGCCAAAGCCCACAAGTTTAATTCAATATCGTGTGAATATTTTCTGGGTTAATGATTCCGCAGACACTGCTACTGGATTGACGTCGCGTGACCTGTCTGTGCAAGTGGTCTATTGGATCGTTAACTGCAGACTTATAGTGTTAAGCCAAGATGGCAGGACCATGGCTGCCCAACGATAGTGACTGTGCAAGCTAAGTAAACCAGGTGGGTGGGGGGGGGGGGGGGAAGCCGGACAAATGGCTCAGGAGACTGAAATCACCACTCGAAATTAAATATCCCTCCATGAGCGACCATGACACGCAGGAATGAAATTGTCGTCCCTAGCCGACTTTCTTCTTTTTTATCTGCAGTCAATGACATTGAATCAAAATTTCGTGCTCAAGCTGCCACAGAATCATTTTACTCTTGCATTTACTGTAATGTAAACTGCTCATCGCACGAGATCCACAACCTCTTCACTGGCGTTGTCGTATACTTTCGCATCTATTTTTCTCACCACGAATAGTAGCAGTGGTAGGAAGCAGGAAATAGTTGGGTTATAGCACCTGCAGCTACTTGACCAAACCCACATTTAGCAAGCCGCATTTAACAGTACCAAAGCTAAAACCTTGTCATGGGAAATACTGGTCCTTTCGCCTCACATTTTATTCAACTTTTCTGCATTTTCAGGGGTTGAGAAATCCGTATTTCCTTCTCTTTGTCAAATGAACTCTACTAACACCTCAAATGGCGAGTGTGATTCAACAACGTCCACAAACAATCATTGGTACTATGCTGCCTTACTCTGCGTTGGAATGCTGGTCGTAGGATTTGGGGGCTCACCAATTTATGTTCTCGGGGTTGCATACCTTGATGAAAGTGTGAAAAAGAATGTCTCGCCGATGTATCTTGGAATTTTTACTTCTTCAGGAATTTTGGGTAAATATCGGTAGTCGAGTTTTTTACAGTAATGTAAAAATTTAATCAATGACAAATGTCTTGGGGCAGCTCAACTTGTTGCGCAAAGTTTCGTATCCTACGTATTTCCCATTTTATTTAGTCAATGTTGGTGACTCCATTTTACGTTCATTGAATTCCAGTTGTCCTATTTAAAGTCCGGTTTAAACGTCGAATATTTCATTCGCCGAATATAACACCGATTAAGGTCGACCCAAATTATCATATTCGACTTCAAACGTCGAATTTAAAGTCGAATATAATAGGATCATAAACCGTTAAAGCAAACATAGTGGTTAGCAGATTCTGTGACAATATCAAAGAAACATGGCGAAACCGAAAGGAGAACGATTGTTTAGTATTTATATAGTCATTCGAGAGTCAAGAAGATGGCGAAGAATGATAACAGGTACTTTATAATATTTTATGATGAAAAGAAAAACGCCTAGTGGAGATTTGTGCGCTTCTGCTTTTGCGAGCAATCCTACATTAAAATAATTTATGCACTATATTCGGCGCATGAAAAGTTTGACGTTTGAATCAACGTCGCACCGAAGTCGTTTTTTTCGACCTGACCAGTCGAATAAAACAACAGGTCGCATTTAATCAAAACTTTCAAATTTAATTGATTCAAACATCAAACTTTTCATGCACTTGATTGATGAATTGTATTCAGCGCATGAAATATTCGACGTTTGAACCGCGCTTAACATTTACAGGAAGGGGAAGGAACGGAGTGACGATAATATATTGTGACGAAGACTGTAATTAACACTCTCAAGAAGAGCAATGCTCTGACAGATATCTTTGGCCTTTTCAATCTGTGGTTGATCATGTATTCAGGTCACGTGTTTTCTGATGAGCAAGAAAAATTCTTGAACTCATTGATAAGTCATAAGAAATACAGCTTCAAGTTGGTTCTTTAAGATTTACGAAAAATAGCGTAATTTGTGAATTGCTGCCATGGCCAGACATCGGAAGACTGTCGCTAGGAAGTATGCGCATTGAATTTCTTAACCGACAATTTTAAGATGGCGGCTTTAGATTTATTTGGGCCAAATGCGAAAAACGTATTTTTGTCATATGTCGTTTAGAATTCCTACAAATGCACGTCTACTGCATTAGTAAATAATACAAGCTTACTATTTACCATTCAGGAAATTCTGTGTTAATGGGGGGGAGGGGAAATTTTTAGACCAATGTACCGACAAGATGTTACCAATGTACCGAAAAATGTAATTAAGGAAAAATCAAAGTTAACCAAACCGAGAGTAGAAAAAAATTTGAGTCGCACAAATGTATCAACTTGATAAACGCAAGCACAAAGTCTCTCTTCACTGATTCATCAATTAAACACTAAAAGTAATTAAAAAACATTAATAATTCATGAGGAAAATACAAATGAAAATCATAGCCGTATCGTGTCTTTATATCTGATAAAAACACGCTTACTTTTTTCTTCCAATTTCGTCGGCTTCGGAAACATAAATTTTCAAACTTTCTTCGCGAATTAAAGTATGAAGGGATTTGTTTTTTAAGCGGTTAAAAAAACTCGCAGTACTTGCTTTATCAGATCTAAAACACTCAGCTAATTGCCTCCTGCTTTATATCCGATAAAGCACACTTGCTCGATTTTTAAACATTGCTTAACGACAACAACAAGACATCAAGTATTATACACATTCTACGTTTACAGTATCATCTTTCTGGAGCTTCTTTCTGCGAAAAAGGAATAAATCATTTCTTTTTTGCCGGCTCTGGCTGGTACAATGGTATTAAATTTTGAATATGATTTAACATAATTGTGTGCGCATCACGTGAGCTATGATGTGTACCTACATATCTTCTTTTTCGGTCATCACCGCTACCACAACCACTTTGTACTGAGGGTTGATCGGATCTATCATTTTTGTCTGTTAAAAAAGAGTAGAATTCCTAACGAACATTTTGTACTAAACACCCTTCCTATACTTAACCTTCGCTGGAGCTTTTAACAATTTTTTATTTTGTAATTCAAAAGCAAGCAGAATCCGCGACAGACAAGCTCAATGTCCCGACAAATGTACTGGATGTACCGACAGACCTAGTCAGGACGAAAAGTGAGGGGGCTACAGTCCCCCTGCTCCTCCCCTCCCCCCCCCCCCCCACCTTGGCTACGCTAATGAACATGGCGTAAACAAGCAAAATATCACTAACTGGAGTTTATTTTAAAATTTATCAAAAAAAAGCTTTTGTTCTCGTAAATTCTTTATATTGCTTTCATATAAAATCCACTTTATAATTTCATGATGCCTGATGTTCCACTTGTTGGGCTATTAAATTTCCATTTGCAATGAAGCATTTCTATTGAAAGCTCTACATTACCATAGGCTGGTAAATACTGACTCGTTCAGAAATTTCGCCCGCAGATCAAACCACTGCGCCGTGCTGCCTGTCCTGAAATTCTGGCCATGTAACAGTCCGTAACTCATATAGTTTGAATCATCCCCAGGGTAACATGAAGAGAAAATTTCATGAACTGAGTCGTAGTAAAAAAATAAGAGCCCAGATCAATATCTTAAGGAGGAAACCCATGAATAAATGAGACAAACGGTAAGATATTGAGATATTGAACTGCGCTCTTATTTTCTTAGTACGGCTACGTTTACCGCCCGGAAAATCTATAGCTTCGTTTCATGAACTGACCTACACTGCTAAAGTCAGCTAGAAAAGTTGACTAGTGTGGGATACGAACTCGCATCTTCGGGTAGAGCCTAGTCCACACGAGCACATTTTCTGTGGCAAGTTTTTCGGTGATCATTTTTAATTGCTCGTATACATCAGAAAATTAGCCCGAATTTAATGTGACAAATGCATTTGCTGGCGCGCCAGTTTTTATGTGGCAAAGAAAAAATGTCATATGCAAAAGATTGTTTGGGTGTACGAGCCGTCAGAGAAAATTTGCCACATACTCAGAGGTTGGCAGCGGCTTCTTCAGTTTTGTCTCCACTGTCCATGGTCATTTCTAACTTATAAGCAAACAATTTTCAACAAAGCATTTGCTGTGATTGTACACGTGCATCTTTGTCACAGAAAACTTGCCATTGGAGATTTGGTCGTGGGGACAAGGTTCAACAGAACCGCTGCTCTACCAATTGAGCTATCGAGTCAACTGGGAACAGTAGGCTCGTTTTATCCAATTTAAGTGCACGAGAGATACTCGCCACAACTTAACGCTCGATATCCTTGAGGATATACAGTGTTTCGATTCTATTTTAGAATAATTCTTACGGTAACATGAAGAGAAGATTGCATGAATTGACCCTAACAGTGTAAGTCAATTCATGAAATTTTCTCCTATTGTTATCGGCCCATAGCTTTTAAAAGAGCCTGAGTGCGGTCTGATAATTTTCCAATTACATAATAACCACAAATCTTTGAGTTATTGTCCTCCTCTGTGACAATCGTTCTACTTAAGTCTCCGGGCACTAAACGTTTCGACACTGAATCGATTTCCAATGTTCTGGATATTGACAGCTTTAACGATCGATCCTGTTAAATAGCTGCAAGAATCTGGTCAATGTCAAAATTTGAATCACTTCATTACGAGTTTGTTTAATCTAAATAATGATGGGATTCATGTTTTTTATTGTTTTAAGAGAAGCTCCTCTGAAAAGATTTGGAAAGTGGACAGTGTTTTTCCTGCCTATTTGCGACGTTTTTAATATAGCAGCTCAAATTCAGCGACTATTCGTAAAATCGTATGGAGAACTTCATAGTATTATTTTTTCTCTCTATTAATTGCGCCTTCTTCCATAGTAAACCCTTCTTGAAGTCCATTTTACAATTTTTTAAAATTGATAAAATTTTTACTAAACTACGGAAGAAAATAGCTTTGGAATCATTATGCTTCTCAAGTGAGATGCCTGGACTTCTTTTACCATCAGTTGATGTAGTATTTATTTCCTTTTCGAAGTCGTAGGACATTATTTATAATTTCATAGCTCTCCCAATTTTTTTTGTTGCACACTTCAGTCTAAGAACATTTTTTCAGTTCCGTAATGTAGCTTTAGGACGTTCTTTCATGATAAGCAAACTATTTTCGCCATTGCTCAAATGACAAAACGTTGTAGCTGGTTAATTTTTTTCCAGAGGTTGTTTATGGAGCAGGCAATTTTTTTTGAACTTCAGTCATATTTTTTAAGGTTTTAATGAAAACGAAGAAGTGATGAAAGTGGTGCTGTTCCTATGTTGACAATGATGTCATTTTAATGATGAATAACTTGACAAAATTAAGAAAAATGACATTTCTGTTCGTATTCGCCGGATCGGTATCAGTTATTTAAGGATGTAGACGAGGGATTGAGTGACGTTATTGTGAAATCATCTTAAGGCCCTGTTTACATGAAGGGTAGTTGCCCCTTGGTGGGAGGGTTACTCTGGCCCCGGAGTCAACTTTTAGCTAGAGTTTACATGGGGGGAAAAAGTTGCCCATATCTCATTTGACTTTGAGGGAACTGGAAAGAGTTACTTTTTCCTTGCCGAACTTTTTTGTACAGCTGTACTTTATCGGGATTAAAATCGACTGAATTGAATTCACATGGACACTTGTATTGCTTTAAGCAGTTGATTAAGGATTTAGTCATCACAGAAGTGAAAGCCCACCTCTTATCTTGAGATGTCGCAGACGACTTTGACTGTGATTTGGCGTTTGCCGCCATTTTGGAAATAACAAAGTTTGCGCATACTCATTGTATCTCAGGGACAAAGGACAAAGTGTTTACATGGCAAAATGTTGCCTCACCTTCGATCGTCACCCTACCTTGCAAAGCGAGTAACCCTATTCCCAGTGTCACCCTTTCCCTCGAGACAACTGTGCGACTTCTCATGTAAACGGGTCTCTGCAATTTACAAAGAAATTTGTTTAAAGTCGTCTCGCTCAGGGTCACTCGGGGGCTGGGGTAATCCTCCCACCAGAAATCACTTCTCTTCATGTAAACAGGGCCTAAGGTACGTTGGGAGTAGAAACTTACTCCTTTAGGTCCAGTCAAATTAACTTAAAAAGAAAAATATTATGCCGAGCTACGCTTAGCGATGAACGGTTTAGATGCTAAAGAAGTTTGTTTTTAGTCTAAATTCCTACAGAAAGTTTGAGCGAATGGTAAACCAGGGAAACGTCCCTAGACCACCTGTAAATTCGTCTTAACTCTTTCCCTACAGGAACGTTTCCCTTGGCGAGTAAAACAACGCCTGGAAAAAGTTAATTGGTAATGGGTTGAATATTCAGCGGTTTAGTACTCAGACATTTAATGAGTTTATCTTTGAACGCGTCACTTGGAAATTGAAAAGGTCGTCAAAGATCAAATAATGTGAATTATATTGAAAAGTACAAAATGACGTCATAGCCAATTATCAACCTGTAACATCCAAAATAAGCAAGATTTGTGATAGGATACAATGTCAAAGGTGTCATGTTTCTTTAACTTACACTTAATAATAACAAGGATACGATGGGCAATCCAACTCCCCAGATCTGTGGGAAGCCATAAAAGTTGGAGTGTAATAGAGCTAATTGTATCATTCCTTTCGGGAGTTTATATGTTGGCGAGCCAGCCCTCTTGGTAGGGCTAGCCCTAGTAAGTGGGCTGGGTTTCACCTCGCTTTCACATGGGAATTTCCTGGCCTTTCAAGCAGGACTGGATCTAGCACGTATGCGTCATTGGAGGGGCAGGCCCTCTTAATGTGTATACATGAGAAATTTCCCGTCGTTCTTGGCAAGGTCTCGGGCAGTCAATAGTGAGACCTCGCTTTGAAGGGATGGCCCTCCACATATGTAAGCGACAACAAACTTTACAAAGGATTTCATAGGGAGGCGAGATCTTGAGAAAAAGGGCCAGCCTTAGTGAGAGGGTTGGCTCACCTCCTTGCAAACAGCACCTTTACCGAACTATCTTTTATCATTAACACCTTTCAATGAATTTTACTGGACAACGCCCAACGTTGAATTAGGCTGCAAGATATACAATATATTTTTGTGAAGGACGATTATATACTCTGTGATTTAATGTGGAATAAAATAGGATGGTTTAAAATACCATGAATGACTTCTGTTTGCAAATAGCTTCATATGCGACATAATTGTGAGGTATTGCATATTATGGTTAACAATACCATGCATTATTTAACAGACCATCAGACTGAGATTTGTATGACAAAATAGTCAACTCAGGGTGAACCTGGAATTGATTGTTGCTCATAAAAAATAGAGTGTGAGCTGTCTTATTAAATTCTTATAAACCTACCATTTTCTTAATTGTTAATTCAAATTAACAAATAGAAAATTGCTGCAATGTTGCTGTTCTGTGATAAAAACATGAATGAGGTCATTTCAACGGGAAAAATGCCAACACGAGGCGTAGCCGAGTGTTTTCTGGAATTTTTCCTGTTGAAATGGCGTCGTTCATCATCAGTACAGAGACCCGAAAGCTATTGTTCATTTGTTTTATAAAATGACCAAGGTTTCTTAGAGTTTTCGTGACGTCATCCATGTCAAGTGAATGACGTCAGTCTTGTCTCTGTACTCTGAGAGAAAATGAGGCTTGTCTAATCAGAGCATGCATAGAACTCGTGATATTTTATGATATTACATAAAAATCGGCTAGATTAATGATTATTAATCTTTCAAAAATGCCCTTCCAACTCAGGTGACATCATGTAGAAAAGATAATTAAATTCAAAGATTGGTGATATGAAACGATAAATGTATTCCAAGAGATGATAAGATAGGCAAATCATTGATTAACCCCCACTACTAATGTCAACTAGAAAAGTTGTCAAGAACAAGATTCGAACTCATATCTTTGGGTAACCAGACCGCAGCTCTACCAATCGAGCGATCGAGTCAACTTAGAACAGTGTGCTCTTTTTATCCACTTTAAGTGCACGAGAAATTCTCGTGACAACTTAATTAATGAAATATTCTCTTCATGGTACCCTGTGGATGATTCTGAAATAGATTGGAAACTCAGCACATCTTCACGTATAACTTGTGCTAATAGGCAATACAGCATGGCAAGAAAATTTAATACGAAATTGCCATATGTTATGCAGAATTGTCACCATGACATTTATATGGTGTAATATTGTATGTTACGATAGCAAATAGTAGAGCACAGTAAGGTATGGCATACGATAGTAAAGTGTTGTATGAATAAACTTTAAGTGTCCGTAAAGTATTAGCAGTAAAAAACCACTATATGGGTGCACTATCGAAGATCCCAAAACATGAAATACAGTTTACTTAAAAATAATCTTTACAAATAACTTATAATTAAAATAATCAAGTTTAAGAACTGCATTACGCACAGTTTTTGCACGAATTGTTTAGAAATTTATCTACATCCACCTTCCTAATGGCTTTCTTGAATTCATAAAACGATGGCAGCTTCCTTATATCTGGTGAGATCTTGCTTTAAAGAGTAGGGCCCCGGTATTTTAGCGAATGTTTCCCAAAAGTCACTGTCTTAAATCTAGGTGCATAAAACTCCTTAACTCTTTGGTCGTGAACACAATTATTAATATTAAAAAGGTCACATATGTATTTTGGACTTAAATTGTGTTTTACTTTATACATCAGGCATAAAATATCCTGGAGCCTTCTGTTCATTAGTGTTGGCAACTTGGCTAGGGTGAGAGGTTGTTCATAAGAAAAGCTATTGTCACAGAACACCGCTCTCAGACCTCTTTCTTGCACCCTTTCCAGCTTTCTTGAGTCACTTGCCTTGCAGAAATGCCATGTCGTACGACAACATGTTAAGTGTGGCAGAACCGCTGCCTTATATAGTTGCAATTTGGCATTAGTAGGAATCGAATTACGCAGTCTCATAATGACACCCATCCTCTGGCTGCTCTTTTTGCAGACACTACCAATATCCTCAGCGAAATTTAGTTGACTGTCAATGTTAACTCCTAGTAGTTTCATACATTCATAAGATTCTGCTTCCATTTCTTTAACACTTAATCTAATGTATTCTTTTTTCTTGCCAATTATCATGGTGCCACATCTTAAAAAATTCCCTTTCGAGAGATTCATATCTTACCAGGCAGTAGCCTCAGTTGCACAGTCTTGTAAATTCCTTTGAATCACGCTGACTTTTTTATGTGTGTCGTAGAATTGATGATCATCAGCATACATACATATATTTGATTTGATTGGAGACGTGTGATCATTCTGAAACAGGTTCCATAGCAGTAGCTCAAAGGCTGAGCCCTGAGGGCAGCCTCTAGTTACTTGTTTCCAGGAACTGGTACTATTTTCAAGTTTAACTCTTCCAAATCGGTTGGTAAAATATGATCTGATGAGGTCAAGGCTGTGATCAACAGTGCCATTTGCTTTCAGTTTCGCTTGCATAAGGGGGTAATACATACTATCAAATGCTTTGCTCATATTTGTGGAAAGCAATCCAACCAGTTCACCTTTATAAATTGCGGCTCTCCAATTTTCTATGGGCATAGTTAGTGATGTTTCACAACTTTATCTCTTTCTATAAAGTCATTTAGTCGATCATCAAAACTATCAGTTACTTGTTTAGCCAGCAATTGCTCAAACACTTTGTTCACTATCATTTGCACTGTAACCGGTCTGTAATTCTCTTTCTCCGTAGGATCATCTTTTTTAAAAACAGGTATCCATTCTCCCCTCTTCCATTCCGATGGCCAGATTCCTTGAGATGTGCAATTATTGTACAGTATCTATAATGGAGAAGAAAGCTCATCAGCACCGAGCTTTAGGACCCGTGATGGCATAAGATTCTAGCTGGTAGCTTTGTTAGGATTCAGGTCTTTCCGTGCATTTCTCACCTCTTCGACATTAACATTTTGAAAACCAAATGTACGGTTGTAATCCCCTTCATCAACAATATGTCTGACACTAGGATGATTCGTAAAGTCTACTTCTGTCATTCTACCTGAAAACTCTCCTTCAACAATTTCATCATATAGTATCGTAAGGAAAGACATAGTATGCATGGTTTTCTTTCTTTTTATAACCAGTATCATCGTCGCAAAAGGAATATGAGCAAAAACTGAATGATGATGTTAATGTCGACTAAAAATGAAATGAAAGAACACAATAGATTCTTTAATCAATCGGACAAATTGTTGTAATGTCACATTCATTCGTTTATGCGTTTTTTTTTTCATTCTTTTTAGGAGCAGCAGTTGGGGTTACTTTGGGAGGTTTTCTACTTTCTCTGAACGTTGATTTAGGCCATAAAACCAGTATTACCCCAACTGATTCAAGATGGATTGGCAACTGGTGGCTTGCATGGGTCATGGGCTGTTTAACTTCGATATTGCTTGCCCCTGGAATCTATGGGTTTCCTCCAGTTATTCGGGGTGCACCAGAAAATAACAACGAACAAGAAAACAATGAGAATACAAAACATGAAACGGTAATTCTTTTTTATCACATACACCCGATGATCAGATACAACCTATATCTGCGTAGCATTCGGAATGTGGGAGTGGGAGATATTCATAGATGTTCGTTGAACGGTCGTCAAACTCAAATTAACGTCAGAAAAACTAGTTGTGAGCCCCAGCTGGAGATCAAATCCGCAATCTTCTGATGACCGATCAGATACTCGAACCAATTAAGTTATCTAGCCTCATGATCAGATGGGGACCCAAGGTGCGAGTTCGACATATGTGCAGCCTATGCGGTAGCCACGATATGTTAATACTTTTGTTGAATAGGACTGATATATTAGTAATATGGGAGCTTGGAGATATTTATAAATGTTCGTAGATTATTAACATATCGTGGCAGCCACATGGGCAACACTAATCGAATATACACCTTAGTTTCACCGTCTGAGTCTCGGGAGCTCAATGGCTTGAATGCTCAAGGGTCATCAGAAAGTCGTGGGTTCGATCAGAAATCAGAAATCTTTTTTCTGAGATAAATTTGAGCTTGACGAACATCTATGAATATCTCCAAACCCCTTATTCCTAATTTATCAGTCGTATTCAACAGAATTCAGTCAACGTAACGTGGCTGCCGCTTTGGCACCACATATGACAAACTTTTACCTGCATTCGCCACCTGACTCTCTGTAGCTCAATGGTTAGAGAGTCTAAGAGGTCATCAGAACGTTGCTCGTCCGCTCTCCACCTGGGGCTCAGAAATCGTTGTTCTGAGGTTAGGGCTTGGCAAATGTTTACCGATCATCTAGGAATGTGCAACATTATTTCCCTGACTCAGCATTCTTCCAATTCACTTACTGGGCTGTTCATTCTCAACTCTTTATGACGTGAAACTGCATGCACGAATACTGCGAATATAACATTTTACGGAAAAAAATTTTCAAAATTGTTTCTCACCTTCTCTTAGTTATTTACTAACTCAACATCAAACATCGCGAATTAAGTCACAACCTTGGTTGTGGTAGCCAATTTTTTTTTTTTTTTTTTTTTTTCCTTTCGATATCTTAAGCAAAAATAGCGTATAGTTGGTCACATATGAGAAGAGTGTTGTCCAGTTTAACTTACCCAAGCACCGCATTTTCCCGAGTATTGCCATTTTCTCTTGTATAAAACAGACTCATGACGGGTTTCTTTCCTGGACTGCTTGTGAAAGCAGCTTAGTTAGTCGATAGGGTTATCAAGTATAAAATAAAGTCGCACTTTACTTTAACTATACGCTATTTTTGCTTAAGATATCGAAAGGAAAACAAAAGCAAAAAGAATTGGCTACCACAACCAAGGTTGTGACTTAATTCGCGATGTTTGATGTTGAGTTAGTAAATAACTAAGAGAAGGTGAGAAAAAATTTTGAAAATTTTTCTCCGCAAAATGTGATATTCACAGTATTCGTGCATGCAGTTTAACCTAATCACAATGGTGAGAGACACATGCGCTACCAATGGGCCAACAGCCCCACACTGTTGCCTTTTTGCCTTTACTAGGCGTTCTATATCCAGGCTTCAACAGAAAGCTTTTCATTCTTGAAATGATTATTAAAAAAAGGTTTTGGCTTCGTGGACTGGTAAGGCATTAAGAAGTCGCTGGTGTTCTCCGCAATGGACATCCAAATTATGAGGTTTTTTGGAGTTCAAATTCCCAGACTTCCTTGTTGCTTTAGGTAGGCACGGCGGAGCCGGGAGGGCTGGGGACTGCAGTCCCCCACTTTTCCCCAAAATAACGTTGAAACAATTACTTTTCGGATTATTTGTCGCGAAATTTTCCGGGAAAACATGAAAAAGGCTGTCTTTGTATCACTAGACTTCCCCATTCGAAATTTCACTCTGCCGTCCCTGTTAGGCTACAGCTTTGTGAACATCCAAATTAATCACTGATTCAAAGTGCGATAGTAGATTTCTGAGCACAGAGCGTTTTTCCGGAAAGATGAGGGACTGTTTGGAAAATGGTTTAAAGTTTCTCTGAAAATGACATTGTTGTGAGTGTTTAATTTTTGTTTTCCAAGTTCAATAAAATACCATTAATATTTTAAGTAGTATTTTTTTCCAACCTACTGAGTTCCAAATGTAACTAAAACATCTGGGCAGTGAGAATTTGACTCGCCGTAAAGTATGTGATAAGTGAACGTGGTTGGAGCGAGAGAGAGAATAAACTAGAAAAAAACAACTACAGCGATATTAAAAGAACGTTTGCAACAAATGATTCACCCAGTTAATTGGAGGGTTAATATTGATTCTTAACGGTCAAAGTTTTCGTAGTTTTCATAGTTAATGGTTAAAGTTTCGGTAGTTGAAAAGGACAGCATATCATTGACGTTGTGACAAAATGTGGATGCTATTTATACATCTCTGAAACCGTTCAAAGCATCTCGGCTTAGTTTGTCAGCATTCTACGTATTATTTGCCCACAAAGCCGTGAAACCCGTAGAAATGCTTTCCATGGGGTTGAACTTGGATTGAAAATTCTCTTGGGGCTACAAATTATTCATTTCTCTTGTTTTGAACTAAAAAATTCCGCAGTAACAATACGTTGCTGTTGGGGCTACACATCATTTACTTCTTTAGTGTTGAATGAAAAGTTTCACTGTAAAAATACCTACAAATTATTCATTTTTCTTTTTATAAATTAAAAATTCCACACTAACAATACATTGCTTTAAACTTAGCAGTAGACTATTGCTTGCATAAACTCTCTGTTGTTAGTTTGGAACTGCGTTTTGATGGCGATGGAAAAACTGATTTCTCTTCTTCCTTCCTAAATAGATACAAATTAATTGAGCAAGAATGTACCGAAAAGCCCATCTGGAGCTCCAAATGAGGGGTCTATGGATTCCCAGGATCTCCCTTACGTGCGCCTTGTACTCACGAAACATAACGAACATTCCACCATCACCTTCAGATATCTATTCTCAATAGACTTAATATCAATTAAGAACTGAGAGCCAAACCGCTGACTTTGGTACTCGGTCCAAATCATTTGGACGTTGCCCCGTAAATGTACGAAGCAAATTACAATAATTGGACTAAGGAATGAACAAAGGAAAAAAAACAAAAGAGAACAAAGAACAAAAGAATAGAAAATCATGCATGAAACGGTAAATTCTTCAAATATCAATTTCACACAATCCACGATCTTAAAAACAAATACATAAATAAATGAAAACAATTTAAAAATTGAAATAAAATCGAACATGCGCATAATGTTGATTGAAAGCTGTTTATCTTTATCGCGATGGAAACGTAAAAAAGCTTGTGCTATCACAGGAGGAGAATTTATGCAAGCTTACATGATATTGTAAAGGAGATCAATTTCTGTGATTTCTGCAAGTTTTTATACGAAGATGGAAACACATGCCTTTTGGCTCTTGTTTCTATGATCTCTTTTCGTTCTCCCAAAGTTTCAATTATACTTCGATACCCGATGGAAATACGAAACATGTTTTCTGCTCCTTGATAAATGTGCAGCAGCCATAAACTCGTTAAGATGACCTGTTTAACCGTGCTACAATGTTTGACACTATACCATTCTTATCCATAGGTGGTTGGTGGCTATTCTATGTAATAACTTTCATAGGTTTTTGTCGTCAAAATCACTAATTTTAAATAAAACTGTTTCGTCTCTTAGGATCCCTTACTACCGACTGTGGAGAAAATTCAGTTCACTTCATTCAATGACCTCATTGCAGCTACTAAGATGCTATTTACTTCTCCATCTTATGTACTCATCAGTATAGGAAATTCAATGAAAATTTTTAACTTGACCGGTAAATTAGCTTTCATGCCCAAAGTTATACAAGTCCTGTTTAATATGACGCCTTCCAAAGTGAGCTTCCTCTATGGACCGGCAGTTGTTCCTTCCATAATGATGGGAGAGTTGCTTGGTGAGTGTTAGTGCACTTTTTGTACAGTATCTATCCCTAACAAAATTTAGGTAATAAAATATAGTAAAGATCTGAAAGGAAACCTAGAATGTAAAAAAAAGCACGTTTAATGTGTTCAAAATGTGAAAGAAACCTCAAGCTTTTCAGGAATTTGTTAACAGCTTAAAATTTCGCGGGTACCTATCTAACTTGAAGTTGTGCAATTAATAACAAAGGCTACTAGCTGTTATTGTAAAACTCATTAAGAGATCATGAGTAAAATACAATTTAAAGGAAAATCATAGCCGTGTTGTATCTTTCTATGTAATAAGGACCCGCTTGCTTTTTACCTCAAATTCTCTTCAAATTTTTCGGCTTAGAAAACATAAATTTCCAAACTTGCTGCGCGAATTACTATACTATAAAAAGCTAGCAGTACGTCCTTTATCGGTTCTAAAACAAGCTCTCCTGCTCGGATTTTAATTATTACTTTAAAATGTATTGTAAGATCTGAACCAGATGAATCTAATATTGATTTAGCACCGAAAGGTTTTCTTAAAAAAATTTTTCTGGATGCATGTCTGTCTGGTAACAGCTCAACTACGCTACTAGACCCAGAACAACTGTTCCACATTTTCCCTCCATAATTCATCATTTCACTTTTCATTAGGGTCGTACTTGGTGAAAAAGTTTAAACTAGGAGTGAAAGGAGCTCTTAAATCAGTGTGTATAGTAATTTCCATTGGTAGTGTGGTAAATTTTATTTACCTTTTGGCTAACTGCGATAATTCAGAAATCATTGGTATGACAAAAGGCTTTGGAAATAGGTAAGATAACTGCTGTTGATAATATGCATTTCTATTATCGCACTGGTAGGTCTACGATAAAGTGTACGTGCTCTTGTTAGCATTCGCGTGAATTTATACGTGAGCGTGTCCATTGTATATATTTTTGTGAGTGCGAACCACTGAACTACTATTAGCTTTACTTTAGGATTCATTTCATTTGGATAAAAACATGAGGTAGAAAAATTGGGGTTTCAGAAAGAGATCCTTTTGGTAATGAAGTGGGCCACTGACCGCATCGTCTTGCAAGGTTTATGCACAGTGATTTGTGGTGAGGCCAAATCATATTCGTAGTTTGTCTTGTGAACGAGGAGTTGTTACTGAGAACTAAAACCTTTTTGATATCTATAAAATTATGAATCCTGCAAAGCGTGCACTAGCAGCGTATTTGTCTTACCGTTATTCTTGAAATTGACGTATTACGAGGGAGGTCCAATTTATGGACTGATTGTGTGAATACCACAAGGCAAAAATGTGTACTCATAATTTTCTAATTCATTCTTCTGAAAACTAGACACTTTTATGCTTTATTCTCAGACATAGTCTTTTTAATAATATTCAAAGGAATACGTGTAAAATTATGCATTGTGGTCTATGGACTGAATTTTTTCCAGGTAATAGCTAGATCTTAATTTGTTGCGATAATATTCTTGCTGGTCTAAATAAAATTCATATCTTCATGCAACCGCCTAATATCGTGTATATGCTTTGCCAGAACAGTTCATGTTTTAAGTTTGAGTAGTCGAGAAGTGCCTAGAAAACTGCATAAAAATTTGACTAGTTTGATATTTAAAAAAGATAACAAACTGAAGATGCTACAGCAAAACATCAAGCTTACATAACGTGAGAGATTAAGAATATTAAGAAAAAATTTAATTAAGATTGAAAAATGGACGAACAAAAAATTAATGTGCATGCTTTGGCTCTTTGTTACATTGTAGTTTACGTAGTGAAAATGGTGAAAAGTAGTAAGAATGATAATTATCCAATAGTCTTGGTTAAACACAACTGGAATTATTAATTGAAACCAAACCTTTTTGGTTACATGAAGTTTGCTTCTTCGAAAGAGAATCTGTCGACAAAGTTTCGATTTAAGAAATGCACCTGGAATAAGTTTTCGATATAACTAAACCCCTGTAATATGGAAATAAGTACATTTCTTTCTCTTTTTATTCTTTCTTTCTTTTCTTTCTTTTCTTTCTGTTTTTTCTTTCTTTTTTTGACCGATCCTAAGCTGGTAAATCCTTGTTTGAAAAATGAACACTAAATATGAAAAAAAAAAAAAAAAAAAACACAAAAACGATTATGTATTAATTTTATAAATTTAGAAGAGCATTTTCTGACAAAATATTCGTCAACAGTCCAACCGTAAACATAGATCAATGGTCGCTGCCATGACTTAAGTATTGCAGTCAGAAGTCGCATAGCATTGACTACTCTAATCTGCGTCCAGCTGTAGTCATCTCACAGCAGAATGTGTCTGCTGGTTTCCGTCGCAAACCATGTTCTTGGTCAAGTGAATTTTGCGTAAATTACAATAAGGAAAAATATATTTACACAAAAAATTATAAGTTATAGCAGATTTTTAAATAGCAGTCGTTCGAGTGTGTAATACCTTAGTAGGTACTCATTTAATTTGAAAACTGATCTTTGTGTTAGAATTTTCTTCATGTTTGTTAAGATATTATGCCTCTTTACAAAACTTGAGAAAATTCATATGACCTAGATACGATTAATAACTTACAATAATAGGCGCCAGTTCCATTAGGTATAAGCAGCAGCTGTGCACAGGCTGTATCAGGCTTTGACTGGCAATTGTGCTATCATATCGTTGAACAGTAGTCAGTCATTGTTCTGTGGCGCGATGACACAATGGCCAGTTCAAGCCTGAGCTATGTAGTGACTCTAAATATCCTCAACATATTTTGTTGAGGATTTAACGGTTTGACTAGATAGTGGTTATTGAAAGTATTGCTGCCTCTACAAATGTAAGCAGTTTTTTTGAGTGTGACTAAAATCTGATCAAAACGTTAAATATTCAAAAGAACATGTTGATGACGCTAGGAGTTAGCGTTGTAATGTATCTATACTACGATTACTACGATTAACTTGAGGATCTCTTCTGATGCCATCATATTTCAGCTATTTCAGTGGTGGTCTCGTTGTTCAGTAATAATAGTTGAGTGGAGTGAATGTGCAAGATTCCTCGTGTTTATACGGACATTTCGGCTCCAATGTAAATAATGTGCATAGGCTTGTGCATTGTGTTCACGTTCAATAAAGGGTATGCACTTTGCGTCATATATAACCGCCATGTTGGTGTTCTTTAACAAAAGAATTTTAAACATCTTCTTTTATGAGGTACACCAACATTGCCGCCATAACCTTTGTTATTCAAGTCTCGGGGGATTGAGTGCACTTGTCCTATAAATCAGGATGAAGGAGACAGTGAACAGATAAAATTTAATATTCAATCTGTACAGTAAATTACAGAAATTTTTTAGGGAGCATTTTCTGAATTACCGTTAACAAAAAACAAAATTTTCAGTATTTTGTTTCTTCTCATCCATCATCTTTTTACCTCAACCTGATTCTAGTTGCGATTAAATTGTAGTCAACGTTATATGCTAAACAGTTGTTTTTGTAATCTCCAGACCACAATAAAATTTGAGAAACGGGTACTGTGTAAATAACGTAAAAATCTCAAAGGTTGATAACTGCCATGACTGTTCCCAATGAATTCTAATGTGTCGAGTAAAGGCCCTTCGTCAGACAGTGAAATGTTTTCCCAAGGGTCTTTGTGGCTCGACTTTTTTGCGATCAGTAACGGCAGTTACCAATCTCTGAACTTTTATAAACAATGAAATTTATTTTCTTCATTGGTTTACATGGAAAAAGTTCGAGCTTGGAAAGGCGACTTTTATATATTAAGTGCTGGTGTCTGTAGTTTTTATTTTGTTTAAACTTTATAGTACTTCCAAGACAGTAAATGGTTGTCAGGTCCCTTGCGACTGTAACCGCTGGCCATATTACCCAGTTTGTGATGGCAGCACGACGCTGTGGTCCCCTTGTCATGCACGTTGTTCTTCTTATTTGAAAAAGGAGAAGGTAAGACATATAGCACCAGTGAACAAGTTTTTAAACAATTTGTTAAATCTTATCTAACTGGTCGTTTCATGAGTGTTTCTACGAATCTGATTTTTTAACTTACCTATGGCGACTTATAATTTACTTTTGCAGCTATATTTATGCTTCGTGTCCCTCTCACGAGTTTTCCTTTGCACAAATCCATATGACTTAACACGGCTTTTCTTGCAGACGTTCCATGGTTGCTTATGCACTACCTCCAATAATTCCGTAGTTGTGGCTCGTAAGTGTCCCAAAGATTGTGGTGCTAAGCCAGCATTGTTCCTTCTCCTCACTGTAGTCTCTGGATTCTTGTTGTTCTTTATTCAGACACCCATAACTATAGCCGTGCTGAGGTGAGATAACTTACTTTTTCTTCACGTTCCACTCTAGCTATTTGCATGCTATTTGTTGGCTCCACTAAAGACGGCATCGCTGTTTTGGTCTTCTAAGATATCTAACGTCTCTGAAAAAATTATGATAAAAGTAACTTGCAATTTTTAGAATTGGAATCAAAGTATTTTTGTTATTAAGGCTTAAAAACTAAACCTTTAAAGGTTTCCAGAATCCAATTTCCTCTTATTAGTGAATTGGCATCATCGATGTATTCAATCCAAAATAATTTTTAAAAATTTTCTCTTGACTAACGTTGAAAATTCTGGTAATCAGTTGCATACAAAGTTCATTAGCAGGTTTCCATCCCTGTTTTTAATGTCATTGAACTGACGTATGGCTGGCTTTCACTCGCGAAGAAATAGTATACGGAATCGTAGTTGGAACTGTAAGAGCAGACAGGTCTTAAATTGCAGGCGTTAGAGCTCGCGAAGCGTTCCAAAAATTTGTACAAAATAATTAACTTAAAAGATTATATTACTAATTTCGTTCACGACATATTATTTAATTTTAAGCTTCGGATAACTTTTGACTTTTTGTTTTGTTTTGTTTATATCAATTTTGTCTCTGTTTTATTTCTTTGTAATAAAAATTTGCAGACCCAGGCCCGCAGGCCGATCGGCTGGGTACGCCACTTGCACTAAATCATATGTACGTAATGTTAAATGTCATAACTCTATAAGAAACAAAAACATTTTTCAATGTCTTTAGTATTTATGAATTTTGCTGTAACGCATTCTAGGAAAAGGGACATTTTGAAAGAAATTTTGTATTGGAAACTAACTTTGTTGCCTCCCTTAGGTCTGTGCCATATCGTTTGAGATCTTATGCCATAGGATGGCAACTAAACGTCGTTCGACTGCTGGGAGCTATCCCAGGGCCAATCGTCTATGGTAAACTGATCGACACCGCTTGCATCCAATGGCAAAAAACGTAAGTGTTTCAACGTGGATCTAATATCTTTATAGCTTTAAAGAACTTGTAATGTTCGGTGCTACACAAGATCGTCCCTGATGCATCGTGTGACTGGTTCACAAACTAAACAATTAAGCACTAACTCTTTCCCGGCGGCATAAGACTTCTATCGTTTTACTGCGGCTAACGCCAGACCATTTTACTCATCAAGGAGAGAGCTTCCGCCTTCAAAGAGTTACGTGAACTTTGAAACGGGTTTGATTTTGGTGTATCACAATTGTAGCTGTCCTTTCGAGGCGTAGTGATATCAACTTTTACTTGCCCATCATTATCAAGTATGTATGCAGGTGATTATCGAATACTCCGCGTGGTGATTGGCCAGAAAACTAGAAATACGTGCAGCACGCAACAACCCCTCGCCCACCCTTCCAATATATCTCTCGAGAATCCAAGTAACATTGATAATTTTTCAAAATTGTCAAAAAGATAAATCCTCCTGACTATAACTGGAAGAGGGCATACAAAAAAAATCCACACAGAATTTAGCCGCAAATAAACAACAATCCAAACTGGAAATTATTTTACATTTAAACTGTTTATAGTCACATTTACGTTTAAAATTTCAATTCTGCTTTATTAAAACAAAAAGTTCGGTGAGAATAACGCTCAACGGCTTAACAAATGGTAACATATCCATCCTTACAATTAAATTATTAAACAATAAATGATAGGATCAATACCCTGAATTAGTTGCGGGCTTATGGCAATACGTGTCGTTTTCCAATTAGACTTTTCACTCATTTTGCCTTAAAGAAAGATTTTTTTATTAAATGACTAGACTTTCCGTCTTAAAAGTGGAGAACTCTCATAGGTTATCAAACGGATACCAGCATTACGGACAGCTCATGATTGAATATCTTTTTTGACATTTTTTTGACTTGAAAAATTGGTAAATTATACGTTATCTCAAAACTGGCTACAAATGTCTTTAAGATGTGCTATGATAAGGATTTATGCTAAGTATTCATGCGGAGGTACAAGACTTTGGTGACGAAGATGAAACGAATTACGAAAGGGACGAAATAAACAAAGAAAACATGAACGAATTTTACATTTTTATCGCTGACCAAAAATCGGAAAATATATAACATAAAACAAAATACGACAAGCAAACCTTGTGCAAGATTTGTCGAAAGAAGAACGAGAAGAGGGAAGGAAAAGTCGTACTTTTTCCACGGTAAAACATCATTAAAAAAGAAAAATGGTGTACAAACTTGCAACTCTTGCGTATTTTCAACTAAGCATTCAGTGGCACCTCAACACAAAGAGTTCAACGATGAATTTACACAAAGACAACTTTAAACTTTCTTGAGAGGTTTTAAATCCAGATGAAAGCATTACTGGTCCAATACGGTAAAGATCATCATGCACAAATTACTCTCGAAGTGAGAAAGACTGAAGCGGACAACTGTTTTGCCGAAGTATCATTTGGTGACCAAAACCAAGTAGCTTTGCAGCGAGTTATCTAGTGGCTGTTTACCTTGCATTTTTGACGTCTTCAGTGGGGCGACATTTCATAGGGGAAAAAATCCTGATTGAGGCAATGAAATCCTTGTGTGGAAAGCGGAGAAAGCATCCAAAGACCGTCATAGCCTGGACAACTCTTCTGGACGATGAATGTGCTATCCCACTTCTCAAACAATTGACCATGAACGCTGTCCGGTTAAATACTGCAGAATCTTCAAAAGTAATCGTCCTACAGAGATGAATGAACCAGAACCTTCATTTTACTTGACCAATAAACACCAACAAAGTCCAGGCGATAATATTTGGTACAAGAAGTCTCCTTAGGAAAGAATGAATTGTAGGCCTGGGTAACCAAACGAGCGCAGTGAACGGGCGACCTCGTTCGGGGTCCTGGGGGAATGGTTCCAGGAAATTATTTTAAAAAACGGGAATTGTGGGATTAATTACTCCTGGGGAAACCGCTGGGTTTGACTGTTCCCAGCACTGAACAGAGTCGGTTCCATCAATGCAACACTTGTCACTGTCTATTTAATTTCCTTTTTAAAAAATTTACAGGCCCAAGCCTGGAAGCCAATTGTCTGGGTACAACACAGGGATATAGACAGCAAGAAACAATTTAATTGCGATAAATCTACGAAATAAACAGAGGTAATTTAACCAGAAATATCAATATTTTCAGGTGTGAAGGACAAGGCAGCTGTCAAGAGTACAACCATTGGCATCTAGTTCTCATCATTGTAGTTGTTGAGTTTATTGTTCAGATAATCGAATTTGCTTCTTTTACCCTGGCCTGGAAATTCACGAGAAACGATTTGATTGAAAATGATCTTACGAATAACACTGGTAGCAATGTTTCAAATTAATCATCAAAGAAGAGCACGACGTCCCCGAAATTCAATGAGAGAAGGGATCAATCTTTCCAAAATTAACTAATCTTTTAAAAAAGTTTATCAAAATCATAAAAAAGGATTCAAAGTTTAGAGAGTCATGTATAATGTTTTCTAAGATTCAGAGATTCACAAACATTTTGTTTAAGCCAATGACAGTATACAATGATAAAACCTGTCAACTATATAATTATGCTCTTCCTAGACATGTAAAGGGAAGACTTGGAAAGGATCTCAAAGAGGGCACTGAAGTGCATTTAACTTAACTACTCTTACCAAAATGTTCTTTCTCGTTGGGGATTAAAATCGATTTACGACCACCATGAGATGCTAACAACTAAGTTTTTTTTTAAATCAATAGTTAAGGTTGATGGTGACGAACGAAATAAGGACAGACTGGTGACAAACGAAATTAAAGCTTACAATAACGATATTCTTTTTTAATTGAAAGTGTCTGTGACATGTCACGTTGTCGACTTTTAAAACAGCCATTTCCTCTACAAAGTCAGCAGTGTAATACGACCCCTATTTTACCGAACTTGATAGTGAACTTAAAACTGTTGAAGACCTGGCCTAAGAAACGAGGGGAACAAATGCTGCCTCAATTAGAGAAACAGTAGCAGGTTGCTTTGACCTACCTATTTGTCAAGAACTTGTTTTTCGTCAAGTAGGCCAAAATCAAACAAATGGTGAGCATAATGATAATGACGCTATTGATGATGAAGTTCAAGAATTTCCAGCAACTGTACCAAAACTGGCCCCAACTGGCCTCTTATCGCGAGGCAATATCTAGCCTTGAGAATGTTTTAAGTTCTTTAGAGTCCAAGGGGAACTCTAAAACCGCAAATGAGCTCTCAAAAGTGATTTGTCAGGTGGAAAGCGATTGGCTGGAACGCGGACAAGTCAATCCTCCAGTTGAAAGTCAATTTATTACTGAAAGTAAAATGAAAAATTGGACAGTTCGGAGGCTTTGTTTTGAAAAGGACAGTATGTATGTTCCTGTGTGTAAAATTCGGTTATGTTTATCTTACTATATAGTTCCGTTTCAATTAAATTATATTTGCATTCCGGATGCTTAAGAACAGTTGTTTATAAGTGTAATTTTCATCACGTCACTTAAAAGAGATCAGCCATGAAATTTGGTCGTACCCCATTAATATGGCCACACCGGTAGTACGGGCAGATACTTATGGCTTATTGGTGGCCCTATTAACGGGGTTCCACTGCATAATCAGTGTGCGATCACTAATCATTTCCTTCACGTAAGGGACACTGCGTCCATTTGGAACTATTGGGATAAGGAACTGGTTTTGAATAATCACCACCCTTTGCACACATTTCATAGGCATCTTGAGATATTAGCGTTGGATGCACAATTTCTAATACTGACTCTACTTTTTTAAATAAAGTTGGGGTTTTTTTTAATCAGGAAAAACAATTCTCTTATTTTCTTGAGCAGAAAGACATCTCCATGCTTTTATAGGGAGGCAGGTAGATAGGCAGGTAAGCGGGTAGGCAGGTATGCAGGTAGGTACGTAGGTAGGTAACAGTGGCGGATCCATGGGAAAGTTTTAGGGACTTGATCCAAACTTTTTGAGCCACGAAACAATTCAGAGATTCCTTGACATAGTTTCTATGTTTACATAATAATCTTTGTTTGCATCTTTTGTCTTTAATTGTGCACCTCATTGAATAACAAAGAAACTTCCAACCCCTTAAGGTGGTCTTATACACACACAAAAAAATCGATTTTGAGTGAAATCTACGAAATTGCAAAAGTTGGGGAAATACTTCAAATAATTGAAAACCTTAACTTTAAAGCTGTTTTCATCAATTTGTCAAAATGGCTGGATTACTGATATTTCATGCAAAATATCTCAGAGTATTCAAGCTATCCTTATCAGACTTTCGGGGCTTATAGTACATGCCTTGCTCTTGGGGATGGACTAAAAGAATTGAATTCTGTTCAATTACCACAAAATGAGGATTTTAGAGGCACAATTGTACACATTCTCGGCATTCGAAAAGTTTAATCTTGATTATAGCCATACTGTATATAGCAGAGAAATGATTCTAGTTCACACCCTAGGCATTGGTCTGAGTTACAAATTAAGTTATTCTGGATTTCTGCCATCATTTGTCGTCTAGTTATCATGTTTACAAATGTACCCTCTTCTTCATGGGAGGTAGTGTATCTCGGTTACCATGGAAACAATTGACCAAAAAAATTTTTTATAGTTGGGTAACCCCTCTAAACAACATAATATAGCTAGATTTTCATTTTATTTAAAATATCAAAATAAAATTTTCTTTGTGTAAGACCACCTTAAAAACCTAGAGAAACCAATGGCCGGGTCCACCACCCCTTTCTCTTATGGTAGGCACGTAGTTAAGTTGGTAGGTAGGTAGGTGTGCACGTAGATCGGTGCACATTTTAATTCCTCTCTCTGGATTATCAAGATTAAGAATATTTTATAGTTATGTTTTTCAGCGTACTAAAATTATGGATCTTTAAATTCAGGTGGATTACAGATTCAAATAGATTACACAAATATAGATTGGGGAACTTCTCGAAGTGCATCCAATATTTATACAAAAAAAATTTGCTTTCAGTTATATACCTGAAATCACCCTAAACCTGAGCCGCAACCAAGGAGGGGGACGGGGGACGATGTCCCTCCTAATGGTTGGACAAATTCTTTGTTTCAACAAATTTTCAAATATTGTTTTTGAAGTAAATTGTCTCTTGCCTCATTTCCACTTGAAAATGCATTTTTGTAACGTCTTTTGAGGCTGCCAAACATAAAAATTTCCCGGGAGAAAAAAAATTGTTTTGCACTTTGTCTGCTATTTTAGACATTGTGGTTGCACCCAGCGGCTAACGGCACGAATGAAGTTTGGCTGCGCTTCAAAAGTTACAGAGAAGACGGAAGAAGTTGTACCATTGGAACAAGACAAATCGACACGTCATTTTGGCCCTACGACCAGACTTCCTAGTTTTACTCCAGGCCTGACTCCAAGGTTCAAAACATTCTGAGGAATAAGGCCTAAAATGATCGCGATTTTGAGCCAACAGTGAATTAAAAACGTTACTTCGTAAACAGGATATTTTAGGTTGAATTCGAGAATGTCCATGGAATGAGAAATTTGAAGGCGGTTTTACGCCAGAAACCAATCAGGCTTGCAAAAGAACATCCAAACTTTTTTTCCCACAACCAACGTTACCAGAGAGGACAGTAAGTTATTCTTTTAACTAATAACTAAAACTTACCTCCCGCAGGTGATCGAACAAGCTATATACACAATATATAGCTAATTAAAACATCAAACGAATGGCTTGACTCGTTGCCGAATCTGAATAACGCAAAAATTTTGCGTCACTACGGTTTACTTGAATTCGATGAGATTTCTCTTTAGCCCTCATTCAAAGAAAACACGGTATATTCGCTTCTTAAGTCCTTGCTGCTTCTTAACTACATGAAAAGAATTCGTCACCAAAATTGAACTATGTTGTTGGTAATTGGCAACAGCAGCGAAGTGAGCATTAGCGGGTCAGCTGACTTTCTACTCCTAACCTTATCAATGTGCATGTTTGCACGATAAGTAACCCAGCATTGGCACTTTGGTCAGCATTTTGAATGCCGTGCCAGTCCATTTAGTCTCTTACGAAAATTTCGCATGTCATTTGGCTTATCAAAATGGTATTTTATGTGTGAAAATGTTCCAATTCCATATGTAAAACAATAATTTCACATGTGACATTAATTTTCAAATGTTCATCTTCCATTTCATATGGGAAACGCATTTCGAGTACCAACATTTCACATATGAAATTTTGCACCAAGACATGTCATATATAAATCAGGTATTTCACATGCCAAAGTTCCCATTTCAGATGTGAAATAGATATTTTATACGTGAAAATATTCCAACTCTACATGTCTTTCACATGTAATATAACATGAAATCTTAAGGGTTACTCGCTCACGTCTTGAACACTCCTGCAAACGATTTACGATAACGGATTTGTAAACAACAGGGTAGGGAATTGTCTAATGAACTCCAGCTCCTGACAAAAGAAGCTGGCAGTGGGTGAGTTAGATTCTAAACTAACCTTTTCAGAGGATATGGAAATCTCAGGGCCCGGTTCTTCAGCAGGATTAGCGAAAATGTTGTGGACACCTGTTCGGTCATGCCGTTGAGAATAGTTGAAATTTTCTTTTACAGATTTTGAATGTATACAGAAAAGTTTTAAGCTGTGAAACCTGAACTAGATTGTTCAACCAAAATAAACGAAACCAAAACAACAAATTAACCGGTAATCCTGGATTAGCGCTAATCGTACTTTGAGCAACCGTCCCCAGATTGTTAATGAACCTGTAGAACTCTATCAAATATAAGTAAAATTATATACATTATTTATAACTACTAGTAAATGTACGAAAACTAATTCCCACACGGACTTAATTTAAATTTCCTCTCTGATATCTGCAAATTACCACCTATTGATATCTAACGTTTAGACCTTAAGTTTCGTTCGAAAATCCGTACAAGTATACTCAAGAGTATCACAAGATTAAAAATCGACAGTATACCCTCAGCAGTTCTAAAATTCTCTTATTGTCCACTTTAACGTGCTTGTTGTCAAAGTCAAGAAAATAGATATACGAATGTTCGTAGATTTTTGTAAGCTGGCTTCAACCGACCTGATGCTCTTCTTCAGTAGATTATTTCGTTCTGTCTGCTCCCAAACAGATTTACCTTAAAGAAAAGCTTCAGGTTGGTTGAGCAAGTCAAAAACAACATACAAGCGTTCGTATTCAATGTTCATGACTTTGACAAGCCCGTAGAATCCTCTTAGACTGTCCTTAGAAAATCTATTCAAAGAACTTCACGTCCCTAGTACATGGGTTACTCATGCTTACTTGACTGAGGTAAACCAGGAATGACTCATTTCCGAAAACGAACCTTTCAATTCAAGGTACAATTATGAATTTATTGCATGTAGATATCAAAAGAAAGCAGTATTATCTGGTGAATAAAAGTCTTCTACTTTAATCCTCCTTTTTTTCTGATCACTGTCTATAATTTCAAGAACGATTTTCGGCGATGCTGGAAAGCTTTCCTCGTGGTTACCGTCGTACTTAACTGATACGTGCAAAGCACATCCACTGTTTATAAGCTCTTTTTCATGAGCTGCTGCAATTTGATTCACAACTTTTCTCTCCACCTAAGATTGATAAATGTATAATGCTTTCATGTATGGATGCACGTACGTTTATACAGTTACATATACATGGACGGATAGACGTACGGCTGGGACCACAATGCGTTAGCGTTGATTGGCTAGAAGGCAATGGGATGCGTATAGGTTGGTGGGAGAGTGGGTGCGTAGGCAGACAGGTTGGTGAGTGAGTGAGTGAGTGAGTGAGTGGGAGAACAGGTTGGTGAGTGAGTGGGTGGGTAGGCAGGTAGGTCGGTGAGTGAGTGAGTGGGAGGACAGGTTGGTGAGTGGGTGAGTGCAAGGATGTATGTTGATGATTGGGTCAGTGGGTGGTTAGATAGGTGGGGAGGTAGGCAGGAAGTAAGCACAATCGAGAACGACATCTGTTGAGACATGTACAAAAAAGGTAAAAAAATTCACAATTTACACAATTTTAGAAGCTCATAAATCCAGATCCTTTGGTCCCCTGGTCTCCTCATTCAATGTCGTTCCATATTGTTCCTTATATCTCCGCAAACACATTAAAACTTCATGAATTATCGCAGCCAATTCATAAACGCATACCACATTACATTCATGATTCTCAGTGAAAACCTGCAGGAAACTCACCAGTGATCTGGATTACGTCTACTGTACATGTTCCAGTCATTGAAACACAAACGTGTAATAAATTAATGGGAATACCCATTCGAGAAGCTAGTTCAAACCTTTCTTTATCGCATTTCATCGGAAGGTTTTAATTTTTTCTCGCGTTTGCAACTTCTAATGAAACACTCAGACTCGTGTTTGACCTGTTACTTGCAAAATGACTTGTCAGACACCACAACATTAACTGAGAGGTGCAGCGGGGTGTTGTCGGTTTACGAATTAAATTTATAGAAGTAGACTTTCAGGTAATTTCCTCAACTCTTTTGTCGAGATTCAACGTTGGACGAGACTTTTTGAGACAAGTACCGAAATACTAAAAAGATAGGTTAGTAGGTAGGAAGGTATGTAGGCAGGAACGCACATAAGTACGTACGTCGATTGGTCTACCAGTTAGTCAGTCGGTCGCTTTTTAGGTAGGTAGGGCGTTGGATCGGTAAGCGTCAGTAGGTGGACAGAACAGTAGTAGTAGGTCAGTATGTGAGTGGGCGGGTCGGTGGGTAAGTGGAAAACACATGTACTTTATTTAAGACATCACATTTAAAGGAATACTTTATATTATGCAACAAGACAAATTTCGAATAAAAATGGACGCAGAACAAATTGTGAGCTTTATATGATCATAAAAATAGGATATTTAATATCCTAACCTACGTAATACGTAGACAGTGTTAAATAACGTAAGAAGTTGAAGGATTGGTAATTGCCGTGACTGATCGCAAAGACTGCTGACGTTTCGAGCAAAGACCCCTCTTCAGAGATTGAAACGTGTTCTGTTGTAAGTTGCTTTACGTTCTTGTACGATAATACGATTGCAAATAAATTTAAAGGAATGGCATGCACGTCACACATATTGTGACTACATTATATCACTTTGCAATTAACTAAATTAAAATCTTGTAAAACAGTGATAAATACAGATAAATTGCGCTCATTAAACTTACTTCGTGTTTGATCGACCTTGCTCCGTAATGAACATCGTAACCATCTGCCAAACAAGCCAACACTTCCTTATCCCACGTCAAATGAATGTCATGGCGTTGTAACGCCTATAGAAAATAACACCAAGTATTTACCGGCCAATTATTTTTGAGATCTTTTAAGTCAATCCACTTAGAATGAGGCTTCATGTGATTGGCTTCATTGACCACTGAGAAGAGCGTCCCTTATCAAAGGAAACTCAACTATATTGCGGGTATATATATTGGAAATTGGACAATACTGTGTGTATACTATACTACGGATATATATTGGAGCCCATGTGCCGGTAGACAGGTGTGGGTGGGACTTTGCAGAGAATCAGCTCCTGTCAACTCCCTATCCTTGTGAGGTGGGTAGGTCGGAGGAGCAGGGACGGGGCTCTTTCGGCTCGCTTGTTTAATCAGTTTTTTTAACAATGTTATATCTAAAAAAAATTGAAATTGTACTTTTTTGCTTGATTTATCGATTTGGCATGATTGAAAACCAGAAGAACAAAAGTAGGGTTATATGCGACCCTACTGGCTGGTCAAGAGTTAAAAAGGGTACAAGGAGCAGAGTGACGGATTAAGTGAGGCACTTTGGGTACGTGCCAGGGGCTCCGCACGATTTTTGGAGGGCACCGAGCTTTTTATAGGAAGGGTGTTTCTGAGGCTAAAAATTAAACACTTGGTGTCCGTTCAAATTGTTGTAGCAGAATAACGGAGAGATAGGTTAAATACTCCCATTATCCAGCTATCGAATTATCGTCCAGACTGTAAAATTTTATCTTTCCATTGCTTTATTGATTTAAAATTTTATGAAAAGTTCAACGTTTGAGCTGGGCCTAAGATGTAACTAATATGCTGTGCACGAAGCTGAGCCTATCATTTGTTTTGAGTCCTCACGTCTTGCAACTGTGTGCATGGCAATATCCCTTAAAATAAGAAGACTATAAGTAAACAAATCAGTTTTCAGTCACAGAATTATGAATGCCCTACATTAGAACTATTATTAATTATCAATTATTGGCATACATCTCGCAGGCGGATAGCGTTTCTTCCGCAATCTGATTGGTTTCCCTATCTCGGAATATCCTGCACTATTCACCTCCGAGGAAAACAAGATGGCGTCCAGATTTGTTTAAGTTACGGAAGAACTTTTTTTTAAATAAGCAAAGTTCCCGTGCGATACAATACGAAAAACGAAACGATAATTTGGCAGTAAAGTATTCAAAGATATGTATTTCTTTTACTTTTTAGTGATAAATGCACTCAGGATGAGTTTAAAATGCTTTGTTTACCAATGATAAGTGGGATACAAGCCGACCGAGTTCGGCAAAATTGTTTTAAAAATTTGAAAAATAAATTTGTGAAAACAATTATGCCAGGTATATGCTAAAACAATTATTCACCTCATTGTCGGTGAATAGTGTAGATATTTACCTCCACTTTGGTGAATAATTGTTAACTGTTTAGACATTTAGTATATACTAATATTTTATGTATATCATGTCTGTAGGAAGCAGGGAGAGGGGGCTGAGCCCCTAAGTATTTAATACCAACATCACTCGCAATCCCTCTCCGAGAATGAGTATTTTATACGGCGTTTTGTAACCTTCAAAATTCTGTAAATTCCCACCACAAAATTTAGAAAATAGCATTCCAAAGGCTCCCGATTTCAAAATTCTCTGGGGGAGTATGCCCCACTTCCCTGGAAAAGTTTTAGCTCCACCTTACGTACAACATCTTCCTACAAGCCGGCCTGTATAGACCCTGAATTCCAGTATTTCATGTACATGTGCCCATAACTGCATCGGTATTGGTTTGATTTATTATTTTCTAGTTTAAACCAATAACATATGATTAAGGAATTTAATCATTAAACATATATCCCACAACAATCACCGTATATTTTCCTTTCATCACGTTTCATGATTAATACATATTCTCGACTTCCAATTCCACGCACTTTATTCAGGGGGTTGGGGTTACTGCAAATGTACCAGGGGCCCCGCACATAGTTAACCCGCTACTGTAGAAGCACTATGGAAATGTGTCGACCGCAGAATGCAAAAGAGTTTAAATAACTGTATTCTCAATTCTATACTATAGCACTTGCAGAAAGAACTATTTGCAGATAAACACGTGCACGAAAAATAACATAGTCACCAAAGTTGCGGCGAGGTAATTATACAGATATCAATACCCGTCAAAAGGGAGATAATCTATTGTTTTAGCATAATTTCGGTCTTAAAAATCGTAGCAAAACACGAATTATACTTCGGTTGAAAAGATTGTATGCATAATTGCTTTTCAGTCTTTAAGTAGCTTCCAAGTTTCACTAAGGAAAGAAAAGTGAACACAATGAAATTGATAGCGTAAACATAGGATAAGGCAGTAGATTCAGAATCTTGAGATGAGGTGACAGGCAAACGTTCAACCGAAAATGTGCAGATGTGGTCGAGAAAACGGGGATAGTTTTCACTATACCAACTGTCACGCAACTTACTTGCATTCAGAGATTGCGCTGTATTCTTTCTTTTGCGTTTATCGAGTCAAGCTCTCAACGTTATAACAGCAGCTACGACTCTCTCTCCCAAAAAAGGCACTCTTAAACATAAATTTACAAGCTATATTTATCGGTAAAAGGCGGAAGACATTCTTGTCTCTAACATATTTCCTGAACATAATTTTTGTTCGTTGATATCAAAATTCATGTCTTCATTTTCCAATATACTAGCCGCACCTAATTAACTTGGTCAAGTTAGCTCGATGAATCAGCACTAAGATTCACCACAGTCTAATGTCCTATCCTACTTGCTTTATTTTGATAACTAAGTTGCCCTCTGTAGACTACAGTTAGATTGTTTTTCTCTGTTCTACAAGACCAACAAAAATGCTGAATGTGTACATTCAAACAGAGGAGTAAATTCTGTTGCCAGTCTCAATTTGGATATAATACAAACCCGTTTACTCCAAAATTCCATTTCCTTCTCAACAAGTTTGAGCAATTCAGCTTGAGAGAACGGGAGAAAATAAACGATCTCGTTGATTCGTCCAAGGAACTCATCTCTTCTGAAATGAAACTACAGAGAAATTTTAAATTAATAGCAGCCTGGCCTCGAGCTTTGCACAATCACTGCAAAATGAAAAAGAAGTTTCTGCA